>VWZX01003207.1:14121-25930 GCA_013399015.1 Galbula dea | reverse complement strand
AAAAAAAAAAAATCAGAAGGACCCTTAAGATATTTCTGTAAACTGTAAAAAAAGAGGTTAAGTGAGAGAGAAATGGCCTATCCCTCATACCTAAAATTTTACAAAGTTTCCCTCTTTCACAGTCTATTGAAGGGCACAGAGCTTCCCAGATACCCATTAACTGGGACAAATAAATACATACTATATAACAGCTCATCGTTACAAAGTGTTCAGAAAAAAAAAAAAAAANAAAAAAAAAAAAAAAGGCAGAACCTAATAAGTTTTTTTCTGATTACTGCTTCAGTCTGCATTTAAGCTTTTAGCTATAAAAAAGCACAAATCTGTAGTTAAACATCTGTTGAGTGTGTTTTTTGCATAGTCTCTATCGATTCACTTAATGAAATTATCCATTAGCAAAAGCTGCACCTTTACTAGGACCACCAAGAAAACACACAAATTCATAACAAGTGTATCTGCAAAAGTTTCTAGTGCATAGTCCATCTTAGTAAACCATATGATACATTAATATTGTTTCCTTATCTGAAATACTGCTGCTTTTCATTAGAGAATCTAATTTAACAAAGAAAAACAATAAAAGGTCAAAATAAACAGTTATAAATATGTGGAAAAATTAGGTATATACAGAAAGTGTGTTTGCAGGAAAGCCTTTGCAGAGGTAACAACTTAGGTAATAAGCGAAATAAAGCTAGGAATTGCAATATGCTTATTCTGTAACAAGTAACATGATCAATTAAAAGGCTTAAAAACTAATAGTGCTCCTTTAATTTATTATTAGGCTAGAAAAGCAAATGTTACATATTTCTGAAGGAGCTAAGTATGAAAGGGTCATATAGTTGCATTTAAATCTGAAGTATTTTAGAGTTTTTCTCATACTTTAAGAATTATCAGACCATAAATTCATCATTAAGTGACTGTTAGGGTAAAGCAATGTACTACAACAGATTTTTAAAACTTGAAGGATAAATACATACTGAAATATTCTGCCCTCAAAATAGAAACTCACATGCACCCCCTGAAAATTAGCAATGAAAGTCTCTCTTGAAGAATCAATTGCAACAGGAATAGTTTTCACTTTCAGCTGACTGATGGCACATATATTAATTACAAAATGCCAGTAAGAGCCTACTGGTCCACAGAAATTTCAGCATAGCTACTGTAATTATTAGTCACCAAACTCAAGACTGTTCATAGCTGCCTAACAATTCAGCACCAGAGAAGTAGCAAGGACAGTGCTCTTACAAAGAACTGGAAAATAAGTCAAAAAAGTGTTCTCACACACACACCAAGAATACTCTGCCATCCATCACCTCTCTATCTATGCATCCTCAATTTTTTAATACCTTGTTCTAATCATCATTCTCAGTTTTGCAGCTGAAATGGCTAAGTTTGACACAGAGAAAATTTTTTTCCTGACAGAAGTTAATGTAATAGGAAAAGGAAATGGTAGCGAAAAATGTGCAGGAACTTCAGAAATGAACAGTTTAAAGAGAGGGATATACATATGATAAGGAGAGACAGAAGCAGGATAAACTGGACCACCAGATTTCTCAATTTTCTTTTGAGAATGTACCATTGTTACAGAAGATCTCAGTTGCTTGAGCTTTGAAACTAAACACTTAGTATATCTTTACCCTTAGTATTCTTCTTGGCTCCTTCTGAACAGGTATATTAACATTGCCATCATCAATAGTATGATATATATGACATTGATCTGATTGATAAGTAAGATAAATCACATCAGTAAGAAGTGAAGACCAAAAAAAATGGGTAATTGTCAGTCATTACGTAACTTACAAGTCTACACCAATTCTTACTCGAAAAAATGTTTCACTCTCTATGAAATGACTAATTTTTCCACTTTCCAAAACATCCTCAACAGATAGCAGGATATGCTTGCAGAAAAGAAAATAAAGCATAGCCACCAAATAAAAACCAGTCCTTATTTCAATCAATAATGCATATTACTAACCTTACAGTCAAGACTTTAGCAAGAGAAACAAAAAAGATAGTATTTCCTCTGAATTTTTGTTGAAATAACAGAAAGGCATTATGATGTCTTCCGCTTAACACTACAACACATACAATCCTACAGTTTCTTTAAAGAACGTACTATTCTAAAAACACAAACTTTGAATGGCTGTGCCTTCTAGAAAGCATAGGTACTTTAAATGTACATGGGTACTTTAAAACTGTGTTTTAAAATCAGTAGTTCTTGCTAATTTACTATCCATGTTTTTTACAAGGTGTCTCCAGGAAGCATAAAAGCATGAACATATACCGCATACCTCCAAGCAAGTAAAATGATTTATCTTTCAAGCACCTTGCTTTAAAAACATCAGTTAGTAAAAGCCTTCCATTTTCCCCACCAAAATAAGGTAGGGTTTTATTGAGGCTTGGGGTGCGGTTGTTTGGTTTTGTTTGTTGGTTTACTTTTGAAATAAGATCTCTTTGGTGTCTTCCTTCATAGTCAATGATTCATGTGCTCTGCTAAGATTTTTTTCATTGAAAACTTGACATTGAAGCATCATTTGTTTGAGAAATTTACTACTCACTTTGCAAAATCATCAGTCCCGGCTAACAGAAATTCTGTATACCCAGTCCTGCTGGAATTATCATATGGTACATGTATTGCAAAAGATGTTATTTCACACAGGAACATAAGAAGAAGGAAGAAAAGGACAGGAAAGCCAGACTGAATAGAAGAAAATAGGCATCAAATTCTACGTGTCTCAGGCTACTTCAGTAACAGAAACTACTAATCTCTGTTCTCTGATCTACTCCCCTCACACATGCCAAACTTCTTCCTGATGAATTCCTACTACTGATACCCCCTCAACCTTGGAGAGAAGAAAAACAAAAAGATAATACTGTCTGTATGGTAATGCTGTCAGAATGAAATTATGAGACTAACTGAAATGTACATGCAGTGAGTTTTATGTGGCTTCTTCTGAGATAGACATGCACTGTATCATTATAGCTATTGCAGGAGGTAAATGTAATGACTTCAGGGGTTCCTACCAACCCTATGCCACCCTAATTTCTTGGACAAATTACAGGAAGTGGAAGGGTTTTATTCCTTGACTATCCAAACACCTGCTATTATACAACCGAACAACTAAAGGTAACTTTTAAGAATGTTTCTCTCTTCTCTGCCTCTGTGGAGTCACCACAAGCATGCAATGCACTTGTGTACTATATAGTAAGGATTTTCCAAACATCCAGGAGGGAGAAGAGAAATGATTGTGAATGATGACAGTATATGGCAGGACTGTGTAATGGAAAAGGCTATGAGGAACACTGCTGTACCAGTGATTAGACTATGTTCGGAAAAGCACAGAATGTTGTGCTGGAGTGCTGTGGTGCACATTACAGGACACCAGTAATATATTTAGGATTTCTATGTTGCATGCTAAAAAAAATCATATTCATGTTTCCTCCCCAACCAAAATGAAAAGTTTTTACACCTCACATTTCACAGAATCACAGAATCATTATGGTTGGAAAGGACCCTCAAGATTATCTAGTCCAACCGATAGCCCTACACTACTCTTACCCCTAAATCATCCCCTGAAGAAACACATCTATCTTCTTCTTAAAACCCTCCAGGGATGGTGACTCCACCCCCTCCCTGGGCAGCCTATTCCAATATTTCACCACTCTTTCAGTAAAGAAATTCTTCTTAATATCTAATCTAAACCTACCCTGGCACAACTTAAGCCCATTCTCTCTAGTCCTGTCACTAGTCACAAGGGAGAAGAGACCAACACCTGCCTCCCTAGAATGACCTTTCAAGTAGCTGAAGAGAGTGATAAGGTCTCCCCTCAGCCTCCTCTTCTCCAGCCTAAACAACCCCAGCTCCCTAAGCCTCTCCTCATAAGGCCTGTTTTCCAGACACCTGACTAGCTTAGTTGCCCTTCTCTGCACCCTCTCTAGTAGCTCAATGTCCTTCCTAAACTGCGGAGCCCAAAACTGCACACAGTACTCGAGGTGTGGCCTCACCAGTGCCGTGTACAGTGGCAAGATCACCTCCCTGCTCCTACTGGTCACACTATTCCTGATACAAGCCAGGATGCCATTGGCCTTCTTAGCCACCTGTCCATCTATCCAGCCTATCTAGGTCCCTCTGCAGAGCCTGCCTACCCTCAAGCAGATCGACACTCCCACCCAGCTTAGTGTCATCTGCAAACTTAAAATGGATTGAATTACAAAACTAAGCAAATATAGATGGAATAAATTAAATCATTAACATGTATTTGCAGGTGTAGATGTCAATAGTTTTAGACGTTCTCTCCCTTCCAGCACAGGACGATTTTTGATGGAGAGGTTAAAGGCTTTCCCCATACAGCAAAAATCTAAAGCAGCATTTAAACTGGAATATGTGGCCCATTGTACCTACCTACTGACAGGAGAGTACCAAACTTATACCACTACCACTACCTTGAGCTTTTATTTACACATATTTTCCAAAAGTGAAAGGGCTTAACTTTTCAGAAGGACAAATTAAAGATAAGAGTAAAAAAAAGATTCAATTCCTTCTTAGTAATCTGCAAGTGCTATGACTCTTCACACTAAGCAATTCTCCTAGAATCACCTGAAGAGAGGTTTACATGCCTAACCTGCAATCAAAGGGTTAGATATCTCATTTAAATTTCTAAAGAAGTTGTGTTTCCTGTGGATTTAAGAAGAAAAAAAAAGTCTAAACTAAACCTAAAAATCTAAACTGTAGAACAGATAATATTTTAAACAGAGAAAACAAACCCAAAGCAGAAAAAATGAGTGGAAACAGCATCTGGAACAACCAACCTCTTTGCAATTAAACTATTTCTTAGGAAATGCTTGAAACACAGTTTCAGAAACTGTTGCAAGATGAGGTTAGGCCTTCTAAACCAGCACCTAATGCATTAAGATCCTCAAATTGCCTTGTCTTCACTGCCAAAGAAGATAGGTTTGGGGGCTTCCAGCATTGATTTCAGAAATTGAGAAGGATATAAGAAGATAGTGATAGCAGACATGAATCCTCTACAGATGCATGTTTTCATTTATTTTTTCTTTAGCTTCAGAGGTAAATAGGAAGAAAGCAGTATGATTTCAATGTTCTCTGGGATGTGTTGAAACCCTCTGTTAGATAGAACTCCATGAGAATAAACTCAAAGTGTAGATGATGAGAAAACATGCATTACCTAAACTATATTCAACTAAATTTTTTCCAGCTACCAAGTACAAATGAAAAACATGGAGCTCCTTTCTAGAACCCTATCATGTCACCACAAACACACATGCGTAGGTAGGTTCACGTAAGCCTATTACAAATGTGTCTACACATGTACAGTAGTATAACCATATGAAATGTAACAAGGACAAGTGCCGGGTTCTGCACTTGGGTAGGGCCAACCCAAAAATAACATACAACTTGGGGAATGTGAGGCTGGAGAGTAGCACTGTAGAGAGGGATGTCGGAGTTTTGGTAGGTGATAGGTTGAATATGAGCCAGCAATGTGCATTGGTGGCTCGAGGGCCAACAGGATTCTGGGGTGCATCAAACACTCTATTGCTAGCCGATAGAGGGAAGTGCTGATCCTACTTTACTCAGCTCTGGTGTGGCCTCACCTGGAGTACTGTGTGCAGTTTTGGGCACCACAGTACAAAAAGGACATGAGGTTGTTGGAGAGTGTCCGCAGGAGGGCCACAAGGATGGTGAAAGGATTGGAGGGGAAGTCTTATGTGGAAAGGCTGAAAGCACTTGGTCTGTTCAGCCTAGAGAAGAGAAGACTTAGGGGAGACCTTATAGTTGTCTATAACTTCCTCACGAGGGAGGGAGAAGTGGGTGCTGACCTCTTCTCTCTGGTGGATAGTGACAGGACCTGGGGTAATGGCATGAAGCTGGGGAGATTTAGATTGACTATTCGTAGGAGCTTCTTTACCCAGAGGGCAATGGAGCATTGGAACAGGCTCCCCAGGGAGGCTGTCATGGCCCCTACTCTGACGGAATTTAAGAAGCACTTGGACGGGGCACTTAGGCACATGGTGTGACTATGGCGTTGTCCTGTGCCTAAACATGAGTTGGACTAGATGATCCTAATGGGTCCCTTCCAACTCCGGCTATTCTCTGATTCTGTGATAACACCCTCCAGGAGCTCTCTTTCCTTCCTTGTGCCTCCGCTACACAGTACTGCTCTCCAAAACATCAGAATGAGACTGACTGAAAATATTCACATGTACCTTTTACAAGGCTGATTCAAAAGCATGCTGCCTGCAAACGTTTTTTTAAAGTAAGACTTAATGCAAAGAAACAAGCAAAAAATCTGCAGTATGTACTATGCAAGAAAGTAGCTCTCCTAAAGTAAGTCTAAGGTGTCTTCAAGTGGCATGTTCACACAATTTACTTTTATGTTAAAGAATAACACCACAATTACTGGCCATAATCCAGAGGCACCCAGACTCAGTATGCTCTTCTTTTGCAAGGAAGCAACAATGCAAACTTCATGAACACAGTGAAGCCACATATAAAAAGAAGGCAGAGTGAGCAGAACTCCTCTCTACAAAGGCTTGGTGCAAGGAGCAGAGAGGGACAAATGTGTAAAGCAAAAGTAAGTGCAACTTCTCCAGTAATTCTTGTTGGACATACAAGTTTCTTTTAAACTGAAACTTTCAAAAATTTCAGGTAGTATTTTATCCTTTTGAACAGTGAAACAGAGTAAGTAGCAATCATGACAGCCATGATATCAGTATAACATTTCTTCTGAGGTGCTGAAACTTTCATCACAGTTTTTCTTTATAACTAAAACCTTGATATTGAAAACCTCTATGAAAAGGATGATAGATTCTTTAATTTTTTTATTATCTACTTGAGTTCAATTTCACACCTGTCCTGGTTTGAATTAGAACAGAACTGATTCTGTTAAGTAACCTTGCTTTCCAGCCAAAGCTCCCTTCAGTGACCGCACTTCTGAAGTTATCTTTTTCAGAAACACTGCCTGCTTCCAGCAGTGATTAGGCCTAATGTTTGGGTTTACTGCTGAGGATTGGCATGGAAAGCAAGGCCACTGCTGAATTTCTTTTTTTTTTTTCTTTTGTGACTCATACTGAAGGGGTGCAGAGTAAAAGTCTGCACCTACAGGAAGGACTGGACAGGACAGGTGACACTAAAATGACCAGCTAAGTATTCCATTCCATACAAGTCATGCTCAATATAAAGCTGAGGGGTAGTTCCTTCTGCTCTCTTGCTTCCTGCTCTTCTGCTTTTCAAGGCCCAGTGGCATCCATACTTAAATCCACCTCCCAGTCATGAGCCCATTTATATGTTGCATCTCTTCTTTGATGCCCTGAAGTGTCATAGGCCCACCAAGGTAGGAATAGTTCACCTTTGTATTCCCTGTCCAAGTCTGTTTGGAACACTTTAGCAGCCTCATCTGTCTCCTGGTTGTTTCAGTGTTCCTCAGTGGCCCGACTCTTAGGTATGTGAGCATCCACGTGACATACTCTCATATGTAACTTCTCTAGCTGAGCAGCAATATCTTGCCACAACAAGGCAGCCAAATAGGTTTACCTTTGCATTGCCAATTATTGCGCTTCCACTGTTTTAGCCACCCCCATAAGGCATTTGCTACCATCCGTGAGTCGGTGTAGAGACAGAGCATTGGCCACTCTTCTCATTCAGCAATGTCTAAGGCCAGTTGGATGGCTTTTACCTGCACAAACTGACTCAATTCACTCTCTCCTTCAGCTGCTTCTGCAACTTGTCATGTGGGACTCCACATAACAGCTTTCCACCTGCGATGGTTTCCTACTGTCCTGGTTTGGGTTAGAACAGAACTAATTCTGTTTAGTGATTTTACATTTTAGCTGAAGCTCCTCTAAGAAACTGCACTTTCTGAAACTAACAGCATATTTTCACAGACACTGCAAGCTTCTAGCAGTGATAAGGCCTAATGTTTAGATTTACTGCCAGGGATTGGTATGCAGAGAGAGGTCACTGCTAAATCTTGTGTCTCACGTTTGGGGGGTGCAGGGTAAAGGCTGCACCTTCAGGGAGGAGCAGACAGGACAGGTGACCCCAAACCTACCAACTAAAGTATTCCATCCCACATACGACATATTTGATATATAAACTGGGGGTCAGTCCCCCCTTGCTAGATCTTTCCTTGTGGGATTTTTCCTGGTCTTTCCTGGTTAGGTTTTTCTGATTTTTCCTTGCTAGGTTTCTGATTTTTTACCTTGCTGGTTTTCCCTTGAGAGATTCAGTTTCTCTTGCTAGATTTCCCTTNAGGCTGGGCCGACCACCAACCCAATGACAGACGCTTCCCTCTTGGGCCAGTTCAAACAGGACAGGACATTAAAAATGTGCTCTATACTACAGCTGGGGATGATGGTCCCATCTGGACCCTCTGACAGAAAGCACCTGGGGAAACTCGAGGCTGACCTCTAGGATTTTGAAGTCGAGCATATGAAGGCTCCGAGGCCAACTGTACTCCTATATAAAGGAGTTCAAGCTGCCTCAGAAGTGATCGGTACTAAAGCACAGCTCCTCCTGGAACCACGGTTACCAGTGCCACTAGGGTGTATGTTTATGAAGCACAGCTCCTCCTGGCACCATGGTTACCAGTGCTACTAGCGTGTATATTCAACGGCAAGCTTCCTGAACAGAATCAGTTCTGTTCTAGCTCAAACCAGGACATCACCAAAGCACCATTCAATGCAGTACGTCAAGTGCTAAAGAATGTTGTCTATGAGAGACAGATGAACGAAACATTAAATTCTCCCATCTCCTGAAGAGGTAATCCCAATGAATCTAGTTTTAATAAATGTCTATCTTAAAACTCACAGCACTGACTCCTTTTCTGAGTATGGGTAAAGCCATCAGATACAGTTTGAATGGGTAAAATCAGGTAACCACTTAGGATATCACTAAAAAATGAACGTCTGTATGTATCAAGCAGTCAGGATAAAATAACTAAGCATGATTCTCTGACATTTATTTTTACACAGTTCTGCTAGTTTTGTTCTACCTCAGAAAGATAAAATACTAGCCTTTGCAACACTAAAGAATATGGTAGTTCTTTGTATGACTGTTCTCTTGTAGAGTTTTGTTTTAGTTTTTTTTCTGCCTTTTTTTGGTTTAGGTTTGGTTTTGGTTTCATTTGTTTGTTTTGGGGATTTTTTGGGTTTGTTTTGATTTGTTTTGTTTTGGTTTTTTCCATCTACCTACTCAGCAATCCAAGATTCAGTTTTAAATGTTAGCTACAGAGTTTCTGGATACAAAGAATTACAGTGTCAACTACTGGACTGCTGCTTTGTCCTACCCATACAGATATTGAGACACATACCATTTTTCTTTAACTGTGGACACAACTGAATTTTTTACAAATTATTCTGTATTTTTGACACTGCTCAGCAATACTCTGCAAATTTTATAAATACAGAAGTGACCAGTAACCAGCACAGACTGACAATTTTATGTTTTTTCTCTATATCGGATTACTGAGGACTAAAAAAACCCAGTCAAACTTTTAGACCTTATAATACTGCTTTTCCCACTTGCCCCTCTTAGTTCCTTCAACTATTGCAGCAACTTCTAAAGGTCCACCCTCCATCTCAACCTGTGTAGACTAACTTGTTTCCATGCAGAATCTCCCTCAAGAAATTACTTCATTGATCACTAAGTTGAGAGTGTCTTGTTTAGTGTGTACACCCTCCTTTCTTTTTAAAACATCTCAGTAATTTTAAATGAACTTCAGTAAACAATATAACATTTATATACAGTAACTAACGTAACATTTAAAAATAATAACTCAAGTTTAGATTGTGAGAAGACCTAGTTTACGTACTACATGCAAAAGGTATACCATCATGGATGATGACAGTCTATAGTTTTCATTGTGATAATTTTAAAAAATAAAACTTTCAGTTTGCTTGCTTACTAGTTTAAGACTATAAAGCATAGGCTATGTATTTTACACATCATGAAGTTCACACTAATGCTAACTCACACAGTTCTAACTGCCTGATCACAAGTCAAAACTAAAGAAAGTATCGCAATATCACAGAATCACAGTATGTTAGCAGTTGGAAGGGACCTGGAAAGATCATCTAGTCCAAAAAGATCATCTAGTCCAACCCCCCTGCCACAGAAGAATTCTCTAAGACTAGGTCACAACAAAGCTTCCCTGACCAGGACTACTGCAGCTCAAGATTTTAGAAGCTGAGAGGAATTTATGGTGCAAAAACTGAAGACTAAACTTGCATGCTTGGACCATAAAATGCAAGGTCATTGGGAATAAAAATCCTCAGTGGGTATCCCAGATAGATTAAAAACTAATCAAAACTATACATACGACCAAACCAGTATAAAGCATCAGTAAATTGTGTAACCTAAACAAATTAATGAGATCCAGATGTTTTTCTTTTTAAAAAATAAAATTGCAACATTGTTGCAAATTAAATAGTCTACGATAGCTAAAGGAAGATTTCAACAATATAGTGCTGTATTGTCATGCTGAAATGGGAAAAAAATGCTGCATTTCCAATTGTACTTTACATGACAGCTAAACAATGTTTAAGCCACAGATGGCACAGATCATGATGACAGTGATGAGCATCTATCAATAATTCTTTCAGATTTGGAATGTGAGAGCAGTCACTGTTGGAGAATCCACAGCTTTTTAAGTCCTCTGATCCTCCTCAAAGTCAACTACTGTAGTTCTCCACTACACAGTAAACATATCTCTCAATCTTCACCTTATGAATGCCACAAAATTTATGTTTGCTCATGCTGCATGCTGGGATGTATTTTCAACACTACAAGAACCTGAAGTATATGATTTTTGCAACAAACACTAGTAGGAAAGGAAGACATGCAAGTCAAGGCAGTTTACCTTATAAAGTACCCTTTGCTAATAATTAATACTGATAGTAGTCACCTTCACAGATGTAAAGGAGAATAGAACTTTTATCATTCTAACATGCATTGAAGAATTTACTGCAAAATACAAACAAAAAACCAACTTACCAGGTTGAGTAGAACTTTGTATGTAAAAAGGAGCCAGAATAATGAAACTTAACTTGGGTTAGCAATATTTATTCATTATAAACTCAATTTTATCACAGACTAGAAAGCTTTTTTTAAGGTTTTAGACAGACAGCAAGTGAGAATTTAAAAACTGTACTTCAGCTATGCAAAACTGCTTTCAGATTAGAGGAGTAGAGAATTCTTCAATTCTTTTTATTTTGAAGTTTACTTCCTGGAAACAATGTAGCCTAAAATTGCAAGGCTTGTCCTTTAAGAGTGGCATCTCAGTACTGCCAGAACAGTTTTTAAACAATTGAAGTTTACAACCCTAATCTGAGAATTCTGGCACACTAAGTCCAATTATTTTACCAAGGACGGAAAGGAGTAAAGCCATTATTGAGGAGGGGAGCCAGGAGACCTGCTTGGTTAAGTAAGGAACTGCTGGGCAAGCTGAAGTGGAAGAAGAGATTCTATGGGGCATGTAAGGAGGGGCTGACTACATGGGAAGAGTATAAGACTGTTGTCAGAGGTTGTAGGGAGGCAACTAGGAAAGCTAAGGCCTCTCTGTAACTAAACCTTGCAAGGGAGGTCAAGGACAAGAGGAAGGGCTTCTTCAAATACATTGCCCAAAAGACGAATACTAGAGGCAATGTAGGCCCCCTGCTGAATGAGGTGGGTGCCTTGGTGACAGAAGATACAAAGAAGGTGGAGTTACTGAATGCCTTCTTTGTCTCTGTCTGTACTCTCAGAGACTGCGCTCAGGAGCCTCAGACCCCGGAGCCCCCACATGATGTTAGGATACTG
>VWZX01003207.1:0-10892 GCA_013399015.1 Galbula dea | reverse complement strand
ACTCTACCCTGGTGAGGCCGCATCTGGAATATTGTGTCCAGTTCTGGGCCCCTCAGTTGAAGAAGGATAGGGAACTGCTGGAAAGAGTCCAGCGCAGAGCCACAAAGATGATGAAGGGGCTGGAACATCTTCCTTATGAGGAAAGGCTGAAGGAGCTGGGTCTCTTTAGCTTGGAGAAGAGGAGACCAAGGGGTGACCTCATCTATGCTTTTAAATATGTGAAGGGTGGCTGTTGGGAGGATGGGGTCAGGTTCTTCTCAGTGAAGCCCAGTGACATGACAAGAGGCAGAGGTTGTAAGCTGAAGCATAGGAGATTCCGTGTGAATACACATAGAAATTTTTTCCCAGTTCAGGTGCCAGAGCACTGGAACAGACTGCCCAGAGAGGTTGTGGAGTCTCCTTCTATGGAGATATTCAAAACCCATCTGGACATGCTTCTGTGTGACCTGGTCTAGGGAATCCTGCTGTGGCAGGGGGGTTGGACTAGATGATCTTTCAAGGTCCCTTCCACTCCTAATATTCTGTGATTCTGTGAAATGGAACAAGAGAGAAGAAAAGCTTGGGAATTTTTGCATGAGTAGATGAAATATTAAGAGTACCAGCCAGCAAACACACAGAGCTAGTCAGACATAAGCCAGCTGTAGCCCAGAAGCCATGTAAATGAATTAGTTCAGACAGCTGTACTGTAAGTTATGCTAAGAGTATTCTTTTACAAAATAAGTTTTCACATAAAATATATTTCTCAATCTTCTTACTAACCTCTACATTTGATACCATCTGATTATTTTTTCCTGAGCACAAAGGAACCATGCACCTATGCAATCTCTGTACTCTGATACTTTAATATCACTACATATACTTACCTGTCTTAACAGATTCAAAACCTTGCATATGCTTTTTAATAGTCTCATTTTACTCATGACTGACTAGGTATTTTGTATTAATATTAATGTACATGGATCAGCTGAAAAGCTGCCTGCTTACAGCAGAAATCCTAGTAATGAATCTGTAAATGTATCAACGTTTGCACTTCAATTTCATCCTACTTGTAGTTCTGCACCTCTCAAGGCCATTACTTTTTCTGACAGGTACTCCCATCCGTGTTTGTACTGACAATATCTAGCAACTTCAACTTGGCTTTTTAAGAAATCCACAATTTATACAGCTTGAATATCCATCCTCAGGATTTCTATTTACTATTAACAATCTTTTAAAGTTTAACACTGCTTACAACATAAGTGCATTCCTTCTTGCACTTACCAGCAAATTGAGATCCTGTAGCAGCATAACTTTTCTCTAGCTAAAAAAATACATTCTTTAAAACAGATCAAATTATATTCTTCGAGTATCACTACTGCAAAAGATCACTGAGTTAAAACTATACCAAATTCTTTCTACAAAATCATCCATCTATAGGAACAGCAGACAACAAATAAAAATATTAGGAAGAAGTTGAACTTGCCATTAGGAATGCTTTGAGTAACACACTGTAGGAAACACTACGACACAGGATAGTTTAATACACTTATTCCCACTCTTTCTTTCATCATTTAAACATAGAATTTCAAAATCTAGATATGCAGACGCAGTAGATTAGACACAGAAATTTGAAAATACATTTTTAAAGCAACCTTTTAAATAAACTGCTTAATCTAACTGAAATGAACTTCATCAAATCTATGAGAGGTGCCATATAACTCACTGTAAGCAGGAGAAGTAAAACAAAACTCTACATTCACACTTGGATGATAGTGAACACATCATTCAAGTAAGAGTTAACTGGTCCAGATTTTAATGACACTCCCTCAAAACTCTTGTTGCTAGAAGTATGGATAGTGATTCTAAACAGAAGTTACCACAAAATCATCGATCTGTTTAGATCCACAGAGACCTATGGACCAATCCTCTGCTCAAAGGAGGAGTAACTTCAAAGTTATCCCAGGCTACTAAGAGCCTTCGCAGACAAGTTCTGAATACTTCCAAGGATGAATATTCACTGTGATTTTTCCCTTAGTGCAATACTACCTGTTGCTCCTTTTGTTTTGCACCTCAGAGGAGTCTGTCTTGTTTTCTGTATAAATGCTCATTAACAGCATTTCAATTCCTCTTAGCTTTCTCTTCAACAGGCTAAACAAACTCAGCTACCTCAGATTCTCCTGCGACATTTCATGCCTCAGCCTCCTAACCATCTCAGTGGTGTTATCACACTTTAGTTTGTATCTTTTGTTAAAAAAAATGATCATGTTATTCTGGTTTCAGATTAATTTTGTCTTCCTGGCCCACAGTATAACTTGTTGTTACAACTGTCTTCAGGGCATGCTGAATCCACATTTTTATCTCGTAGCTTTCACTTCAATCCCACAGTGTTACAGCTGCAAGACTTCATACAGTTTATTTCCCCAACTGATGATATATATCAATTACACACATCATCTCATATCACACTTCATTTCACCTACTCCAGATTCAGGACAACCCGAGAATCAGAGATGTTGAGTGAAAGTAGCAGCACTAAAGGTGCTGACATAAAGCACAGGATGAAGTTCCATTAACAGCTGAACTGTTTCAATGGCTTAGTGCCACTGAAAGCTAGTGCTCTCAGAGCACTGTCTCCTATTTGCTATTCATTTCAATAAGAAATGACAATATAGTACACAAATAGGACAGTAAGAATGAGATGACCTAAGACTATCCTGAAAGGGCGTACTCAAGAAGAACTCTGTACTTTAAATTTCTAATGCAATTAAGAGCTGGATTAGGCAACAGGAGAAAGGCACTAATATTTTTTTTAAGACATACTTTCCTTTGCCTCCTTCTGTGTATTTTCCATGACTAAAGCAAAACCAAGTATGTCACCTTTCCTACTACTGTTGCTACCAGCAACTCTTCAAAAACACCATTTTGCAAAAAACCTTTCCTCAAATTCAATTATTGTATGTCTTACTGCTTTGTTTTTCTCTCAGTTCTATTCATTAGGCAGGTTTCCTTCCAGGCTGTTCCCACTGCTTCATGCAAAGATGAAAAAAAACTATTAGTACGGAAACACCAAAAAACCCTACGAATCATCCTATTCCTCTTGTTTCCTCAGGAGAGGAAGCCAACACTGAAGTGAACATAAGTAGAAACAGTGGTTAGAAATTGATGTAGTCTTTGAGAGCACAGGTGGGCAGAATTCTTTCCAATCTACCAATATTTCAAATTCTTAGAAGCATAGAATCATAAAATGGTTGGAGTTAGAAGGGACCTTGGAGATCATCTAGTTCCATGCCTTAGAGAGGGTTAAGGTGTCTACAGTTCAGTTGTCACCTCTTATCCCAATCTACTGTGCTTTTTCAGTCTGGTTCATATGGCAGGACAGTGGTCATGTGGTTGCACAGCTTCCCATTTTCAAGACCGCTACATCTACATTTCCTTAAGCTTAAAAAAGTCCTGTATGTGCAAAGATTGTATTAAGACCAGCTAAGGAAATCATGGTAGTCAGTGATGTATAACTTTAGAGATGAATTTTCTAATTTCTTGTACTATAAAATTGGCAGTTTAGGTACATAATTTGACAGTATAGTACCTGGGAAACATAAAAATCATTAATATAAACTTTTCTGGATAATGCGAACACAAGTTAACATTCAAGGACCACTTCTTCCAAGCTCAAGAACAGAGCATCCCAACACGTAGAAAATTGAGGAGGGGAGCCAGGAGACCTGCTTGGTTAAGAAAGGAACTGCTGGGTAAACTGCAGTGGAAGAAGAGATTCTACAGCTCATGGAAGAAGAGGCTGACTACATGGGAAGAGTATAAGACTGTTGTCAGAGGTTGTAGGGAAGCAATTAGGAAAGCTAAGGCCTCTCTGGAATTAAACCTTGCAAGGGAGGTCAAAGACAAGAGGAAGGGCTTCTTCAAATACATTGCCCAAAAAACAAACACTAGAGGCAATGTAGGCCCCCTGCTGAATGAGGTGGGTGCCTTGGTGACAGATGATACAAAGAAGGTGCAGTTACCAAATGCCTTCTTTGTCTCTCTCTATACTTTTAGAGACTGTGCTCAGGTCATTGGGAGCAGTCAGCATGGGTTTACCAAGCAGAAGTCATGTTTGACCAACTTGATAGCTTTTTATGAGGACATAATCAGGTGGATAGATGAAGGTAGGGCAGTGGATGTGGTTTATCTTGATTTCAGTAAAGCGTTTGACACTGTCTCTCACAGCATCCTTGCAACTAAACTGAGGAAGTGTGGTCTGGCTGATTGGGTAGGGAGGTGGATTGTACACTGGTTGAAAGACAGAAGTCAGAGAGTTGTGACCAAAGAGACAGAGTCTAGTTGGAGGCCTGTGTCTAGTGGAGTCCCTCAGTGGTCAGTACTGGGACCTGTACTTTTCAATCTATTCATTAATGACCTGGATGAGGGAACAGAGTGTGCTCTCAGCAAGTTTGCTGATGACACTAAACTGGGTGGAGTGGCTGACACACCGGAGGGTTGTGCTGCCGTTCAGCATGACTTAGACAGGCTGGAGAGCTGGGCAGGGAGAAACTGAATGAGATTAAACAAAGCCCAGTGTGGAGTCTTGCACCTGGGAAAGACCAATCCCATGGATNTCCCAGTTCAGGTGCCAGAGCACTGGAACAGACTGCCCAGAGAGGTTGTGGAGTCTCCTTCTATGGAGATATTCAAAACCCATCTGGACATGCTTCTGTGTGACCTGGTCTAGGGAATCCTGCTGTGGCAGGGAGGTTGGACTAGATGATCTTTCAAGGTCCCTTCCACTCCTAATATTCTGTGATTCTGTGAAGTTGGCATCTATTTTCAGAGTATGGGAGCTTATTAGGAGTGACCATACTTAGTCAGTGCACACTCTAAATTTTATATTATTGAATAGTTACTTTGTCTAGTGAATTTGTTTACTTAAACTACTTACTCTAGAATTGGTAGAGCAGGATTTTTGAAAGTTATTAAAATTAAACTAGTTTATTAAACTAGCTGATTCACAACTGTTGACTTTTATTGAGAAATAATTGATAGACAAGATCATGATCTTCTGATTTCCTAGAACTGGAAAAGTAAGGAAAAACAATTCCATTCAAAACTGAGGAATAAAACCTCTCTATCAAGTTGTACTTACATTCTGTGGTTAAGAACCCTCCTTAACAATACAGATTAATTTACATCTATGAAAAGAACAATGTCTAAAAAGTAGATTAAAAAGCTGTTAATAGTTCTGTTGTCTTATATATATTAAGTCTTTATATATCGACCAAAGAGACCATTCTGGATTGTACTTTCCCCTCCTTATCTTGTTTTGTGTTTGAGGTAGAAAATGTAGGGGATTTTGTTTGTTGGCTACAAATCATGCTATCAAATAGATTGATATACACAAAAGTTTAACTGAGAATAACACTAATGGAACCTAAAATCCTCTAATAATTTTCTAGTTTTACAGTTTACCTCCCTTAAACCTCATTTTAATATTGCTTGTCCAGATATGTCTGTAACTACAGCTTTACTTTGCCTAAACTAAAATAGTTGATTTAGGTATTGTCACTGAGTAAGCGTAACTGACCAGAAATTTTTATGATGGGCTTAGTAGCATTAATCCTGCATGTGTTATCTGTTTGAGTGTGTGTCTACATATAACATAAGGAGAACTGACAAATGTGTAATTTGAAAAACAATTTCAGTACCAGGCAGAAAAAACCCCAACAAAACACTGGCAGGCTGTGACTCCAAACATCCCTTCCAAGTCTTGAAAAAGTTAGAAAGGTGTTATGATTATAAAAGAAAAACAAGCAAAAGCTTCGCAACTTTTAGAAGTTTCCGGCACCTTAACAGCAGAGCGTATTTCTGCGCCCTCTGACTAGCCAGCTTACATACACAGCCTGTGCCTTACAACTCTTGAAATTGGATACTAAATGACCAATGCTAAATTGTTAAGAAATGCTTAACAATTGTTAATTGCTACAATTGCAATAAACTGTTCTTGGGAAATGACATACGAACCGACAGTTTTAAAGAAGGTGTTCTTGCAGTCTGTTGGTTAAGTTCTGCCTCAACCATGTATTTTGAATTTCACTTTGGATTTGCCATTTGCTTTGTAGGTTTCATTGAATTTGTGCATAAGGGTTATACCTCGATCTCCAAAACCACTGATGGTACTTCATTGAGATAGTTGCAAAGATTCTCTCAGTTTCTCCAGCCAAAGACTGACTTATAATGTTGGCTCATAATTTTTCAGAAGCACCAGGTTATGGAATATGCAGGCTGAAACTAGTAAAAGTGAAGGTAATCTTTCAAGGCAATGGAATTGTTTTACAGAGGAATTAAAACAACAAACAATTGTTACAAGTTGAAGAATTAACTGGAAAAGAAAATAATTAGAAGCTTTGGACATGTGTTGCGCATTACCTAATGTGTGATCTATTCTTAACTGTACTCTTGCCAATGAATCTGTATGTGATTGTGAACAGTATAAAAACTGATCTGGCCTATGATTCTTACGGTTCATAGCGCTAAAAATTTGAAGTACATTCAATAACAGCAAAGTGCTGGAAGCCATTCCTAAAGCAATGTTCTCCTGAGCCAATTTTTTTACTTCAAAAATTTTTACTACCCTTGTTTTTAAAATCCTTTTCAAGTTTATTCCTGCAAAGCACTCCATGTGACTAAAGAATTGCAGAAATCATTCTCTTGCACAGGTATTGCAAGATTTCCAGTGACCTAAGAGAGTTTCTACAGGTCACTTAACACCTCTGCAGCTTGCAACCCATACAGAAGACTGAAGTATGCTTCCCCAGTCATACAAGAGTGATGGAATGCCAGTAGCGTGGTACTGGTGGTCACCTTTTTTCAAATGACCTCTCTTTTCCCTGTGGTGTGTCTTCTTAACACTACAACAGAAATATGAATGCAGCAAATTATTTTCTTTAGCTTTCCTCTCTTTCCTATTCATACAACATTCTGATTGAATGTATGTTTAGAATAATCCCATTGTAATCAAGGGGAAGTAAAAACAACAAAACCAAATCAGAAGTTACAGACTTGGAAAGTGCTTGTTCTTGGTAAATTTTATCATGTTTGATTACATAATGTTAACTTCTGAAATGATGGGAGGGAGAGAGAGGTATAAGGATGATGTCATTGTACAAGCCCAATTCCTTTTTCAAAGAATTCAACCATAGGACATTTTCACTAAAGGCTGGAAATAACTACCTATAATTTAATAGACAAATGCCTCTTCCTGTCCACCATGTCCTATATTGATGATGATATTTGACTATCACCTTCTAAAACAGATGACATTCTGCTCCATGATAGGCCACTGAACAAGTTGAGAGAACCCATAAATATTTCTCAGAAACAGTGCTACTCAAGTCCAAGCTTTACTTACCTCTTCATAAAAGTACTAACTTATATTCTAGTATTTATTAGTGCTGTTATCTGTGAATTGTAAGTCATCATGGGTCATTAAGCTTTTGGAAGAGGATTGCCCAATAGTGTTGGAGGTGTTGCGAAAATATTTCTGAACTTTAACCCAGAAGCTTTTACTGCTCAGAAGGCTTGTATGCATAATTTGGAGTTGGAGATGAGGCTCTCTGCTGAACAGAATTCAGGCTGGAGAAGAGCTTGCCCTTGATATCTGTAATAGGAATCTGTACCACATAAGCTATTTTCAGTGGACAGTAAGGATTAAATTCGAAGTATGCTATACATTCATAAGTGCTGTCTACACAATGGCGTGTAATGGGTTATCTATATAATTCAGAGAGGTTGTGGAAGCCTCATCCCTGGAAGGTTTTAAGACAAGGCTTGATGGGACCCTGGGGAACCTGATCTAGTGGAAGGTGTCCCTGCCAGGCAGGGGGGTTGGAACTAGATGATCTTTGAGGTGCTTTCCAACCCTGATGATTGTATGATTCTGTAATCATCAGTATATGAAAAATCAAGTGACAGAACAATGTAAATTAAGCTGGATTTAAAATAAAACTATATACTACACCCATGTCAAAATAAAGACAAAACAATCCCTGCAACATCCACTATTCCACTAGAATTAGGTGATTGAAGAATTTCTATCATGCTGTTCTGCAGAATGCGTGAAACTTTACCTTACACTGTTCTCCAGCACAGCTGCACAACACTGGAAGCTGTGTCCTTTTTCACTGGTGCTACTGTACAGACAACCACCTAAGAATTAATCAGGTTATCACTACTGTATACTGGGAATTCAGGAAAATTATCACAATTTTTATTTTTATACTATACAAGATTATCCACATTGTAATAACCTCCAGTGGTCTCTGGAGAACCAAACTCCAACTCCAACTAGGCAATAACTGCCTAGCTGTTCATTATATGGATGTTTTGGTCTACTAAATAGACCAACTGAAAACAACTCACAGCTGAGGTCTGAGATACTTGTATATATAGAATCATAGAAACGTCAGAGTTGGAGAGGATTTCAAAGATCATCTAGTTCCAACCCCCCTGCCTGGCAGGGATACCATCCACTAGATCAGGTTGCCCAGGGCCCCATCAAGCCTTGTCTTAAAACCTTCCAGGGATGAGGCTTCCGCAACCTCTCTGGGCAACCTCTTCCACTGCCTAACCACTCTCATAGTGAAGAACCTCCTCCTAATGTCCAACCAAAATCTGCCCTCCTCTGGCTTACACCCATTTCCCCTGGTTCTATCACTGTCTGACCTCCTAAAAAGATCCTCGCCACCTTCCTTGTAGGCCCCCTTCAGATACTGGAAAGCCACAATAAGGTCTCCTCAGAGCCTTCTCCTCTGCAGACTGAACAATCCCAACTCTCTCAGCCTGCTGCAGTCCTCTGATCATTCTTGTGGCCCTTCTCTGGAGTCGCTCCAGCACCCCCATATCCCTCTTGTAATAGGGGCTCCAGAACTGGACGCAATATTCCAGGTGGGGTCTCACGAGATCAAGAGTAGAGGGAGAGAATCACTTCCCTTGACCTGCTGGTGACACTTCTCTTGATGCAACCTAGGATACGGTTGGGCCTTCTGGGCTGCAAGCGCACACTGGCATCTCATGTTGAGCTTCTCATCCACCAACACCCCCAAGTCTCTTTCCTTAGGGCTGCTCTCAACCCAATCACCACCCAGCCTATATTGGTGCTTAAAATTGCCCCGACTCAGTTGTAGGACCTTGCACTTTTTCGTGTTGAACTTCATGAGCCCACGTCTCCGGCCTGTCCAGGTCCCTCTGGATGGCATCCCTCCCCTCCAGCGTATCAACCGTTCCACACAGCTTGGTGTCGTCAGCAAACTTGCTGAGGGAGCGCTCAATGCCACTGTCCATGTCACTGATAGAGATGTTGAACAAGACTGGTCCCAGTACTGATCCTTGAGGGCCTCCACTTGGACATGGATCCATTGACAGCCACTCTTTGGGTGCAGCCATCAAGCCAATTCTTTATCCACTGAGTGGTCCATCCATTGAACACATATTCCACCAGCTCGGAGACCAGGATGTCACGCGGGACAGTGTCAAAGGCTTTGCTCAGGTCCAGGTAAATGACATCAGTTGCTCTTCCCCTCTCTACTGGTGTCATGCCCTTTTCATAGATGGCCACCAGATTCACCAGGCACAGTTTACCCTTGGTGAAGCCATGCTGATAATACCAAATCACCTCTTCATTATTCTTCTGCATTAGCAGTTCCCCTAGGAGGATCTGCTCCATGATCTGATCAGGCACAGAGGTGAGGCTGACTGGCCTACAGTTTGCTTTTCTTTCCCTTTTTAAAAATAGTGGTTACATTTCCCCTTTTCCCATCAGTGGGGACTTCACCAGACTGCCATGACTACTGGAATACAATAAAGAGTGGCTTAGCAACCTTGTCCGCCAATTCTCTCAGTACCTGTGGGTCTATCTCATCAGGTCCCATGGACTTGGGAACTTTCAGGTTTTTCAGATGGTCACGAACTTGATCTTCACTTACCACAGGCAGTTCTATCTTCCAGCTCCTGCCATTATCTTCTTTGACTTCGAAGGTGTGATGGGAACCCTTGCCAGTGAAGACTGAATTAAAGAAGCTGTTGAGAACTTCAGCCTTCTCCATGTCACCTGTCACCAGATCCCCTGTTTCTTTTCTGAGGGGGCCCACACCTTCCCTAGACTTCCTTTTTGCATTAATATATCTATAGAAATTTTTAGTATTCCCCTAGATCTCCCTGGCTAGATTTAACTCCCACTGAGCTTCAGTTTTCCTAACCAGTTCTCCTGCTCTCAGGACAACTTCCTTGTATGCCCCCCACTCTAGCTGGCCCCTTGTCCAATACTTGCATAGATTCTTCTTATGAGATAGTGTGTCCAGGAACATCTTGTTCATCCAGGCAGGTCTCCTAGCATTCTTTCCTGACTCTCTTAGTTGAGATACATAGCTCCTGGACACGGAGAAGGTGATCCTTGAAAACTGATCAGCTGTCCTGGGCCCCCCTTCCCTCTAGGGCTTTGTCCCACGGTACTTTGGCCATCAGATCCCCGAAGCAATTAAAGTCTGCATGTCCAAAGTCCAGGGTCGTGAGCTTAGAATATATCCTCCTAGGAGCCCTGAGGATCTTCAGTTCCAGTGCTTCATGGTCACTGCAGCCAAGGTTGTCCCTCAGCCTTACGATGGTCACCAGCCCTTCCCTGTTGGTAAGAACAAGGTCCAGCACAGCACCTTTCCTAGTTGGTTTCTCTATCATTTGGAGGAGGAAGGTGTCATTGATGCACTCAAGGAACATCCTGGATTGCTGGTGCCTGGCTGTGTTGTCCCTCCAGCAGATGTCAGGATGGTTGAAATCCCCCACAAGGACCAGGGCCTGTGAACATGAAGCCACTTCTATCTAATGGAGGGCCTCGTTTACTTGGCCCTGCTGGTCAGGTGGCCTGTAGCAGA
>VWZX01003204.1:9107793-9241766 GCA_013399015.1 Galbula dea | reverse complement strand
GATGGAAGGAAGACATTTTTCCCCATGAGGGTGGTGAAATACTGGCACAGGTTGTCCAGTGAGATGGTAGATGTTCCATCCCTGGAAACACTCCAGGTCAGCTTCTCTGGGGCTCTGATCTAGTTACAGGTGCCCCTGCTGACTGCAGAGGGGTTGGACTAGGTGACCTCTAAAGGTCTCTTCCAACTCTAAGCATTCTTTAATTCTGTGATTTGTATTGCCCATCAGTCCAAAACCCAATTAGAAATGAGTGGAGGCTGCTGTATTGCTCCCAAAACCCATGATCACCAACCACATGTCAGGAGCAGAGAGTCACAAGAGGAGCAGGGTCCTGCACATCCCATTGCACAACAGCAGCATCATGACCATGCAGCACAGGCACATGGCTAGGGCTCTGCCCATCTCTAAGGGTTTATTCAACAAGGAATAAATAACCATATCCCAGTTACTTTTGCTTACTGTGCCTGATGGCAGAAGTCTAGGTGTCATCTGACATCCAAGACTTGGACAGGTCTAGCACTAGACTGAAAAACCTTTGAATGTCACCTGGGGTAGACCCAGCAAAAGATTAAACTGAGGTCTCAAATGTTTCTAGGAGCACAAGATGTGAGTCTAGCTCCAAAAACCACTCTGGATGCTGAAGGTACCACCCCCCAACTCATTCTATTACTTTGCATGTTTGCCTTAAGTAAAAAGCTGAAAGCAGCTAACATGATGCTATCCTAGGTCAGCAGCCACACATTTCCACTCTAAGATATTATCAAAGTAAACAGATAATCCAACTCACTTTTACAGCTGCTGTAGCAGCTACAAGGAATATTCTAGGGAATCCTGCTCTGGCATGGGGGCTGGACTAGATGATCTCCAGAGGTCCTTTCCAACTCCTCACATTCTGTGATTCTTTGAGAGTATGGCATGTAATATATATTCTGGCAATAAATATTTAGGAAATCTACTAGATAGATCAGAACCTGGCTAAGAATCATGATGCTTAAAACTCCCCAGGACCAGTACTGGAAAGCCAGAGTTTTTCATACAAATCAGTTAAATGTCTTATAACAAACATTAGGTTTTGATATCAAAAAGTTTCTGCCACATCTGCAAATAATTAACTATTAACAATATTTAATAATAACTATTAATAACTATAATAAGAGTGGCCACAGCCAAGAGAAGGAAGATATCCTTCAGTCAGGCAGTTGACATAGTCTCTGAGCTATGGCTAATCTACTTACAAGTGCCCTCCTACAGCAATGCAACTAAATAGATTTAGTTGCAAAGTCCTTTCTGGGCATCTGACTCAGACATGATGGAGCAGATTAAAGTCAGAGGCAGCTTTTAGCCCACAGTTCTGATGCAGCTCTCATGTGGTAAAACAGAAAAACATGAGCAGGACAAAGCTTGGTTTTCCCTTCTCAAAAGCCTGCCCACATTTGGGATAGTCCCAGTTTTCTCCCTGTTGATACTTCATGGCCTCAAGCTGAGCCTTCCACAAAGAGACTCTTCCTGCTTAGACTAGAAGTGGAAAATAAATGTCCTGGTGTTCTATTTTTGAAAGACTTCAAGAAGCTTATAAGTCAAATGATTAAGCCTAGAGATCATACAACATGAGCCTTATGATAGCAGGGAACTGGATTTGCTGATCCATGAGGGGCCCCAGCCCTTCCAGCCCTACACACCAGACCTTACTCAGCCTGTTTGCTCCACCCTTGAGTGCAGGTTCATCACAGCACAGATGAGCACATGAACACTGCTATGCAAATGGAAAGATTCTTAATTCTCTATTCCCAGCAGATTACCTGCTACAAATTAGTCTCCCAGCAGGTCTCCTGCTTGCAGCAACAACTAATTCCACAGTATGTTGATAAAGGAATGAACTAGCACATGATCTATTGGCTTCTGATGAACTCTGATTAACACACCTCTGAAGAAACAAAGTGTGTGTCAGAGGAACTGACTCAGGAGCTTTCCAAAGCACCAATATTCTGGTTTTGACAGCTGGGCTGCATGAGTTTCTCTACAGTGCAGAAACAACTCTGGCACTACTGTCTGCACTACTGCCAGTGCAGGGAGAGCCCTGCTCCTGGGTCATTTCAGAGCTGTGTGCTCTCACCCCAAGCTATCATCCTGGTCTAACATGATGGATCTCAGGTTGCAGTCCATCAAAGCATCCTGTGACCAAAAGAATTTCTAGACAAGCAAATGGAATAAGGAAAAATATCTCCCAGAGCATCAAGCATGGAAACAAAGGGAAATAATGCTTTCATTGACATGAAGCAGGTTGCAGGAAGGTCTCATCTAAGCTTTAGTTCACAGTCAGGTCAATCAGCCTGCCTGATTTGGCTTACAAATGCAAACTAGAGAAGCACTGAAGGAATATCCTAGCAGAAGACAATTTAGTCTACACAACTTTATATACTACAAGGCAACCTTGCAGCAAAAGGACATCAATACCATGCTATTTCCAAGAAAAGGCACAATTTACCTGCAAGCCAAGTGCTGCTCACACTGCTGAAATGTGAATAAAATCATAGCCTCTGAAATTTTAAGAAAGAAATTGTTGCTTTGTTCCCCATCAGCTGCTCAGCTTTGCTTTCAGTTACCCTGGTGAAAGAGAACAGATGACCCACCAGAGAACCAGAGCTTTCACCAGCTCTGAGAGATGAGCCCTCAGGACAACAGCCCTCATGTGCCCAATTTAACTAACCCCATTAACAATTGCAGGATGTTGAATGAGGTCATTTTTGCATGCATCAGAAGTTCATGCTGTCCTCTCACTACCAGTAACAATGGTTAGGGAAGGTCCAGCCAAAAGAGCTTTTTCCACAGATGCAAAATACTCCACTTAGCTACACTCACCCTCAGAGACCAACAGGCTGCAAGCCTGGGAAAAGAAATGGTCTAGGCATTTATGGACTCTTTAGCCACAAAGATGAAGATGCAACAAGGTCAGAGTTTTTGAAGGGTCTTCTTCTTTGGACTAATTGTCCTGGAAAAGTTGGTGAGATAGACATGGAATTAGAAGCCTAAATACTTGGGCAGCCACAGGCTCTCAGTTGTTTCTGAGAAAGTGAAGACAGCCTTGAACAGATGCCAAAGGAGAAGTTTTGTACCCAGAGGTGTTAGAAAGTTGTAAAAGTGGCTGTAACATTTTTCCTCTCAGGCTAACTCACAGAATCCCATCATGGTAGAGGCTGGAAGGGACCTCTGGAGATCATCTAGTCCAACCCCTCTGCTCCAGCAGGGTCACCCACAGCAGCTTGCCCAGGGTCACCTCCAGCTGGGCTTGGAATCTCTCCCCACAAGGAGACTCCACAGCCTCTCTGGGCAGCCTGGGCCAGGGCTCCAACACCCTCACACCAAACAAGCTTCTCCTCCTGCTCAGCTGGAACCTCCTGGCTTCCAGTTGGTGCCCAGTGCCCCTTGGCCTGGCCCTGGGCACCACTGAGCAGAATCTGGCCACAGCCTCTTGCCCCCAGCCTTCAGCTGTTGCTCAGCATTGAGCAGCTCCCCTCTGGGGCTGCTCTTCTCTAGGCTAAGCAGGCCCAGGGCTCTCAGCCTTTCCTCCTGCCAGAGATGCTCCAGTGCCCTCAGCATCTTCCTAGCCCTTTACTTGACTGTCTCCAGTAGTTCCTTGTCTCTCTTGAACTGGGGAGTTCACAACTGGACACAATACTCTGGATGTGGCCTTACTAGGGCAAAGTAGCCAGGGAGATGAACCATGTATTTTCACTGGAGGTCTGTGAAGCACCATGCTGAACTCTTCTCTTCCAACTATTAGGAAGAATTAGCATAACCCAAGAGCAAGAAGCATGTGTGAGGGAGCTTTTAAAGGCAGAACACTGAAAACAGAACATGGATGGGACAGTGCCAGGAACCCAACAGCTCCTGAATGCCAGTATCAATAAAATTGCCACCACATACATGCCCTGAAAAAGCCCTGCATTAAGTCCTATGAAACACAGTAAGCTCTTCCAGATCTGAGAACTCAACACACCAGTGCATTATCCATCCTGCCAGTATATGTTCTCCAGACTGTCTCAAAAGCCTAAGTCCTAATTACCTTGGAAACCTGGTGGCAGAAAGAGATTGGCAACAGCAAAGTCCACAAAAACTTACTCCATTTTTAAGCATGTCATCACCCAGACAATTTAGCTAAGGATTTGTCTTTGATACTACTTGAGAATGCTTCCCTTCTGTTCCCCTATTGGGATAACTGATATTTCTTTAGGGATTTCTGTATTTGTACAGCTTGAGGAGTGTTAATATAACCAAAGCCTTTCCCAGTCTAGCTGAAATAAGAGACTAGACTACTCCCAAGGCAAAGCTGACTGGTGTGTGAAGCTACTCTCACCTTGCTGGCATGAGAATAAGCTTTCCTCCCACTTTCTACTCCTACATACTCTCCTGTTCCTTTAAAATGCCTTCTCCCCATCCATTCAGTGTAAAGTGCAGGATTCCAGCTGGCTCTTGACTTACAGATGTGTTAAAACCTAAAAGGATAGAAATCAGCCTTTCTTAGCCCAATATCCATTGCTTCACTTAAACCCTTACCCTGAAAATACTTTAAGCAGTTAATAATGTCTCATCTTCCCTGAGATGCCTTCCCAGCCACTCTAGCATGTCTCCTTACACTGCCTCACCTGCTGGATGATGCAATCACTTCCTAAATCAACTCCTGTCAGTGAAATCAAGCTGCATTCCTGATCAGAGAGAACAGCAGTGAACTCCCCCTAAGCTACAGGTGAAGAGGTGGAATATAAACACCCCAAAATAACCATGCATGATGCATTGCCTCAAGGTGTAAATGGAGTTTACAAGCCACACCCTTTGCAACTGAAGGCTTCATGTGAGCTGAAGAGCAGCACATGCTAGCTCCAGGACTGCCAAAGCTGTGCAGCTTTATTGAAGTATTTAAGTGCTCCCTTTGCATTCTGATCTCATCTCTAAGCATGTGGAGGAAAAGAAGGTGATAGAGAGTGGTCAGCATGGATGCACCAGGGGGAAATCATGCTTGACCTGTCTGAAAGCCTTCTCTGCAGGCATGACTAGCTGGGTAAATGAGGGGACAGCAGTGGATGTTGTCCACCTCACCTTCAGCAAGGCTTTGGACACTGTCTCCCATAATATCCATACAGGGAGGTTTAGAAGTGTGGGTTAGAGGAGTGGACTCAGAACTGGCTGAATGACAGAGCTCAGAGGGTTCTGATCAGTGGTGCAGAGTCTCATTGGAGGCCTGTAGCTCACAGTGCTCCCCACAGGCAAGTATGAGGTCCAGTCTTGTTCAACATCTCTATCAGTGACCTGGATGAAGGGACAGAAGGGAGCCTCAGCCAGTCTGCTGATGGTAGAGAACTGGGAGGAGTGGCTGAGGCAGCATCAGGCTGTGATGCTCAAGACCTGGGCAGGCTGGGAGTTGGGGGAAAGAAACCTCAGGAAGTTCAACAAGGGCAAGTGCAGGGTCCTGCACCTGGGGAGGAATAACCTCATGGAGCAGGGCAGGTCAGGGGTTGACCTGCTGGAAAACAGCTCTGTTGAGAAGGACCTGGAAACTTCTGCTGGATAACAAGTTCCCCAAGTGCCAGTAGTGTGCTCTTGTAGCCAAGAAGGTAAATGGCATCCTGGGGTTCATGAAGAAGAGTATGGCCAGCAGGCTGAGGGAGGTTCTCCTTCCCCTCTACTCTACCCTACTGAGGCCACATCTGGAGTATTGTGTTCAGTTCTGGGCTCCCCAGTTGAAGGGAGGCAAGGAGCTAGTGGAGAGAGTCCAGCAGAGGCTAGGAAGATGCTGAAGGGACAGAAGCACCTCTGGGAGGAGGAAAGGCTGAGAACCCTGGGTCTGCTTAGCCTGGAGAAGAGCATTCAGTGTGATTCTGTGATTCCCTGAGACTGACTTCAACATCAATGTGCAGAGGAAAGGGACCTAGCCATATTGCAACATCTGCTGTTAGGAATAACTGAAGTTTGGCTGCCCTTTCTTCATGCTGGAAGCAAGACCACAGGCACCTAGTGATGGAACTGAGTAACTGAAAACCCAGAGCAGCCTTAAAATATGGATGATCTTTTCTTTCAAAAAATGTCACAGTTAAAGACAAATAAACAAGGGTTAAGAGAACAGAGCTCCTCAGGCACAGAAGGGAGCATAAACAAGTAAGAAGTTACTTTCAAAAGCTGAAAACCTTTGCAAACTGGTTTATTTTTAAAATCTCCCTCAACAGGGTCCTTTTGTTTTCTGCTGCCTATGTGGAAATCACTGGAGAAGTTACTCAGCCATCTCTGAAAGTCACTCTGTAACATTTGGGAGACAGAGCACTGGCTAGAGCAGTTTTAAACCATCCTGCTGCTAAGCAGGGAGGAAAATAAAACCTTAGCAGGAGATATTTAGGATCAGCCTAGAATACTTTTCATTTGGTTCACTTCAGCATCTGCCTTCTTTGTCCCTACTTTGGTAGGCATTTATAGCATGCAGGGAGTTGGCTCAGAGGTGTATCTGCAGGATCCAAGTTTCTCTTGAAGGCTTTTGGGGACACAGCTGCCTTCTCTCTCTGTGCTTTTGTGCACCAGGCATCTCTTACAGCTGAGCATCTGTACAACTGGAACTCTTCTGAAGCAGGACATGGGATGTTCACTCTATTAGATCTCAAGTCCATAAACATGACAGTATTTGAAACAAAACACCCTCAAGTTACTCCAAGCACCTTCCAAACTCTTCTCACCATCTGTGGGAAGGAGTCAATATTTGAGACTAGTGCAGTTCCTACACTTAGAGTAGGGTAAAAGTTTCAGAGAGATGCATGTTTCTGCATCACACCCAAAAAAACCCCAAAAATATCAGTCACAGGTGTCACAAATGCTTAAAAATGCATTAAAAAATGCTTGTGTGGTAAGATGACATGGGAAGCTTTGGGTAAATTCATCCCTGTCAACAGACATCAAGAAATCCATGCAGACACTGGAGCAAATGTAACTGTAATCCAGTAGCAGACACTCAACCTGCCTCAGATCTCTCTCCACTTGTCAGCTTCTACTTTTGGTCTCCTGGAAAAGCACTTGGTGTTAGCCAGCAAACTGTCACCTCCCAGCACACCAATTTCCTAGCTCTTTTTGAACCTACTGAACAGTAGGCACTTGTTGACCTCCTCTTTCCCTCATTGTGAGAAAGGATTTATCCTCTCAACCACTGAACCCACGAGGAGATCTTCACTTCTACCTCTGGCAAGAAACACTTCAGCTTTTGACAACCACAGTCTTCATCTGAACATAGCCCATCTACACCATTTCCATGTCCTGCACAGAGCTGATCTGTGAGCAGGACTTTCCTTTCAACAAGCCAGCATGAGGATGAGTCAACATATCAGACTTACAAACACACACCACAGAAGTTATCAGTTTGTGAAGTAAGACACTGTTTGAAGGGAGAACCTCTCCCTTTCCTCATGTCTCTAGGAAACACTCAAACAAGGTACAGGAACACTAGTGACAGACAAGACATGCCAACTAGCAGGCTGCTTTATTCTCATTTATCAAATCTCCAGAGACATCAACAGTCCTTGGTCCTACTTAAAACAATCCACATAACTATTCATTGATACCAAGTGAAGTCTTTCCTACAGTTCACCTAAACTGCCCTCCTGAACTTCTTTACTTTGAGGGTGGTGGAGTCTCCATCTCTAGAGACATTCCAAACCTGGGTGGTGGAGCACTGCCTAAGGAGGTGGTGGAGTCTTCATCTCTAGAGACATTCCAAACCTGCCTGGACACCATCCTGTGCCATCTGCTTTAGGAGAAGCTGCTCTGACAGGGGGCTAAGACTAGATATGATCTCCAGAGGTCCCTTCCAACCCCTAATATTCTGTGATTCTGTACTGAATTTCAGCAAATTAGCCTTCAAAGAAGAAAGTTGCTGCTTGGAAACTAGAAATATTAGGCATCCAAACACACCCATTAAGTCTCTCTATGAACTGACCCTGGCCTAGAATCAAAATGCCCAAGGAATGACGAGGTTTGTTGTTTCAAATCTATTTATTCCCAAACCCTGAAAAGGTCTGATCTACCAGCACTAACAAACCCTAGAGACAAGAGCATTTGTCAGGACATTCCTCTTGCTTCAGGGTAAAAACCCTTCAAGGCTCTCAGACTAAACCCCTTTTGGCTGTGCCTCATGCCAACTGATTCGCAGGGCGTTTCTAGCATCGTTTCAACTGGAAGCCCTTGAAGATCATCAAGTCCAATCAGGAAGCCAGCACTGCCAAGTCCACCACTGTCCACACTGCCCCTCTTTGCACAAGTACAGGGAGAGACTTGTCCAGCACTGCCATGTCCACCACTGTCCCTCTTTGCACCTCTACAAGGAGAAACTTGGACCCATTTCTGTCAGCATATCTGAACGCTCCCCAGAGGAGACAGAAGTTGTGGGTCCAGTTGTGAGGTCAAGAGCTCCATCTCCATGGTGCATCTCCTTGGAGAAGGACTGCAGGAGCCTTGTCATCTCCACACACTGAAGGAACAGTGTGGAGAAGTTCTGACTCAGTTCTGGTTGCCCACCAGGAGCTGTGGTATGTATGCTGAAGGTTCAGCCCAACACTGCAAGCACCTCAAGCTCTAGATTGGCTTTTGAAGGCTCTAAGGGATCAGCTACTCCAGCAGTGCTGTAGGTGTTCCTGACATGAAAAGGGCCAAAGGAAATGAACTTGGGTAGTCTTTAAGTGTTAAAAATCACAGCTGTAGCTTCAGGTGACAGAGACATTTCTCCAGCTCCTTGGCAACCTTTGAGAAACAACAACAACAAACCAGAGGTTACTAAAAAGGTCACAGAACCTTTTCTACCAGCATCTTTATCCCAAAAGCTTAAGCCCTAGGATAGCACTGGGCAAAAGGCAACTTTCATCCTATTCTACTCTTGTCCAAACTTAATTATTGAGTGGCTAATTTAACCATTGTCACTGACTGATTAGAACAAAAGAGCCAGAAGCAGAACCAGCACAATACAACACAAACACAAGACTAAGTCCTACTGGAATCCACTCAACATGTTTTCCAAATTCCATGTCAACAGACATTTCCTTTTAGCAAATTGTTTGTGAACAGTTGATGTCTCTAATAGAGAAACATCTGGAGTCTTTGTTTCTGAATTTACTCCTCAACATTGGAGACTGACCTTTTCATTTCTAAAACAGGTTTTATCCAGATCTCTTTAGCAATAAAACACCCCAAAAAACAAACAACAAAACACTGCTAGTTTGCAAGTACAGCAGCCACCAGTTCACTGTACCTCAGTAAGTCACCAAAACCCTGGACTATGCCTCTCTAGAACTGATTATATCCACACAGAGTCCTTCTAGAGCTTGCATTTCTAAAGCCACACACATCTCTTTGCACTTTTCTCTACTCTATGTCTCTTTTTTGTATACCAGGAACAATTTCTTCCCTGAAAGAGTTGTTAGGCATTGGCCCAGGTTGCCCAGGGCAGTGCTGGAGTCACCATCCCTGGAGGGGTTTAAAGAACATCCAGATGTGGTGCTTAGGGCCATGGTTTAGTGGCCTGGTGGGGATAGGTTGAGGGTTGGGCTTGATGATCTTAGAGGTCTCTTCCAACCTTCATGAGTCTGTGAGTCTTCAAAATTCCTAAATTCCTCTGTCTTGCTTCCTCTCAGCCCAAGACCACTCCCATCTTCCAATTCCTGACCTTCAAAGTAGCACAGACCCATTTAGGTTGGAAAAGACCTTTAACATCATCAAATCCAACTGTTAACTCAGCACTGCAAAGACCTAATCCACTAACCTCAGCCCCACATCTCCATGGCTTTTAAATACCTCCAGGGCTGGCATCTCAACCACTTCCCTGAGCTTCCTCCACAGCCTCCTTTGCATGTCCCTTCTTCCTACCAACCCAGCATTATCCTGCTAGAGTCAGGCATGAGGAACATGAGGAGACAACACAGACTGCTCCTGGCAGTGCTGGTGCCTTGCATCCCAGCCAGGCCTCCCAAGCTTTACAGAAGCTCAACTGGATGCAGTAAGATTCCAGAGAGAAATGAAGTGAATCCCTTAAACACCAGAACTATCCACACTGGTTTGTGCAGGAATTAAACCTAGTGACCTCTTTTGGACAGGAAGGTCCTGTCTCCCTGCATCCTGAGCTGGACAGATGGATATTCTAAGCAGCTACAAAAGAAGAAGAAAAGTGAAAGAAGAGATAACTAAAATTTTTGTGACTTCTTTCCTATCTCTGTTCTTCACTTCCCCAACCTCCTTAGAAAGAGAGACAAAGGAAAGGAAGGTCTAGCTCTTTACCATCTGTGCTGTTTCATGTCTTTGTCAGTGACATGGACAGTGGGATTGAGAGCACCCTCAATGGTGGATGAAAAACTGAGTGTGAGGCAGCAATGTGAGCTCCCAGCCCAGAAGCCAACTGTGTCCTGGGCTGCATCCCCAGAGCATGGCCAGCAGGGCAGGGAGGGGATTGTGCCTCTGCTCTGCTCTGGGGAGACCTCAGATGCAGTGCTGGGGCCAGCTCTGGAGTCCTCAGCACAGCACAGACAAGGACCTGGGGGAGCAGGGCCAGAGGAGGCCACAGAGATGATCTGAGGGCTGGAAGCTCTCTGGTGTGAGGCCAGGCTGAGAGAGTTGGGGTTGTTCAGCCTGGAGAAGGGAAGGCTCCAAGGAGGCCTTATAGTGACCTTCCAGTAAAGAAGGCCTTCAAGAAAGATCAGGAGGGACTCAATCAGGGAGTGTAGCAACAGGACAGGGGGCAGCAGTTTCAAACTGAAAGAAGGGAGATTTAGATTAGAAGTCAGAAGAAATACTGTACTCAGAGGGTGGTGAGGCACTGGAACAGGTTGCCCAGAGAAGCTGTGGATGCTTTGAGCAACCTGGTCTAGTTGGAACTGCCCCTGCCCATGGGAGAAGCATTGGAACTAGATGATCTTTAAGGCCCCTTCCAGCCCAAACCATTCTGTGTTTCTATGATCTTTACCATACATTTGACAAATGAGTCCCATTTTCCCCTTGCTATTATGTCACACACCTCCCTCCTCATCTCAAGAAAGTTACCTGTTGAGTAAACAGAGAGAAAAACAGTAAAACTCAGAGTTCAAGTCAAAGACAGAAGCAACACAAGCTCAGGCATGGAACTGGACCCTGGAAGACTAAATCCAACTTCAGCAGCAGATCAGTAAACACCTGAGTAGCCACGAGCAGTGCCGAAAGGATGAAGAGTTAAAAACAAAAGCAACTTACAGCAAACCCATCAAATTCCAAGGTTCTATTTCAGAGCAGCTTTCTGTTTATACAGCTCTATTCTGATAGAAATCAGAGTATCACATTCAGCATTGTTATTGCCCACTTAGTAAAGGATGTCAGAAACAGTACGTGCGTGCCATGCAGAGATTTAAAGGCTATGGGAAGTGCCTTGCTGGGAGAGTTCTTTCTTTCAGCTCAGGCTATTTGTCCTGCTTGATTACAACCTCTAAATACCTTTGCCAGGAAAGAAATGGCAATAATAAAGTGTTATTTCATCTGGTACAGAAGCTCACAAATTAAGGTGTGACAAGAAGCTAGAATAACACCAATGGGAAGTTAAATTTCTTTGTACTTTTGTCTACTTGTTGAGGAAACCAAGCCCTGACTTCTTCCTACCTTCCAGAAGAGGCTGCATCCATTTCCTCAAGTTATGCTCTGACAACCTCAAAGCACAAGAACCACATGGAACTTTAACATTTCACAGCATCCAGTAAAATGAATTCCCCAAGCCAAAGGTCTCAGACTTTTTTCTGCTCCCTCCCATCAGCCAAGCTGCATTAGTTGCAGAGGTTTCCCTACGTCAAACACTGAGCAGAACAGGCCAAGGAAAAGGGCTCAAATGAATACCACAAAGGCTCTTGGGATTGTGTGGCCTCTGGCAGTTACCCTTGGCCTCTAGATTTCCTTCTGTTACTTGTCCATTTCTAGCCATTTTTGACAGAAGCTAAAAAAACCCAACAGTTAGTTTCTGAAGCTCAACAGCAGCACCAGCCCTGAAATGTTTCTGACTTCTTGAGTCCTAGGTTCTACTCACTGAACTCATTTCTGGCCAATCAGTCTGCTCTTCAGAAAGAAACCTTTTCCCCTCCAGTAATCCTAATGCTTCAAACCCACATCCAGCTCCCATTTTCCCAATGGAAGCCTTTCAAAGGTGATCAGAACTTCAGGAGGTCTGAATTCTGTGGCTCTCCTTGCATGCTGCAGGTCAGTACAAGCACTTCAGAAACATGGCATTATTCTGTTCATCACCACAATATATTAATATGTTCCAGAACTCACCTCTTTCTCAGTATCCCTGGATATACAGGTCCACTGGTTTTCCTTCACACTGTATGCCCAGAAGTCAGCCAGATCCTGAGTTCCATCCCAGCCACCAAACAAATAAACAGTTTCTTATAAAAGAAAAAAAAAGAGGAAAAACATATTAATTTCCTTTTGAAAAGAGAATGGCTTTACACAGGCTACAAAACACCTACATCAATACCTCCAAAACACCTGCAGCAAATACACAGACTATCAGAAGAGAAATGAAACAGACTCTGAAAGCACCACTGCTCTCTGAATGGAACCAGTCACCAAGGTGAAGCAGTAAGGGTTTAGTAATGGAAGTTTTTAGGGTTGATAGGCAGCCAAGCCTCAAGAGGTCATTTTCTATTTGCTCCATTGACAGAAGAGGCAACCAAATCCCCAGCCTTCTGATTAAAATTCAAGACAGACAAATGAACAACATTTAACATTTTGGATACTGTGCATTTTAACCTCTGAATGACATCTCAGCTCATATCCTGCCTGCTGCAAGACCTATACATTCAAAAGACTTCTGAGATAGAGGCAGCAAAGTCTCCCTGTTTAGTCCATCCCTTAGAAAAACTCACCTCAGCTATGAAATCCTTGCATAAAGTAACTTACCTGATGTCACAAAAGCAACTAAGTAGAGGAGTTACAGATTTAAGTCTCTGTTCAGAGCCTGTCACCTTAGACCCACAGCCACACTGTGCACAGCAAGTCTGCAGGCTTCTCAGACTCACCAATAAAACTAGATGAAGTTTCTGAACATGGGAAGTGTTTAAGGAAGAAATCTCTGACATGAAGAGATAACTAAGCTGTTCCCATTATAGTAACATCACTACCTGGTCTCAATTGCTAAAAATACTTCATTTTCAGGCTGCATTAAAACACAACACAAAGCCAAGTCTAAGAAGAACAAGCCACTGAAGACTTGCAGAGCTTTGAAAAACTCCTTTAAAATCCCCAAACTAGTTCTATTATGGAAGTAATGGCCAATTTTTAATCCAAGACCAATTAAAGAAGAGAGTTAGAAGCCTGATTATAAAATGGGAATAGTCCTTGACCCTTACCTACCATCAGGATAGTGGTCATCACCATGGAAAGGTTACCCTGGTTCATTAACTTTAATTACCCTTCCTCCTGGACTCAGGGCTCCCAGTGTTCCCTGCAAAGAGCAGGTCCCTTTGTGCTCCTAGATTCTCACAGCTCACAAAACCCACATTACCACAACAGCTTCATTGATAGCTGAGCAAAATAAAAAGATTTGGCACCAGTTAAGTATCCTATTGGGACCTTGCCAAAATGTCATGCCTGCCTCTAAAGGCTTTGTTGTCTCTGATGAAATTTAATAGCAAACCTGAAGGAATCTGATGAAAACTCTTGATTTTGGAAGTTACCTAAATCAAGCAGCTAGAATTAAATGGCATGTAAGCACTGCAAGAGGAGTACAATCCCTTGAGTCCATCAGCAAGTGGGATAACACAAGTGGACAGCAACACTGTGCCAAAAAGAGCTTTCATCTGGATGTACAACTGCAGCTCAGATGAAAGGAAGGCTCCACCACTGGCTCAACCCAGAAAAAATACCATTTTTTAGCCTCCTGACTCATTACAGAACTGTGGCTAGGATTTAACAGCCAGTTTCTGTGGTTTTAGAGGAATATTTCTTAAGGCATAAAGAAATCTGTTGATGGGAATGACAAGAAAACTTTGCATGCTGCTAAAGTTTGCAACTCTTCTCTTGTGGTAGAATGAAATCTTAGTTGTTCAGGGGGTTTTGTTGTTGTTTGGTTTTGAGGAGGTTTTTTGGAGGTTTTTTGGTTGGTTGGGTGCTGCTTGGGTTTTGTTCTTTGCTTTGGTTTGGAGTACTTGTGTTTGTTTCACTCTGTTCCCCCCCCCAGTACCACATCTTCTGCTCCAGCTGTCAGTAGGGTTTGGTCAGGAAGGGGCTTTTCTCACCCTGCATGCAGAGATCCAACCTGGACAGAGCCAGGATGCACTCCCAGGCACTGGCACCTCAACACTTGATCAGCAAACACTCAAAAGAGAGCAGGCACAGGGAAGGGCCCACAAACTTCAAGACAGCAGGAGTGGGGAACACAGCAGTCTCACATCAATAGAACTATTTCTCCTTTAGCAGCACTAGGGAACTCAAAGATGCAAGCAGGGCATCTTCCTCTGGAAGAGGGAAGGATTCTTCCTCTGTAACCCAGCAATGATGCTGTTTTATTAAAGCCTCTCTTCTGCTTTAGGGACAGAGCAGAAGGATTTTCAAACCTACCTGCAAGGCAACAAGAAAAACATGAAAGCAGTTCTATTTATCCAAAGCTTTTAGCAGCTATGTTTAGGAAGTTAAATTTCTCCTCCAGCATCTTAACCTAATCTCCTCTGCATTTATTTCTGAATACAAATTCAATACTTTGAATTAAATATGTTCTGGGAACATTTCTAAACTGCTTGCTCAGTCCAAAGTTGTTTCTGTAATGTCTGAATTCTTTTCTTCCCTTGCTCTGGAAGACCAGAAGGTGCCAGAGCATTCCTCAAATTATTAGAGAACATCCATTCCCCCAAATTAACACATTTCCTGTCAACCTCTCCTTAAGTTCCATTTTTCTGATGAGCACACAAGGCAGTCTCTTCTCCAGTCCCTGGAGTAGTTTCACTCTAGGTTCACACAGGTTTTCCAAGTCAGCTTTTCTAACTCCTGTTAACTCCATCTTCTCCATGGGGGGAACTCTTTGGGGGGATTCTGGCACAGTTGAGGCTTCCTTATCCCACCAGGATGTTTTGAGGGGCTGATAAAAGATGTTTGCTATGCCTGAACAGCCCTGGGTTTGCCTTCTAATAAACAGGCACAATGAATGCATTCTAATCCTGGTGATTTATCCAACTAAACACACTGGTCAAATGGTGTTCCCACACCTCTGCTGGAACAGTTCTCCTGTGGAGCTACACCACCTCTGCAAGTCACCTGCTCCATCAGTCATGATCCAAACCCACCCAGGAGGGTTAACCTCAGCAAGGGAAGGACTCAGTTACACTCTGAGGATCTCCTAAGATGGATCTTTTAAGATTCTCTGGACTCCTCTCTCCAATGACTGATCATCTTGATTAGAATATTTTTTTTCTCCTAATATCTCACTGGATTTTCCCTTGCTGCATCATGTCCATTGCCCTCCACCCTATCCTTCTGCCCCCCCCTAAAAAGAATCTGATGATCTTCTCCATGCTCTCCCACCAGCTAGTCAAAGACAGCCTTATCATCTTCTGTTCTGCAAGCTGAACAAAACCAGCTCTCTAAGCTAGATTCAGACTAGATCTAAGGAAGACATTTCTGTACCCTGAGGGTGGCGAGACACTGGCCCAGGTTGCCCAGAGAGGTGGGAGATGTCCCATCCCTGGAACCATTCCAGGTCAGGTTGTCTGGGGCTCTGAGCAACCTGAGCTAGAGATGTTGCTGATGTTGAAGATGTTCCTGCTCACTGCAAGGGACTGGCCTAGGTGACCTTGAAAGGCCCCCTCCAACCCAAACCATTCCTGTTGCAATGATTCTATTCTAACCTCACACACATACTTGGCAGAAGACTGAACAGAGCCAAGTGATGTTAACCCTGCTGACACACATCCAGCTGTCTGCTACCTTCCACATCTTCCCAGGCAGTCAGTGCCCAGCCTATAGTATTGCACACAACTGTTACACCCCAGGATCAGGACTGTTGCCTGAACCAAAGCAGGCTCTCTCCTTGCAGTCCAGCAGGGTCCCTTAGACTCAAAGCCTTATTCTCTAAGTCATCACTCACTGCCCTCCCAATCTGGTATCAGCACAAACTTGCTGAGGATGTAGGAGAGAATCAAAGTCCCTAGAAGTAAAAAGGACTTGTATTAGAAGTAAAAACCCCTAGATATAAGACATCTCAGTAGCCTTCTCTGAAAGGACATCACTTCCTATCCAGTGACCACAGATTCAGTTACCTGCATGCAGCATTGTCCACTTTGGATGAAGCACTCAGAGCACAACTCTAAAGCCAGACATGACATTTTCTTGACATACCACACCACTGACTTTCTGAATCACAGCCCAGTGTAGATGGTGGCTGGATGTAAGCTTTTTCAGGCTAGGGTAGAGCTGGGTAGGCATACAGATGCCTTCTCAACCATGAAGCTGAGTAACCTCCAGGATTCTGCAGCTGTTTGTGCTTCAGAGCTTAGAAACCATCTGTGTTTTGCTTCAGAGATCTCTTCATCTTGTACACAAGTCCTGTCTTTAAATATCTTATGGGTAGCAGTGTTCTCCTCAGGCAAAACAGCATCTTTCTTCATGTCTGCTGCTTTCACTTCATCTTTTTCACCTTTCCATGCTGCTTTTGAAGAGGCCTCAGCATCTCCACCATGCTGCCCCTCCCCACACACACTAGGGACACCCTGTTCCCACTGCCCTGACTCTCCTGCTCTTCCCAACCTACAGACTGGTTCTCACTTAGCTAATGGAATGAAAATACCTTCCTTTGAGAAGCAAACTAAGGTGTACAACCAAAATTCCAGAGCAGTTCCACTTCAGCAAGTGAAGAGAGGTTAACCTATCACTAAAGATCACTGCACTAATATTTTCCTTCAAACCAGAATGTTTCACTTAAAGAGAAGAGGAAGGCAGACAAAAAACCATCCTGCTTGCTCAGCTATTTAGGTCTAAACCAGATTTGTCAGAAAACTTCAGAAAGCTTTATCTAAATAAAGCAAAAGATGAAGATTTCATCAATCAGGATAGATCCCAAAATATTCTTTTTCACAACAGAATGATTTCTATAGAGCCTGTAATTCTGTCACCAAAATAAATGACATGGCTTTGAGGACCACACTGTTGTTCACATAAAATTGTGTCTGCCCTGCAAGAGTAGATACCAATTCCATCCTAACTATGGAATTACAAACCAGCTCTTCAAAACCCAGCACAGACATTTCTCTGAAGTACTGACACTATCCCTTCAAACTTGAATTTGGCAACTACCTTACCCATTCCCACCTTCTTCCAGAATAAGCACTGGCATTTCAAAATGCATGTCATCTCTGAATTAGAAAAAGCCTTGAGAGGTCCTAATCAAAGTCAGATTAATCAAGGTAACAGAGCTAGATGCCTACCTCCTCATCCAAAACTGCACCTGGGAACCCAGCACTGAGCTTTACTGCTTGGATTTCACCAGGACCTACACAAACAGCAAGGGAAGTTTTCAGGACTCCCATTCAAGCACACTTAACACAGCAGTTGTTTTTACTTTTGGGTGTTTTGGGGATTCTTTTGGTTTAAACTAGGCACCTGAGTTGGGGCTACCCAAGTTCTTCCCCTTCCTTGGAGGAAAGGGCAGAAAACTCTCCAGCCTCTCACAGGGAGAAGGACCCAAGGCAAGCACCTTGAAGGGGAAAAAGCAGAAATAACACAGAATTACTGAATGGTTTGGGTTGGAAGGGACCCTAGAGATCACCTGGCTCCAACCCTCTGCCATTGGCAGAGATATCTTCCACTAGACCAGGTTGCTCAAAGCCCCATCCAACCTGACCTTGAACTCTTTGAGGGATGGGGCAACTACCACCTCTCTGGGTAACTTCTTCCAGTGCCTCTCCATTCTCACAGGGAAGAATTTCCTCCTGCCAGCCAATCTAAATCTCCCCTCTTTCAGTTTAAAGCCTATCCCTACATGTCCTTGTAAAAATTCCCCTCTCCAGCTTCCCTTGCAGATCCCCTTTAGGTATTGGAAGGAGCCTTCTGGTTTCATTTACACTCTAAAGCTTTCCAGCACCTAACAGTGGTTTCCAACTATAGTCTTAGTAAATGTTTCTGCACATGCCTAGCAAAATTGGCTTCCTACTTCTGCCAGAGCCATTCCAGTCTGAGTGTTAATGTGATTAAAAGCATGGCACTGTCAGACATCAGTAACTCCCAGATTATTTTTGTTTTGGTTCATATAGGATGACATCAGGCTGCATTCTCAGCTCTGTATCCCAAAATGCCTCCTCTTTTCATTTCCTACTGCTTGAAGAGTGTTTCAAAGCACAAAGAACACACCATTTACCCTAAGACAGCTGCAGCAGGTATTAAGAGCATGAACATTAGGTGGAAATGAGCTCTAGCCCAAGTTCCTGGTTGCCAGCAGAGATGCCAGAATTGCTCTTTCAGTTAGTTTCAGCCCATCCTAACTGGCAGCTGAAATATGCTAAAAGGCAATTGAGACCAAGCTAAACTATATTCTACATAAAACTGAGCATAAACAGAGTCTCAGTGACTCAATATACTATCAGGAACTTGATATCTAGTTCCACTGCTTACCAGCCAGCATCCTCTATCCTCACATCAAGACCTGCAGCCAGCAGACTTGCTACTATTACCAAAGTTAGTACAAATAAAGTGGTATTTCTGGAGTCAGTAATAACTGGTTAATATTTCTTGGAGGTTAATCAAAAAGCAGAACCATTTATAGTTCAGTTCTAGCTACAGCAGGTCTGGACATCAGAGATTAACATTTGCTTCCAACACCTATTCTATGTGCTATGAAACTTCAGAACCACCTTAAATGTTAGATTTTTGGTGGTTCATTCATTTCTAAAAGCTTCAAATTGAAGAAAACATTCATTCTTGAAAAGAACCTCACCCTTCTGACAAGAAGCACAAAGCCAGCTTATTTTATTTCAGTTGCCAAAGGCTTCTTGAATAAAACAACTCAACATGTGTGTGGTTAGGGAAGGGAGGATGTCTTTCAAGGAAAGAGGACACCACTGCTCCTTTTCCCATTAATACCACATTTGCTCAGGGTTAGCCAGAGAGCTTCACAGCTCTCCAGCCTCTAAAATGCATCCTGGAATAACTGGCTCAATTCCCCCAGTCTCACTCAACTCTACCTATAGTCAAAAGGAAAACTCAAGCTGTCAGCAGCAGCTGGTTTGAAGAATAACAGCAGCAAGAACTTCTCCTGGAAGGCTCATGAGCCAGTTAAATGGCAAAACTGCTACACTTTAAAACATTTAGGCTTTTATAAGCTTCAGTAGGTCTGGAAGCAAAACTAAGAGCAACCTCCCAGAGAAACTGTCTGGAGGTATCCAACCACCACTGGACAGAGCTGCAGCAAGACATGACAGGGAGCTCCAGTTCTCCCACCCTGGGGCTCTACCTCTGGGGGTGCTCTCCAGTCAGTTCTGTGCAAGTCAAAACCAAGATCCTGATGGTTTTGGGTGCCTTTTTAAAGCAGAGTGAACCCTTAAGTCAAAGGCAGAGATGAGAACCAACAGGAATGGAAGCAAAGCCTCCCACTACCATGAACAGATTCTTTGCAGGAGGTCTCCAGGACTAGCATTTCCAAGCCTCCTGGCTCTCTGGCAGCTTTGGGAGACAGTCACTGTCTCCTTCTACACTCAGGCCACTAGGGAGCGTTCCCAGCCTCTGTTGTGGGCACCAGCAGCCATCCTCCAGCAGAACTTTACACTAATGAGCCTCAAACCTCTGCCACCCAACAAAAGAAGTTTGCTTTCAGACACGAAGTAGCTCAAGTGCTTCCTCCAGAGCAGTAACTACACTGAGCAAAAGCCAAAGACTGCAGCTACTGCTGCAGTTTTGCTTGTTCACTATGACTTAGCAAATTACTCCTGAAGGTACTGTCCTGTCACATGCTTCATCCCCAGCCCTGTGATCACAACAGATACTGCCATGGCATTTTGGTTTTTGCCAGCTCCCTCAATGTCACCCTCTGTTCCTCTTCCCTACTCACACCTTCTCCTTTCCTAAGAACAACCCTTTCAGTCCTAACAAATCAGTCACTTTGCAAAGATGCAGGCAGGCACATTCCTTCTTTTATTATGGAATGACACACCACAGAACCCTGATTAAATAAAAGCAAGATAAAGACACAGAAAATTATGGAGGACAACAATCACCAGGACTCTTATTTCTACCCTTCCCTCCTCCTTTTCTCTGCAGGCTCCTGGAAACAGAAGCTGAACCATTCTTTCAACTGCTACAGTAAACATTGTTGGAAAAGCTAACAAATTCTATTTAGGAGAAGTTTCTTGCACACTGTGGTACCTAGAAGCCACTCCAACCATAATGCAAGCAGTATTTCAACACATCAGATCTACTGCTTGAGCACTACTCCAGACACCACAGTATATAGCAGATAGGGTAAATTACCAACACTCATTTCTCTTCTCTTGCTGGAAGCTCCTGCTCAAAGAAGGTAGGAGGGACAAAAAACCTAAACCCAACTGTTCTTGGTTTCTTAGATAAGACAATTAAGGCATGAGAGAGAACTCACAGGGAAGAAGAGGGGTGGGAAAGGCAGTTGAGAGTGTAGTTCCAGAGACAAAGCAGAGGATTTAATCCAACCACTAGAAAGTTCAATTTCTTCCTCAAAACCTGAAGATAGTCTCTGAAGTAAAGACATATCTGCAGATTTATCTGAAAAATACCTGCCTCAGTAAGTTAGTTAAGAAATTGCACAACTACTCACCTGTCTGAACATCTATGACCATCTGATGGCCACCTCTCATCCCTGGTCTGCTGTCTTCTCCATCACCTGCAGAGAGGAGGGAGTGAAGAGTCTTCTGTTAGGAGATTTTTAAAGCAAAGAAAGATACAACCTCATATTTGCCCTAAATACTACCCCAGAAGCACCACCAAGTTAGCAACTCACCATTCTTTAAACACTAGCACAACACTTTTTCCAGAGAGCATCTTTCTGGGCATGACAAAATGTAGAGAGTTTTTTGTCCTGAGTTATCTGGTGACTGAAGTGCAGATAACTGAAGTGAACACAAGACTCAGCTGTGATTCTGAGAGCCTTGGAACAGAGCTGGAGAGTTTCTGAAGCACACAGGTCTACACAAGTGAGGTCACTGCAGCTCTGCAGTGGGGAGGACACAGCCAACCTTTTGCTCCCCTTCCATCTCTCCCCACCTGAGAGCTGCCTGAACGCTGGAGCAGTGAGAACAGCTACTCAAGTGACAGGCAACACACCCATGGGATGAAGAGGTAGCAGTATAAATGTAGCTAGTTTACCACCAATTATTCATTCTCACATATAAGGGAATTCCAACTGCCCAATTAAAGCAGCTTTCTGAACACTTGAGGTATTTTAAGCACTCAAGACAGGTGTCATCTATGGGAAGCAACATTAGAAAGGTAACTCACACTCTGCTGGAAGAGAAACCTGCTTGTATTTACTGATCACCCTTCCCAGGAGGTTTGGGTATGCTGCTCCATGTCACCTGGAACCCTACATTTGCTGTGTAACAGTGAATGTTGCACTCTGTAGTCAAGGCTGCCTCTAAGGGTCTCCTCTTAAGGCAGAAAGCAATGGGAAAGGATTCTGCAATTTAGACTGACTGTGTAACAGACCAAGGCTTTAAAAGATGCAGCTCAAGATGCAGAACACTCCCTGTTAAGACAGTGTATTTATTTGTCATTCTTTGTTGTACTTTTAAGCTGACTCCATGTGTTAAACCCAGCCCCACAGGTAACTGCTCTCATGCCTAACCTATACTCTGAGATGTGTTTCTCAACTCACTAGCTACCCCTGAAGCTACAGCCACTGTTCCTTACTCAACCCAAAACCAGGCTGCCTTCCATTGACTTCAGACAAATGCAGATTTTTCAGAGATGAAACCATTCCCTAGAACAATGATCCTAGAAGAGGATTTCTTGTGTCATTTTCTTGCTCAATACACCCTCAGAGGAACAAGTCAGAACTAGCAGCACATGAGCAATGTCTTTTAGGAAATGTCCTTACCTTTGGTGCTCTTGGGGATGATCTGTCCCCAACGAGGTTTGTATTCTTGCTGACTGATGTACTGATTGAATAAGCCATCTGCAAAACAAAAGCTTGGCTGCATGAGATACTTTAACTTCCATTAGAGCTAAATCACTTTTAAATCAAATAACTTCAGTCCAACTCAACCTCCAAAGCCTTCCAAGTTAAGGAAGTTCTCTATAGATGCCAGTTAGTTTGTTAAACTTGTTCATCAACTAAATGTGTAAGTACTAAAACAAAGAGAATATTCATTACCAGATCAATCAAGAATCACCCAGTCTGCCTGTCAGGTCATGCCAGTTGTCTCTAAACCCTCAGTGTGGTGTATTTAATTAAGAATAGAATCCTTCTCCCTTATTTAAGCAAAAGGAAAAGTTGCCAATGCATGTAAAATTCAACCATTTTAGTACATGCTAAGTTATAAGTGGGTCAGGCAGCATCTCTGGAGCTTCATCTAAGAAGAAAAGGGAAGGAAAGCAGATTGTTTAAGTGCTATGATATGGGACAACCAAGCACTGGATGAAAAACAAAATAATAGTTTACATTCTCTTCAGAGAGTTAAGCAAGAAGAGAAACAGAAGCCACATTAGGTCACTGGCCAGATATGCCAACTGCAGCAGTTCTGTAAGAAGCATTAACTCCAACACTGCACCCAAGCTCCTCTGGTGCCTTCCTCTCTCCCTCTGCACACCTACCACATTCTCTCTCTTCATGGGCCAGAGGTCAGCTTCTAATTCTGGTTGCATTTATCAGTTATGTTAGCACATAAACATTCCATTTTTGAAAGGGAGATTCAGAACACCCACACTCTCTGGGACTGCTCTTCAGTCTGGGAAAGGTTTCAACCAGCATTTGGGGAACTTATTGTTGTTCTTCTTCTTCAAATGTCTCCTCTAAAAAACCTCCTTTACCTTGTGCAGGCACAAGAACCTAAGAGACTGCTAGTGGCCAAGCTCCTGACTCCTGCTCAGCTGCCTACATCCCACCCCTCACCCCCCACCAACTCAAGACACAAGTGTTGGTCCACATTTCTGCATTACCTAGGGCAAAAAAATAGGAATTGAGACACCCAGTTTCTATCAGCAGAACAGGGATCACCACCACAGGCAGGCCTGAGGATTCAAAGGACAGTTTGTATGGAAGCAGGACATGGCACCCAGCTGGAGGATCAGCCCCTGCTCAGATGGAGATGCACTCAGGAGGTTCCTAATCACACAATACCCAACAGCTAAGCTCTCTGGTGGAATGGGACCTGAGAAACTTGCTCAGGAACCAGTTCTACCTTGTCCAGCACAGTGATTCAGAAAAAAAAAAAAATCAAATTACTAAGTTGCATCTAATGCTTTCTAGGCACAGAATGGGTTTGGTTGGAAGGAACTTTTAAAGCTCATCTAATCCAAACCCACTGCAGTCAGCAGGGACATCTGCAACTAGATCAGGTTGCTCAGAGCCCCAAACAGCCTGACCTGAAATGATTCCAGGGATGGGACATCTCCCACCTCTCTGGGCAACCTGGGCCAGTGTTTCACCACCTTCATGGGGGAAAAAAAAAAATGTCTTCCTTAAATCTAGTCTAAATCTACTTTCTTTTAGTTTCAAAGCACCACCCCTTGTCCTGTCCCAACAGGCTCTGCTAAAAAGACTGGCCACATTTTTCCTATAGGCTCCCTTTAAATACTGAAAGGCTTCACTGAGGTCTCCCTGAGACCTCCTAACCCCAGTAATTGTGGCTTTGAGGGAAGAATTTCACAGATTAGGAACACCTCCATTTATTTATAGCAAACCTTCTAGTGGGCAGACAGACAGAAAAGAACAATCCTTCCTGCACACATCCCTATTTATTTACCAAAAGGTCCAAATCTTTGTTAAGCACAACACAATATTCAGAGACTATTTTAAAGCATTTCCTGGCATCCTGTAGTTTGTCATGCCCAAAATCCAGGTTTTAATTCAAACCCAGGTCAGCAAATACTTCTTGGGAGAAGATGAATAGTCTCTATTTAGAGACCACCTAAGAGGAAAAGAAGGGCACCCAAGAGCTCCTGAAAGGTGCTGAACTTGGTCTTGAAATACAAAACTGCTTTCAACTTTCAACAACTCAGCTCTGCTGGTTTTTCAAATGAAATACTCTGAAAGCAAGGCAGACTTGACTTCCACCTGTCTCAGAGCCAAAAACATCAGCTCTCTCCTAGCATTAGGTAATTCAGGAAAGCCAAAAGTTTGCTCAACTTATGCAGAAAAGTGGTTTATTTTGGTTTTAAGAGTAGGATTCCTACCTCCCACTTCTTCAGCATTTAGAAAGCTGGGACAAGACATCAGAGTTTTTAAGCTTGAGATATGATGAATTCTGCTTCAGAAAAGCCACCAGAACCAATGCAAGCACTGTAAGAAATCCCACACTGACTCAAGCTAGCCACAAACCTAGACAGAAATCCAGCCTTTTGGTTATCATTAGAGGGTTTGGTCTTCAAGACAGAATGCAAAACCCTATTTATGCCTATGGCAGCCAGTAGATAATTGGAGATGAATAGCTCCAGAGGATGAGTTACACCACAGATGATCTGAAAGGGTGATTTAACCTCTCTCCCATGCTCAACACCCACAGGCTGCACTTGTCAAGATATGACACTTCTCCCCTACTGTGCCTTCAGCCTCCTTTAATAATGCTTCTTGTCTTCCATGGGACACTGGTTTGGAAACACTCCAGTTTGCTTCCCAGAACTGTTTCTTTCTGCTGGGAGCAGTTCCACATCCATTCTACTTGCACTGCAAACCAGCAGCAGCTTGTTTTGGAAGCTGAATCACCACCTGTCTGACACCACCAGGGGAAAAAAAAAAAAGAAAGAAAAGGAGGATTTCTAGGTGGATTCTCTATCTATACCTACTCTAGCACACTCCTGCCAGCACAGCACTGCTGACCAACAGCTCTCCAAAGCTTCTGGGAGGCAGGAAAGGTCAGATCTAGGCCTGCTCAGGTTTGTCAGCCGCTTCCAATGAATTAGTAGTTTCAAAGCAATGTCAAGACTCCTGCAGGAAAGAAAAGGTTTAAGTGCAAGTTTTTTGAGGAAACCTTTTCCTTTGGCCCAGAGGCCTCTCATTTCAATGTCCATGTTTGCTCTCTCAGATGAGAGCCAAAAGCAGTGCTTTTATTTTGTCCTGTTTTCAAGCCCTTCCCAGCGAGCGGTGACGCAGTTTGGATGTAACAACATCAAGTTCACACTAGTTAAAGCTTAGTAAATTCTACCTCCCTGATAACTGAAGCCTTTCTTTTCTCTGCCAAATTACAGGTCACCTACAAAGGATTAGGACAAACACTGAGGACAAAAATATTTAACTTGCTGAAGCCCATCAGGAAAAAAGCAAAAGTTGTATTTAAAAGTTGCATTCTTTTTAGCTAACACACATCTCTAGGTAGGAGTCCCAAAACCTGTTCACTTCCCTGCCTTCAGAGCAGTATCAGTTTATCATTTCTGGGCCTTGGGGTTTGGGTTTTTAAAGATTTTTCTTGAACCAAAGCAAAACACCCAAAAGACCTTAGCAGATTGAGGGTTTAGTAGTCATAAAAATCTTTCTAAAGAAACACTGAAGCAGAAAATAAAGATGACACCAGCTAAAAATCCAGCCATTACTTGGCAATGTCCTCAAGACATGGGAGCAACAAGGAAATGCCCAATTTTCTTCCAGCCTCAAAAGCTGTAACATTCTCTTGCACTTTCTTCTCAACAGTAATGACATAATGTTTGCTTTCAACCCCCTACATGATATGCTTCTTATACACAAACCCTACCAACAACTGGAAGGATTGCCAAGCCCTAGACCAGGCTGCTCAGGGAAGTGGTGGAGTCACCACCTCTGGAGGTGTTTAAAAGACATGGAGATGTGGTGCTGAGATGGTTCAGGGGTGGACTTGGCAGTGCTGAGTTCATGGGTGGACTCAGTGACCTTAAAGGCCTTTTCTAACCTAAACAGTTCTATGACTATCTACTTGCACAGGCTTTGGATGCCTAGCAAGCTCTCCCCTCTACACACCCCAGTGCTACAGAGCAGCAAGTCAGCATCCATATTTCCTCAGAAGCAAATCCAAACATGCTTGATGGATAAATGAAGGTATACATGTCTCTTTAGAGCTTTCAGACCTCAACTGTTCCTGTGCATGTCCAGTTTGGGAGACACTGGAGCCTGCAAGCTGTGCATCACAACTTTCTCTCTGTCATACAGGGCCAACTTGGCAACAGATAACCACAGATCACAGCAGAACTGCCAGAGGAACACCTCAGTCCCCAGAATCCTAACAGCAAACAAGCAGATGTCTATGTCTACAGTGGCTGCAAACAGTTCACCTAAGTCATGGACACTCCACATAGTCTCTGCAGGAATATTAAGCAGATTTCTTTCTTCAGTAATATAGGCTGTCTGAAAGCTATAGGAATGCATCCAAATGTGAAGCACTTCAACCAAGTCTGTGAACCAGCTGAGGTTTAGGGAACCTTTTAGTTTTTGAGAGGAAGTCAGGCAGCTGCCAGAGTTTCCACTTGCCCATTTTCTAAGTGTAATGCACAAGTCAAAAGAATCTGCAGGGAACAGTGTGGCTGCCTGCCACTGAGCTCTCCAAAGAAATCATCTGGGGATGTCAGGTGGAAGACAGCATTCATCATTAGCAATGCAAAAGAACAAGAGTTAGCTCTGCTAGCACTAATTCTTGACCACCTACTCTTTTTCTACATGACTAAGCCTATAGAAATAGCCTGGAGAGGTGCAACCTGTTTCACTCCTGAAATACCAACCACAGCAATTATTAGCCTCTACAGAAGACATCTGAGGCTCAACTGTGTGTGCATATCTCTCCCAATCTCATTGTGCTTCTGTTTGTTCCTTTAAGGCAATGAACTTTCTGATCAGCAGGAGGTCAGGAGTTCCCATATTCATGTCCAGTCTGTTACAGAGCAGTTTGCTCTTTGAACCCTTTCAGGGAGACTTTAAAGACCTGGATATATCAATTAGCTCTACACTTCAACTCCACTAACACAGAACCTACAGAGGACTAAAGTTAATCTGCTTTTAGTTGGAACAACACCACATTAGAGAGGAGTTCAGTTGTAAGAACACCCACACACCTCAGAGACTAAGCAGCAAGCTCTGGAGACTTCACAATAAAGCTGCTGGGAAAGTAAATCAGTAAAATGCTGGGTGCTGAGGAGCCTCTTTCAGAGGAGCCTGAGAGAGGTGCAGAACTCAGCAGGGACAGGTAACCATGGAGGACCACAGCAAGCAGGAGAATATGTTGAAGGCTGAAAACATTTATCCCTACCCTACCAAGAACAATGATCCAGCAGTTAAATACCAGCTACTTTCAACACCTTGACTGTCATCTTGTACAACTCAGACAAAACTATTCCAGCTACAGTTTCAGGGGTTTTGTGGCTGTAAGAAGAGGTTTGTCCTACCCTCTCCACTCCCTGACCTGGTTTGGCATGTGGCAGCATAAGCACCAGAGCCAGCAAGAGAGGGGCCAGGGGACACAGTGCCCTGAGTAAGGGGAGGATTGACCCAGTCAGTAAAAACATGCACTTGTGTCAGCTTAAAGCAAATATGGGATACAGCCTCAGTGTCTCAGGATAGAAAGCACTTCTCTCTGAAGGGTGCTGAGAGGCAACAGAGCTTTAAATGGGTACAAAAGCTGAAGACAGCACAAGGAATTGCAGAGGGATGGGGGAAGGAAAGTTCATGTATTCAAAAGACAGGCAAAATCATTAAGGATGAGCAACAGAGCAATGGGAGATGGGTACAATGACATTTAACTTCAGCTAGCCAGGTGACAGATTAAAAGGAAGCAATATAAACATCCTCATGCATATTACCCTGTCCCTCAGAAGCAATGACAGAACTTAATGATGCCACTTGAAGATTGTTCTGCTAAATTGTCCACAGTCTGTTACTAGAAATACTTGCTGGAACAAAAAGGAAGGAACAATAAAACCAGCTACAGTGTTTTTCTCTAGTTGGCTTAAGCCATGCTGAGTTCCTCAGCCTCCAGAAAGAGACATGGTTACAAGAACCAGGGAAGCAGATGTCTCTTTGTCAGACAGCTCAACACAAGACCTACAGTTTTCTACCAGGCAAGTCCTCTCCCAGGACTTCCACACCTGGAAAAGCTGAGCACTGGAGACAGCAATCCCACTCTCAATGTGTGAGGAAACAAACACCACCTCAGCTCAAGTCCCAGGAGGAAAACTGAGGGACAGAATAAATGCAGTATGTGAAATATTAAGTAGAGCTCAAGAAATGAGGCCACAAGCATTCACTTCATTAGTGCCCAAGAAAACAAAGAAGTCCATATTTGAGGGAACTTCTTCAGCAGATCCTGGACTTCTAGTGAAATTCTGTTCAAGAAACAGCTTCTGCTACAGCCTGCAATGAATTGGCATGAGGAGAGCCTCTAGGCACTGATGAGATGAAGGCAGCAGACCAATGCATTGAGAAAACTATCAGTATCTAGTACTCCTCTGGCTCTCAGCAGGTCCTGCCTCATATTGGTGGGCTCATCAGCTCCCCCCAGGCACTCATGTCTTTGAGAAACACTGCAAAGGCAGTTAACAGGCAGCCACAGCTCCCTGCTGCTTTTTCATCCTGCAACCCTCCCTTGCCCTTAAGATTCAGGGGGAAGCTGCCAGTTGCCAAATGCCCCTGCATTGCAGGAAGCTGCTCACGCTCTCATCCCAGTCAACACCACGGTGTTGTCTCAGGCGAGCGAGGATGAACGCTGGCAATTCTCAGTCTCAACACATGTTAACTGCTCAGGGAGCTGAGTGCAGGGCAGAGCTCAGCTGTTCTATCTCTACAGTCAGAAAAACATTGAGTCAAAAACCTGCAGAAAGTCTTTGACTGCAGTTTTTGAGGCCCTGCTGCAGGAAGCTGCCCAATGGTGAGGTTAGTTGAACAGCTTCCTACACAAAGAGGGTGGGTTTTCATGGAAGGCAAACCTTGATTTTAAAGCTATCACTTCTATCATATCCTGAGAACCATTTCCAACTTGAGTGGTACAAACCACACTGCTGGAGTCAAGCAGGCATGCTGGTACCTATCCAAAATGTGTGACAAAAAGACTGATTAGCTCAGAATTACGATAAAACACCTCTGGGTGCTAGACATCCACAAAATTGGCCCACCAAGCTCCTAAACTCTGCTGGCATCAGACACAAGGCTGTCTTATGCCAGTACAAGTTTCCCATAAAGAGCAACTGCACACAGCCCCAAATCACCACAGCCAGAGGCAAGAACACCTCTGTTTTATCAGATCGTGATCCAAAACCACCACGCAGGTCTTGGGACACTCTGCAGTGTAATAGCCCAACACAGAAAGCACATCTCCTCCAGTTTAGGACTTGAGAGCTGTTTACACAGAGTGCTTCTAAGTTGAAAGTTTCCAAGTGAAAAATTAATAGTAGTTAGGATGAAACCAGCTGCCAAGGTCCTGCTCTGCAAGGGAAAACAGGCTCTGCCTCCAGTCACTGTGACTTCCATGCCATTCTCCAAGGGCAACTTTCCCCATAAGGAAAGACAACATTCTCCTTCAAATACAGCTAAACACTTCTGCTGAAACAGCAACTTAGTGGTGAGCTCTAACCAGAAACCATGATAGAGATCACTACTCAGAACTCAAGTATTATGCTTCCTTGCTCACCACTCTAGTGACCTTTCTGGGAGCTAACCCCACCTTCAGCTTGCCAGCCACTCCCAGGAAGAGCTTATCTCTACCCGTTCAAGTGTACCACCTTGTCAGTTCTGGGGCAAAAACACTCCAAAAGTAGCAGTGATAAGAGATTTCATGACTGAATTTTTAGCCTTCATCATACACATCCAAGTCCAAAAGCTGACAGAGTCCAAAACCCCACTCTAGACAAGAAACAGCACAAGAACTAGCCAATCCTACTACTAAGCACATTAACATTCAAAGCATTAACATTCAATGCTTTTCTTCTTAATTAATACACCAGCCTCTTCTGTTTCTCTTACCATTCACAGCTTTTTCTATCAGTTCTTCACAAGCATCAAAGTCTCCCTTTAAGACCAGTTTGTCATGCAGGTCTGTCAGCATAGGGTGCTCCAGAGCAATCTTGGTTTTCTTCTGCAGGGACTCAAAAGCTTCGGTGTAGTTGTGCTGCCGAAAATGCTTCAGGCAAAGGCGAATGGCTTCCTGTTCACGGTACTACTGGAACACAAGAAAACCTCTCAGACATGTAGGTTTTGCTTTTCCCAGCACAGCTGGGAACTACCTGTGAACCTGCCTGGAGACAGAAGCAGGATCTCTTCTACAAGCTGCACATAAATTGCTGACAAGCTACCAAAGGAACACTACAGGAAAAGACATGACGAGCTGTACAGGCATTTGCTTTCCAATGGTATAGAAAGGATACAACTTGGTATCATCCAGTTTAATAAGCATCCAAGAAGAGAGTGCACAGTGTCCCAGATCTCTGGAGTGACCATTGTTTCCTCCCTCCTCCCATCTGCTTGGCCCTGCTGTTGGAGGCCTACACCAAGTACAGGTCAGGAAAAAGCCTTTGCTATCAGCATTGCATAATTTGATTGTATGACTCTTATGTAACAAAATAATTTAGCAGAGTAAGTAGGTCACAGCTTTGGGAGAAGCAGGAGCAAAAAAAAAAAAAACCATAATAAGGAAAAAAAATAAACCCCATGAGCAGAGGAATACTTGCAGTGACCACTGCTGCTCCTGCTACAGGAAGGCAGAGCTGACCCTCAAACCCTGCAGGCTTTGGATCAAGAGAAGCAAGGATTTATGTGCATGCCAGAGTTTTGCTTTCCAAATATTCCTCTGCATCTTGAAGCAGAACCTCTGCTTTCAGATGACAGGTGAGCTCCCCACTGAGCTGTAGGAAGGGGTAAGAGAAGCTGGAGAAACCCATGCTGGGAAAAACATCCAGGCACAGAAACGTGAGGGAATAGTGAACTCTGTGTCTGAGCTACAGATTTGTGCTGTTAACCTACTGAATCATCCACTGCATTTTCAGAGCTGCTAACAACATGCATAAGTAACACAGATCTTTAAGTTGATAACTAAGAGAAGCACTTCTTTTAAAGAGACTCTTCAAACATAAATTCTAAGGCATTAAAGGAAACAGAATAATCTCAATTTCCACCTTTAACACACATCTACTGCAGTAAAAAGCAACTGTAACTTCAGGCATCTGTAAGACTGATCAAACCAGAGAGAAGATTCTACTCCCAAATGGACACCACTGCTAAAAGGGAAGATTTTGCTATTAAAATGAACAGAATCTTTCTGCAAACCTGACACTAAACACTGACATTCAACAAAAAAAATCAGTGATTTCAAACTAGAGGCTCCAGAAGAAACTCCTAAACTGAAGCAGCTAAAAAGAAACACGGCCATGAGTTGTATTTTTAGTTCTTAATCCATCAGTATTTCACAGCTGCAAATAGCCAGAACTATGCATTTTTAGAAAACTCAGTTCCCAGTCCACATGAAAAAGGCCAAGGACATATACTGATAAAAATGCAAGGCTGTGGCAAAGGAATAGTAAAGCTAAAGCAGAGTTCTCCAGCACAACTGGAAGAAAAAAAAAACCACTTTTTCCTGAGATACCTAAGACACCATCTTTAAGCAACAATTCATCTGCATCAGTCAAGGCCAAACCATACTGCACTCTTTGTTCCTCAAAGGGATAGCAAGCAAAAGAAGAGCTGCACACCAGTAACAACTACCTTCCAGACCTTCAGCTGCTCTAGTTTAGACATTAAGACAAAATTTGGACTGGGTGTTATTTCCACTGAGCCTCTCCTGACTGAGGGACTTGGCTTATAAAACAACAAATGACTCTTGGCTGCAGGTTGGCCACCCAATGCAATATGAAAATCTGGGTTTAAGTGGCACCACAGTTGCACTTCAGAGGTTAAATGTTAAAACTTCTCCTTTTTTTATACAAAAAGGTGTAGAAGTAGTTTAAAAAGGAGTTGTTTATATGTGGTGTCACAGGTTTAAAGAGATTACAACTCAAATAATAACTCTGATCTGAAGCTGTTAAGTAATTCCTCTGGTTAAAGATGGGACAAGAGCAGGAGACTAACACACTGGTAGGGTTTTGTCAAAATTAAGTGTTCATGATGAAACTCTAAAGTGATAGCCACTGATAAACTGCCTCTTCTTAGCTGCTAAACTTATGCCTCCTTAGTACACCCACTCTCCAGTAAAAGTGAAGTGGTTTACAGGAAAGCTTTCAGGAGGCAGCAGGCTGAGCTGGACAAGAAGAAGAAAGCAGTAGAGAGGGAACTGAGGAGTGTGCTTACAGCTTGGAGTCCTCATCTGTTACCTCCACCTCCACCCCCTTCAGGAAAGGGAGGTCTTGCTGGTTGAAACACACAAACCAAGAGGATGGGCAACTTTGTGTAGAACCTTCTTCCCACCTGATGTCTCAGGCAGTAAAGAATTAATAGATTTCAAAGCCTTCCAAGAAGATGAAAATATCCACATCCTCTCAAAGAACAGGAAGAAAGAGGTCAACCTTTCTTCCTTCTCCCAAATATGGGTCAACACATATCCTACGTGCTGGATCCTCCATGGATCCAGCAACTGTGGCCTCTCAGGACTGTGAGAGAGGAGAACATCAGTGAGACATGCACTCATCACCAAAAACTTGGCAAGTGATCCTAGGAGAGGCCAAACTATCATGACTAAGTCTCTGTCTTGCTGCTTTAGGGCACTAAACTTTACCAGAACAATGCTGGCACCCCTTGAAGAAGCTGCCACTGCATACATGCTGACCATGAAAAGTGTTGATTCCATGGGATAAGATGGAACAAAACAGATGCTGGCATCATCATCAGATGGCTCCTGACCAAAACAGAAATGAAAATCAGAGCTTCCTTGCTGCAGCAATTGGTCAAAAATGCCAGAGACACCACTATGTGCAGTGGCAGCAGAAAGAAACACAGGGAACCAGCAGCAGCCTCTGTCAACTGGACTTTTTAGGACTGGCCATCAGCAATCAGCAGACTAATGACCACAACATCACTTTGCACAGAATCATTTAATCATAAAGCAGCAGTGTGACTGTTAGTGCTGGCTTTAAATCCTCCATGAAGAAGCTCATGATGTTGGTGTAAATGCTTAGGAGCCAGACAGCAAGGCCCCAAGGTTTCTTTACCATAGTGGCAGCACTATAAGCTGCTGAGGGACTCAGTGCTACCACACACAATCTTTATCCCCTTTTAAGTTTTGCTTTCTGGAAGCAGAGGTATGCTGCTCCACTGCTCAGTCTTATTCAGCTGGGAAGGATGTCTCCTCTGCAACACAATATGAATTTCATTAATTGTTCCAGAAGATCTATGCATAAAAAGCAGCAAGAAAATGAATTCTAGTTGTCAATGTGCACTGCTCTCCCAGAGGAGAGGCCTCTGTTGTCCTCAATTAAATACAGTTTATACAAATAATGTTTAGAACCCTCTGAACTTTCTGCCTATCAAAGTGATAAATGGCATAAACCATCTCATCTCACAGTCCAGTGGCATCAACTCCCTTCTGTACCAGGAATATGCAGCAAAAAGACAGTAAGAGAGAAACATCAGAGGTGCAAGGAGATGCAACATGAAAGGCACCAATGTGGATTCTCTTTAAAACAAGCTCCTTTTTATTCCCTGTTAAGAAAAGCTGCATATGGAACCCAGAAGGCTCTAGGCTCACATGTAGCTCTACAGGACCTGGTATGGGAAAAGAATGACTAAGCAAAAGACAAGAAGAGAGCAAAATGGAATGGGGTGTTGGTAAAGATTGATATTCCCTCTAAGATAAATCCTATTTACTCACATTGTCTCCTTTGCCTCAGTGTTCTTCTCTTCTCTGCTTTTCTTGCCATGTCTGCCTAGCAGGTCTGGGGTTTTTCAGGGCTGGGTTGGCTGCTTGTGGGTTTTGGTTTTGTTCCTTTTTTGTTTGGTTGTTGCTTTTTGTGGGGAGGTTTGTGTTTTGGTTAGTTGGGTTTTGATGGTGTGGTTTTGGGGTTTTTTTGGGGTGTTTTGGTTAATTTAGGTTTTCTTTTCCAAGAGAACAGGTAGATACAACTCCAAAAGGTTCCCTTGAAGTCAGCCACGTGGTTTGATTTTTAACTATGCATGTCTGGGCTTTTTCAGTAGCTGATACTCAAGGAATTAAAAGGTCATGTCATTCCAGGAAGAGGAGTTTCACAAGATCCTGAGACAACAAATCTTCCAAACAGGCATCCAAAATGCAGGCCTACCTTGCTGTACCAGTTGAGGCAGGGTTGGACCACATCAGGATCATCAATGCCATTAAGTTCAACATACCAGATACTAAAATTGAAGCTAGGTCCCCAGGATAAGAGTGGAACTGGAGAAGAGAGGAAAAGGAAAAAAACCAGAAGGCATAAACATCAAGTAACCTCTGCATTACTCTCATCAGGTTAATAACATAGGCATAACATAATACTATTGCAACAGAATGCTTTTATTAAAGGTTACTCAAAATTCAGTGTTCTCCACTGGTTAAGGAAGCTTAGAAAAATCACCAGATCCATCATGTTCAAGTTGTCATTTCAAGCAGCATTAACACAGCAGATCATTACAGAGCAGAAGCTTGCTTTAAGCAAAAGAGCCAAAAATCCTATCATTTAGAACAGCTCAAAAAGGCAACAAGCTTTGACATGGATGGGAATCAGGAGCACACTAGAGACAGTATTTGCTCCTCATAGTACATTTCTTTCCACATTTGTCAGCAACAATTATTTTCCCTAATGGTAAAGACAAGAAGCTTGGGTAATTTTAATTTTTTACAAAATCAGTAATGTCTGCAAGTTGAGGAGGAGGGAAGAAGGGAGGGAGGGAAAGAGAGAGGGAAGGAGGGAGGGAAAACTGTCAAGTTTCCAGTTCAAAAACTGTATCTAACTTTCATTTTCTTTTCTAAGCTGAAATCTGTGCAGCTTTTTGGCTAAGACTGTTTTATGTGTGCATTGGAATAAATAAAGTATTAAATGACCCTTGAAACACTGCAGCTTCTCACCTAAGGCTTCCCTCCCTCTCTGGGTTAACATCTGTGGTCTTCCACTGATCTACTGGTTAATCTGCAGGTTAAGACCTGGCTCTGCTTTTGGAAGCAACTCTAACTCTCAGAAACCTTTTGTGTGAACTCTGACTTCTTAAAACTGCAGTGAAATCAAGTGGCTTCCTTTTTACTTGACTGGAACTGATAAACAGGAAAAGATAGTATTAGAGCTGAATGAGTAGTTCCCAGCAGCAGCAGCACAGAGTCCACTGCTTCCTCCCTTCCACAGAAACTATTTCTGCCTCAGAAACTGCTCATTGTCTTTCAAACCACTCTGAAATACCACTGAGATTAACTTGTTGAACTAAGGGCTTTCTAACTTACTCCTGAGGGAAATAAAAACCAAATTTTGCCTTCAAAGTTGCATCTGAGCTCTTAAAGGTTCTGAAGTGTTCACACTCCAAAAGAAGCTAGATCTATCCTATTCTGCAGTTTGTTTGGGCACAAAACATATGTTTAAACACATGATTTTCTACAGTTTAAAGGGTGTTTCTCCAAATCTGTTGCTAAAGTCTCCTAACAACTTCTGGGAACAGTCATAATAGAAGAGAATTGGAGAAAAGATTCAAAGAGACTTTGATGATGGGATTCTTCACTGATTTTAATATCCAGAAGTAAGGACTTGAAATGTTACAGCTCTCAAATCATCCTGCTCAGTTTCTACTTGATTGCTCAGCATACAAAGCAAGATGCTTTCAGAGCCCTTCCTAGTAGGTGCATGTTTGTGGAGACAGGAGAGAACTGAACTGGTCAGAAACACACTGCACATGCTCTGCCCCACAAACTTCTTTCTTAGAACCACACAACTGTTTGGGTTGGAAAGGATTTAAGATCATTTAGTTCCAACCCCACCACCACCAACATGGGCAGGGACACCTTCTACTAGATCAGGTGACTCAAAGCCCCATCCAGCCTGGCCCTGAACACTTCCAGGAGTGGGTCATCCACAACCTCTCTGAGCAGCCTGCTCCAGTGCCTCATCACCCTCATAGTGAAGAAGTTCTCAACATCTAATCTGAATCTTCCCTCTTTCTTGCTTAATTTTGTCCTCTGCACCAGGGCTGCTGCCAATACAGTATATTAGAAGCATAAAACATTATTGCTTTTAAATCTAAATACACAGGTAAGTTTAATCCTGGATATCCTACCTATTAAGGCAGCAGACTTGACAAAAACAACACATCTAAGGGTAACACCTTTGATCTGCCTTCAGACCTGAACACACAGACCAAACTGAAGTTAACTTTGGTACATGGTCAGCTCTAAAGAATCAAAGTGTATCCATCATCTTAGGGGACTGAAACACTGAACCAAACCACAGACCACCTCAAAAGGACCAAGACCATACATTTCCTGATGGTGAACCTGAGGGCAATTACCTAACACCAAGTGAAAAACCAAACCCAAGTGTTACCACCTTCTCACCTTGTCTCAGAAAAAAACCAGAGGTATCCACCTCTGTTTCTTTGCAGCAGTTCTTATATGAACTTCTCCCAGACAAGTTTAACAATTCACTCTCTGAGCTTGGTAGCCAACTACAGCACAAAAGACATTATCAGGATGAGCACAGGAATCCTGGATAGCTACCACCACACTCACACAAAACAATGCTAAGTCAACAACTTGCTAAGACTTCTTCCCTCTCCCACTAAGCCAGAGCTTTCTAAAGTCTTGTTCACAAGAAGGAAACAAAATACCAGAACTGGTGATTTCCACATCAAGGTTTTCCTGGTGCAATCATCTACTTTAAGGAATGATGATTAGTTGTATAGAGAATGGAAACAAAATGCTTCCCCAGTGCTGCACAGGCAGGGAAAATTGAAGCTGATCCTTTTGAACTGGGCCATAGGAGCAGGAAATGAAACAAAGCAGAAGGGTTGAAACTGCAATGTCATTTCTATTCCAGTTAGGAAAGATCAAGTGTCCTGCTGGATTATCTCCCCATTTTTGAATCTCTTCCCTGGCTCCCAGGCTACTCAAAGGAGCCTCTCACCCCCTTCCTCTGCCCTCTTCTTTTTGAGGCCTCTCTAGGTGTGCTTAGCTCTTTAGACACATCTCCTTTTAAAGCACCCCAGTCTTAGACCTGCAAGAAGGAGACACTAAGTGGAGCAAGGAAGCAGCCAGAGCCACACAGACAGCAATAAGCATTACTTGACAGTGGGACAAATCTCACTGCTGTTTTTGCATACAATTTTGGAGGTAACAGCAGTCTAGGATCCTCAGTTTCTTTTCTCACCTCTCCCAATGGCTCTTTTTCCTTTGTCCAGGCATAACACTGCAGCCTAAGCATGCACAAACCTAGCAGAACCCCTGCAAGAGCTGAAAAATGTTCACTTCTGAGATCAGTGAATGCCCTTTCCAGCAATACAGCTGCAGAGGCCACACCTCATGCTGCCCAGTCACTGCTGTGTTGGTTTCCCCCCCCTCCAAACACACACATATCTTTGAGGTGGACATACACCACCATGAAAGGTGCTGAACCTGAAGCCTAAAGCCAGTTTCTCCCATAAAGCCATCTCAGCATGGGCTTTTGCTGCATGTAACCCAACAACCAACCCTGACACACAAGTTCAGACCAGTTCAGTTGTCACTTCACAGTGAGAGGTGACCAGCAGAGGGGAAAAAATAATCATTAAAAAAAATAACAATATCCCTGCAGCAGAAGCAAAAGATATTTGGGTCACTTAACCAGTTCTTTACCCATGCAAGGATGATTTTAGGGGACATCTCTCAATAATCAGAAGCTATGGCCAGACAAGGACTGCAACCTTGCCTACTAGAGAGGTCAGTGGCAGAGGTATTTCATTTCAAATACCTCTCTCAAGCTGATTTCTGGTTCCCTCATCTCCAGGCAGTAGAAATATGAACAACACACCTTTGCAAAAAGGCAGGGAACATCCATAAAGTTAATGCTCATTGCACCAAGGCTTAAAAATCTTGAAGCCTAGTTAGTAACTTCCAGGCTAGTAACAAACTGGCATGAGAAATACACTTGGCATTTTTTCAAGGTCTTTCATGGTCATCAGCCTTTTACAGCACCTTCTGCTTTCAAGGACATGCTGCAAACAAAACTAACTCTGCTTGGAGTAACCACAAAAACAGAGCTAGAAACAAAGCTCATGGACATTAAAAAGCTTATTCCTCAATCTTTTGTCCAGATAAAGATATTCTTCTCCCTCCACAAGTTCTTTAATAAGGTACAACATGAAGTGTAACAATCAGTTGTCAAGTAGGTCAAAAGCCTGCACAAGTGGGCACTGCAGTGCTGAGGAGCTCAAGTTGAACTAATTAAACTGTAAGAAGTGCAAGTCTTTTCTTGACAAAAGGAGAAAGGATTTTTTTCTGCTTTCTATGAGTGTGAAACTTCCTCTAATATGTGAGCAGTAGAAGTTGGAGGAACTCTTTTGCCTTTTCACAAATCTGGCCAGCCATCTTCCCCCTGTACTCAGCACTGGGGAGGGCCACACCTCTAATACTGGCTTCAGTTTTGGACCCTTCACTCCAAGAAGGACATTGAGGTGCTGAAGCATGTCCAAAGAAGAGCAACAAAGCTGGTGAAGGATCTAGGGCACAAGTCCTGTGAGAAGCAGCTGAGGGAACTGGGGTTGGTTAGCCTGGAGAAGAGGAGGCTCAGGGGAGATGATCTTGCTCTCTGCAACTCCCTGAGAGGAGGTTGGAGCCAGCTGGGGGTAGGTCTCTTCTCCCAGGTAACTAGCAACAAGACAAAAGGAAATTGCCTCAAGTTGTGTCAAGAGAGGCTGGTTCAGGTTGGATATTAGGAAAAGTATCTTCATTGAAAGAATGGTTAAGCACTGGCCCAGGCTACCCAGGGGAGTGGTGGAGGGGTTCAAAACACATGTAGACATGGCACTCTGTGACAGGGTTTAGTGGCATGGGGGTGTTGGGTTGATGGTTGGACGGGATGATCTCAGAGGTCTTTCCCAACCTTAACAGTTCCACGACTCTATGCCACATTCCTCCATCCCTGTCCCCCATACAAAACTCACTGCTGTGGTGTTATTACCAGTGGTGTGCAGGTCAGTAGACTCATCTGCAGCATTATAAAGCAAAGATCAAGCTGTTCTAAAGCTCAATGCAAGCTGCTACCAAACTAATGCCTGCCTCAAACACGCCAACCTCGCTGCTAGCAGCTCCCTTCAGCAGTGTCAGTCTCTCCTAAGAGTCCAAAAGGGCAGATTTCAGCCTCATGTTTACTGGCAGCATGACAAGGAACACAGCACAGGGTTATTTCAAATTTTGAGTTCCTTTGGCTAGCAGCTTGGAAATTTTCACAAACTGAAAACATCTTCAAGCTGTGACTCTGAAAAATAACAGCATTTCGTAACATGGGTTTGCAGTTGTTTCACAGCACAAAAACACTCTCACAGCTTCATAAACAAAAATGATGCTAGCCATCAACAAGAGGCTTCAATAAGTTGTGGCCAAAAAAATAAAAGCTCATTTTAAGGTCTGTCCTACCATAGGAACTTCTGCAGAGAGGACAGCTTCAAGAAATGAAAGGCTAGAGAGAGAGGTAAAAAGGAAAACTCATCTCAAAGCATCATTAGTGAGCAAGTGGCAGTGGAATACAGTTGAGATTCCTATTTAACACCAAATGCTTATTGCTACATGAGGAACCTACCCCAAGAAAATAAGCCACATCATTATTAATACTATTCATGTCATGTCAGGAAAAAAATATCCTGGTAGCAGAAATTAATCAGCAGTTCACTTTCCTAATGAGTTTCAACTTGCTGCTACACTTCCTCACATCACAGTCCATTTTGCTGGAGTACAACTGACACATCTAGAGCAGTAGTTTGCAATCATTCCACTCACCCCTTTAGCACTCCAGTAACTGCTGGCTGGTTTTGATCCACTGAAAAATAACATTTTCAAAAACCCTAACTTGGGAAGCTTCAGAATATATTAAAATAAATAAATCAATTTGGTTTTCCTGATGCAGTCAAACCTTTAACTTCCCTTGAGGCTTCCTAAAGCCAGGTGTTACAGATGCCCCCAGAAGAAGCAGCCAAAACAAAACACAACAAACAACTAATTTCTCCACTCCTCTAAGAATGGGAAACACCACCAATTATGGCACACAACTGATTACCTGACTCTCAGCCCTGATGCTTTCAAATCCTCAGGGAAACACAGGAGATTCAGCAAGTGGTGTGGAAGATGTGAGAGCAAAGGGCTCCAAGGGGAGCCCCTATACAGCCACCTCCCTGCCCTGTTTGAAACTTAAACAGCTAGTTTAAAACCATCATTATTTTACAAATCTCAGCAGATAAGAAAGGAGAGGTAAATTTACTGAGCTACAGAAAGCTGAAAGGCTCTTGGATTAAATCCAACCAGAATCACTGATGAGCACCTTTAAGACATTTGTTCTCTGTCTGTCCTGCATGAAGCAAGGAAGAGAGATGCTCATCTGCTCCCATCACAACTCACAGTAACCAGCCTTTGCTAGCACTCCCTCTTGCAACCTTCACCAGAGAACAAGCCTAGATACCAGGGGCTACAACTCTTCTTTGTCCCTGGATGTCAACTTTAGCTAGAGCTGAGACACAGTGGTTAGAGTAGCAGGAAGAGAACAAGGAAGGCTTCTGCTGTTGCTCTGTGTGTTGTGAGTGTGTTTGAGAAACAAGAGACTTCAACTTTTTGCCAACTCTAGGGTTGTCAACACTGAAATGTTTCCCAGTATTTAGCCAAATCATTTTTTAAAGCTCTATATAGCAATTTACAGTAGGACAGTAAGCAGCTTCTCCAGCAATGACTGTATTTCACTTTAATTCCCCAGGATTTAAATGATGAAGCTATTATTTCTTAGTAACAGGACTTCACTGTGTTCCAGTCTAACCAGCCTACAAGAGCATGAAATGGAACAGCTATTGTGGCTCCTTTTGCCTGAGTACAATGAAGTCACAAGTGCCAAGACTGGCACAAGTATAAGAAGAGCTTATTTTCTACTCAGAATGCTGAAAAAATGCATTTACCTATCTTAATGAATCGACAGGGGAACATCTGTTCATCAATTTTATGCTTCAAGGTGAATGTTTCTTTGTTATAATCATTCTTTAAGCCACTGTGGGAAAAAATAAATAAGGTTACTAAATCTTACCTTGTATTTTAGGACTAGCTAATAAATTGCAATCTAGGTCATGCCTGAAATGAGAAGCTTGTTTCATATTACTAGGAATCAGAAGGATGCATGCTTGGACCCACACCTGGACTGCTATCCACCATCCTGCAGCTCCCTGGGAGGCAGCACTGGCTACTGGTTTGGGGAAGGAATGGATACTGGATGGAAGCTGCTCTCCTGTGCCTGGAACCCTGTGACTTCAGCAAGTGATCTGCCTCAATCAAACTTCAAGAGGGACCAGCTCTCAGAATGACCACACTGCCACAGTGCTTTGGGATCCATTTATGGCCATTACTTTGTAAAATTATCCCAGATTTTTGTATAATTTATCAACAAATGTTAAGTGTATTTATTTTTACTGAAGATCTAAGTACAGCTCCCAAAATCAGGAAACTTCAGTACAAGAAAAACTGACAGTAGGTATCAGTAATTACTCTGCTGCTAAGAGCTCTTCCCCTGTAATTCTAGCAGCAATGAAGTCAAACTGCAAGATTGCTCTATCTAAAGAGGGGAAAAGGGTGGGAAGGGTTGTGACTAGTTTCTGTGTGGTCTTGAGAGATACCTGCAACAAAACTTCCCATGTTTTCCCATGGCTATTCTGACTACAGCTGGTGCACATCCATACCTTCCCCAGAGGTGGATTTTCCTTCTGTAGGCCTCCAAAACTCCAATAGTTCATGCTACTCTTGTACTGCTAAATATTCAAATATCTGAAACAGAAGGCTCCTCAAAAGGCCCTTCCAAATTTACATGAGCAACTACTTGGAAGCTCTGGATAGCTTGAATAGCCAAAAGGTTCTTTCTTTAGTTCCTACCACTATGATTACCAAATCAAAGTAAACAACAGGCACCATGGGGTTTCCATTTGCTTATTTATTGCCTGATTGATTTATCTACCCATTTGAAGACAGGTAGAGCAGCTGACTCCTTCAGACCTTTAGAGCTGCAGTGAGGTTCCTGACATCAGCAGGTTACTTGGGCTTTTTAAAAGTTAAGTTTCTTTTTGTGCCTCAAGCACACAGAAGAAAGGAATTGCAATCCAGCAAGGTTGTGCCCTGCTCTCAGCTCTTCCAAATCTGCAAGAGTTTGCTCTCCAGAAATCCTCTGTGGTTACAGCAGAATAAGGAAGGCTTTCTGGAGCCAATGTTGGGATTGCTGCTCTCTGACCTGGCCATAAACACAAGGGCAGCTAATTGCAGGATCACAACCACAGCTTCATTACACTGTTAGCCATGTGTCTGCTTGGGAGTGAAGGGGAAGAGCATTTTGGCCCAGCCTTTCTGATTACCATAGCTGATGAAAGCATGTCTTACCTGGATAAGAGATCTGTCATGTTTTCCTCATTCATCCCACCAAAGACTTTAAACTTCTTCAAATTGCAGACATGTGTTTTCTCATACTTGCCAAAGGTGATGCTCTGGACTATGGCAGGTCTTTCCAGTTTCAGAATCAAATACTGGGGAAAAGAGAAGAGTCAATTTAAATATCCAAGCCAAGGCTGCATGGGAGAAGTATTACAGCCTTCAAAATTCAGCTTAAAAAGCCAGAGAAGGAAAGTTAAGAGGATGCCTCCCCATTATCATGTTTTCTCCTTTGTTCCTGGAAGGAAGCAAAGGGGTTTTTAGGAATATTACTTCAGAAAGAGTTCATCCAGGAAAAAGATTTGGTTCAACTACCTATTCCTAGCATTTCTATTCAGAGCTTACATACATTCCTTCAAGCTGGATGCAAGATTTCCTCAAATCTGGCAAACAGGATCAAACTACAGAGAGTGATGATTCAAACACCCACTGCAGCCTGAAATGAAACCTAAACTGAATAGCCAATTAGATAAATACAGCATGTTCCACAGGCTAAGAGAACATCAAATTACTTTTCCTCTCTTGGCTGACACTGTTTAACCACTGAACACAAAGTTTGGTGTGTGGCTAACATAGGAACCAACTGCTTATTAACCATACCAAACAAACCCAAGCCACTTAACTGACAATAAAGGGATTTTACACATAAAATGATGAAAATGTTCTCCCTCAGTGTATGAATAGTCAGATTATTTATATTCAGGCCCCAGCTACCAGCACTGCTGGAGGCAAAGATCTATTCCAGTGGAAAAGCATATGCAGGGAAGCACTTGCACCATTCATCAGGGACCATTAAGCACCAAGTTTATTTAATCTATCCCTACAAAAACAAGTCTTGGAGGGAGTCTGGAGGCATCCTGTTTTGCAGAACACATTGAGTTTTACCCCTGAAAACAATGTGCTTAATTCTCTTCCCTAACTTCTCAGAAATAAGCAGCACACAATAGAGAAATGAGCTGAAGGACAGAATCCCAGTTACTCATCATGCTGGATTTTGCTCCAAAACCCTGTGATCAAGGCTAAGAGCACAAGCAGCTCAGGCAGGCTCTGTAGGACACCTCCCACTGCAGGCACTGCTGGTAGCTGCCAAACCAGACATGATGCACTATTTGGAGTCCTTCATCAACATCAAGTTGAGGATTTGCATGCAGGTGGCTGCTCTTGATAGTTCCTGAGTAGAGATTAGGACCTCCCACAGGCATCACTCTGCTGCTGCTAAACAGCTCCAGCAGCAGGACAACTCTACCCCAAAAGAGTATCTTTTGGGTGAGAAGGGGAACAACTGTTCCCCATCCTTTTCATCTCAGCAAGTAACTCTCAGTCTAGGAGCAGTATTGCCATGGTTCTAAAGAGCATCAGGATAAACTTGTGAACTCAATGGCTGCTTCTCACCACATCTACAGTAAGTTTAGCTTCCAAGAACTACTCCTGCATATAGCAGTTAGAGATGGTAATGCAGGCTGGAGAGGTACCTGACAGAATACAGCAGGTTTACTACCAAAGATGTTTCCAGCAACCTAGAATTCTTCAGAATTCAGAAACCAGTGTGAGCACTGCTAGGATGCAAGAGAAGAATGCTTTAGTGCTGTTCCAGATTATTTTTTTTCCTTGTTATTTCTAGTTTTGTGAGTAACCATCCACCTAAATGTCAGATCCTACTGCTAGTTTAACTTTGGTTTTTTGCTTTGTCTCAAAGTACTTCACAAACCTCAGAAAAAACAAAGTTCTCCAGAGAAAAGAGATTTTCTAAAGCAGAGGGAAGGGATGAGCAAAAGGATGCTCCCATAATAAGCAAGGCAGTGTTTGATACATGGCACAGCCCACTGCCAAAATTCCCATGCAGAACAGTCAGTCCACAACAACATCTAAGAACTCCTCCTACACCATCATATCTTCCCTGCAGATTTCTCCCAAAGCTAAAAAAGCAAAGCCAGCACTACCAGCACCAGCAATTCTTAACCTTGCTGGAATCCCAAACCTAATGCTTGGGTCCCAAAGACTTTCTCAACTCACCACACAAGATTTACAAAAGCTTGGCACAAATGTCATCCTGCAGGATTCAATTTTTACCCTAAATTAAGGGACAGAAAACCAGGACTGCAGTTAAATCTTGGGATACATGTCTAGAAGGGAGCAAGGCAAGGGAGTTACTCCACATGGCTACCAGTGATTTCTTAAACCTACAGAAAGAGAAGGAACACTCCTCCCTGCTTCCATGCAGCCCATTTACCTGCTGAGTCAGGATGTTACAGAAAATAGAACCACAAAAAGCTAAACACAAAGTTTTTGTGAATCTATCTGCTGACTGATAGGGAACTAACAGACAGGTTTGGACAAAAGACAGGTTTGCTTTAAAGCCTGTAGCTGTGTATGCACTTTTATACCTCTTTGATGCATACACACACAGCTATATATATGTATATATAAAGACATACAGATGTACTTTTTGGTTTTCTACACAAACACACAGTGCTGTCACTGCAGGTATCAGCTACAAATCTCAGTGATGTTGAAAAAAATACACTGCCTTAAGAGCTGCCAACAGCTGCCTGCATGGGTATTTTTGGACTGCTACCAGGATTTCAGATGTGACAGACTATTCTCTACAGCTTTGAAAGACCTGACAGAAGTATATGTAAGATGAAGTGAATTATTCAGCCTGGAGAGAGCAAGTCTTTGGGATTTCAGACAAATACATATCACACAGAATCACAGTATGGCTAAGGTTGGAAGGAGACCACCAGAGGTCATCTAGTCCAACCACCCTGCTCCAGCAGGGTCCCCTAGAACACATTACTCAGGATTGTGTCCAGACAGTTTTTCAATCTCTCCAGAGAAGGAGACTCCACAGCCTCTCTGGGCAGCCTGTTCCAGTGCTGTGTCCCTCACAGTGAAGAAGTTCTTCCTCATTATTAGGTGGAACTTCCTGTGTTGGGTTTGTGCCCAATGCCTCATGTCCTATTGCTTGCACCATGGAGAAGAACCTGGCTCCCTCCTCCTGACAGCCTCCTTTCACATACTTGCACACATTTCTAAGGTTCTCTCTCAGTCTCCTCCAGGCTACCCAAGCTCAGCTCCCTCAGCCTTTCCTCACAAGGGATGTGCTCCAGTCCCTAAGCAACTCTGCAGCTCTCTGTTGCACTTGCTCCAGGAGCTCCATGTCTCTCTTGTCCTGAGGAGCCCAGAACTGAACACAGCTCTCCAGGTGGGGCCTCACCAGGGCTGTGTAGAGGGGGAGGAGGAGCTCCCTCCACCTGCTGGCAATGTTTCTGCCAATGCAGTCCAGGATACCATGGGCCTTCTTGGCCATGAAGGCACACTGCTGGCTCATAGCAAGCTTGTTGTCCAGCAGGACCCCCAGGTCCTTCTCTGCTGAGCTACTTTCCAGCAGGTCAGTCCCCAGCCTGTCCTGGTCCATGGGGTCCTTCCTTCCCAGGTGCAGGACCCTGCACTTGCTTTTGCTGAAATTCAGAAGGATCCTCTCTGCCCACCTCTGCAATCCTCAAAGATATTGGCTGCTTTTCCATCCTGGTGCTATAGGCAACATCAATACATTTAATGTCCAAGTGTTCATGAAGTATTCCAAAAATCCAAATTAGAAGAGTAAAACTTTGTGATGGACACATTTATAAGTGAAGATGCACAAAAGAGCAAAGCAGAGGAAGCCATGTATGGCATGTCAGCACCTCAACAGCTTCTTACAGTACATTCAATTAAAAAAAGGAAACCCAGTCCTCTCACACTGGGAGCTGCAGCAAATTCCCAACTTTTCTGAAGCTTTGGTCTGTGTTTCCATTTGATGACAACCAAATGCATGCTTCTGCATGACACAACTGAGTGTAGGTTTTATTAATGGACTTGAAATGAGTTCCTGATACAATCTACACAGCAGGATGGAAATCAAGGGAGGAAAATTGGTCTTCTCAGATGCAAAAGTGAAAGAAACTGTTTGGTCAGCACCACTAACTTTTTACATATGCTCTTTAACTGTGCAAAATCCACATCTCCACATCAAATATGCTGGTCCAGATCCCAAACTGCACACAAGCTGAGTCAATTAAGAGTCTGCAATTAAGAGTCACACAGTAGTTTATTAATTTCTTTCCCTTTAACCATTTCTGCTCAAGCATCTTTTATTAGAAATCAGTGAAACCTGTACTGCAGGTGAAAATAAAAGCAAAATACCAAAGCAAGAGAGGCTGCCACTGTCCACTACACAAACCTACCCAGGGTTTTTGCAAGGAAGCATGTGGCTAAGTAAAAAAAAATCCATCCTTTTGTTCTACACTTTATTAATCAAGGCACTCAGAGGAATCAAGTGTCCTTCTGCATGCAGTCTTTCCAAGTCAGACCATTGCTGGAGACATCAGGAAGAGCATTTATGACATGGTCTCCAGCATTGCCAGCCTTAATGCTTCACACTTCCTATGTAAGCTGAGAACTAGTTTAAGAATAGAATCATCAGCCCTCTTCTGCCTGAATAGGTTACTACATAACAGGTTTGTTATCAAATATATAATTTCTAGGTCATTCTATTTCAGGACTCAAGAAAGATATCGTGTTTAGTAAACAGAAAAACAGCTGTCATATGTATTTCCTTTCACTGGCACTCATTCATAACCAACTGGTGGCTTTCACAGCCACAAGAATGACAGAATCATAGCATGTAGGAGTTGGAAGGAACCTCTGGAGATCATCTAATCCAACCCCCACTCTAAAAAGCAGAGTCACCTAAAGCAGGTTGCATAGGATGATATCCAGATGGGTTTGGAATCTCTACAGAGAAGGAGACTCCACAACCTCCCTGCACAGCCTGGGCACCTTCAGAGAAAAGAAATTTTTCCACATGTTTAGATGGAACTTGCTGGGTTCTAGTTTGTGCCCGTTGCTCCTTGGCCTGGCCCTGGCCACCACTGAGCAGAGTCTGGCCCCAGCCTCTTGCCCCCAGCCTTCAACTCTTGCTCAGCATTGAGCAGCTCCCCTCTGGGGCTGCTCTTCTACAGGCTAAGCAGCCCCAGGGCTCTCAGCCTTTCCTCCTCCCAGAGATGCTCCAGTCCCCGAGCATCTTGGCAGCTTCTGCTAGACTCTCTCCAGTAGTTCCTTGTCTCTTGAACTGGGAAGCTCAGAACTGGACCCAGTACAGCAGATGTGGCTTCACTAGGGCAGAGTAGCCATAAAGCTAGGAAAACCCTTCAGCAAATATAGTCAGGTGGCAGCATTTCAGGTGGCTAGACTTCCACTTTCATTTTCTTCCCCTTTTCAAACAAAGTTTAACACAGACTCAGGCACAAACTGCATCTCTGCTGAGCCACTGAACACCTTCTCAGACTTTTACCTATGTTCTTCTGATTCCTGCTCATCCTAGCAAGAGGAAGACCTCCAAAAGAATTAAGGTGTCTGGAGAGGTTTTGTTTCTCTCAGCAGGGGAAGGGAATAAATCAGTGTTTAGGGATTCACTCCTATTTTTTCCCTCTAAGGCAGCACAGCACCAGCACCTCAGCAGGGAATTACTAAACCCTGACATTAAGGTGAGCCACTGATGAGACAAACACCAGTGATTAGGGCTGCTGCTTATTAAAATGCCTCGTGGCACATTCCAGTGAGCATGACTGACATTAGCCCCTGTGCTGTGTCTCAGCCCTCATTCCAGCTAACAGTCAGTAAAAAGGAAAGCTTTATTTTACTGACTTTTAGCTCACTTCCTGTCCCAGACTATTATGGGCCACCCACACATTTTAAAGAAGGGCATCACTGCAAAATGACCAATTTTTACATGAAGTGATGCCAACACAAAAGCCATCAAATGCTTTGGAACTTCATTTTCCATAGGACATGTGCTGTTTATTCTGGGCATTCAAAGTCATGGGTATATAGAATCACTTTTTGGAATATGAAATCCCCAACTTGTAATACAAAGTAACTCATTTTCTCCCAGCTTCTCTCCTCACCACACCTATAATTCAGTCACCCATTTTTTCAACTGAAGTTTTCCAAGCTAAGAATCCACCTGAAAAACCCCAGGTGCCTGCAAGAAGGAGAAAGCAGAAAACTTCTATATATGTGGCAGTTTTTCCAATGGACAAAGTGCAATAATTAGCTATTTTGAGTTCTTTTGTCAAGTATGAAACCAGACTTTTTGGAACTGTTTCTATACACACAGAAATAAGAAAAACTGCATTCTTTGCACTCAGGCCTCTTCTACCACTTTTAATTCCCTGTTCCCTCTTTACAGTTAATTTTACAACAGAGATGTTACACTGTAAAAAAAACTGCTTTACATGAATAATTAAACACTCCAGTTGGAAGCATGAGAATTAGCTAAAGCACATATTAGAGATGCTGCAAACACATCACTAGCACTCAGGATTGGCCTTGCTGAATACATGAGCAACTACACAGCATTTTATATCCTCACTATTAAGATACAGAGACTCAAGGAAGAGGGACCCAGCAGGACTCCAGCCTTTTCCACTCAGGCAGCCAGGTTTTCTGTTGGTTTTGTCTTTAAATAACACAGAATGAAATTTGAGCACTGTCTTGCCACCACAAAGACTAACTTTTTGTAAGTCAGATTAAAGGACCTCAAATTTAGGTATCTCACATCCATCTAGAGATGTATGAGATCTATAGGTGGCTATGTAGACATAGACAGGATATACAGGTGCACAGACACAAGATAATGTTAATTCATCTCTCTCCTGTCAGAAAATTTAGTTTAAGTTACTTGCTTAGCATGTGAGGCAGGGCTCAGCTCTCCAGGGTTGGATTCAGCCATTCTGCAACAGCAGCTTCATTCAGGCCAGGATCAAATGCACATCAAATTGTTGGAAGACATCTCTAACAAGCTCATGTGGTTTGCACAGAAGTCTGCCACTCTAATTATTCCCTGCTTCAACTACGTGCCTGAATATAACTTGAATCACTGCTTATCAGCTTTAAGCATAGGTTGGGAACATTCTAGAGCATCCAGTCACAAAAGATGTATTCCCATTCCAGAAACAGGGGTTTAAAAAGCACAGAAAATAACCAGGGCAGCTCAGAAAAATGAAAGAGTAACTTCTAGCCACAACTAAGAGCATCTCAGGTGAAAAACTCCACTCAAATCTACATCACAAGCCAACTCTGCCTTGTGAAAAAGAGAGCCCTAAGAAAAAAACTACATGTTTCCTGCAGGAAGAGAAGTAAAGGATGGCATAGAGTGGGATACAACCTGTGCTCAGTACCCATTACCCTGCAATCAATAGTTCCTGGATAGACTAAAACTACTTCAGGCTATGGATTAAACTTCTATGCTGTTTATCAAGATATATGCTAAGAAAAAAAATCAAATTAAAAGAGCAGCAGATGCAGAGAGGCATCAAGAGGATCAAAATTACTAGGGTCCACAAGCAGGTTTCTGAAACATGTTAATGGGATAAACAGGAAAGCTTTCCCTCTCCTCCTAAAACCACCCTAGTTTTACAGACACAAGAGTATAGAACACCATTGTGAAAACCAAGATGAAAGGCTGGACCAGGTGACCTGCTCCTACAAGAGTCACCAGTCTATACTATAGATTTTTAACACACATTCAAAGCAAGAAGATTTACCTGGACAAGAATTTTGCAAGACTTAACTCCTGAAGAATACTTAGAATCACCAGATCATGAAGGCTGGAGAAGACCTCCAAGACCATAGAGCCCAACTATTAACCTAATACTGCCAAGTCACCACTAAACTATGTCCCTCAGCACCACATCTCCAGGTCTTTCAAATCCCTCCAGGGATGGGGTATGATCCCACCACTTCCCTGGGCAGGCTGTGCCAGGGTTTGACAACCCTTTTCAGGAAGGAAGTTTTCCCCATATCCAATCTAAACCTGCACTGGTGCAACTTGAGGCCATTTCCTCTTGTCCTAGCACTTGTTACTTGGGAGAAGAGACCAACCCCCACCTTGCACAAATCTCCTTTTAGGTAGTTGGAGAGAGAGAGAGAGATAAGGTCTCCCCTGAGCCTTCTTTTCTCCAGACTGAACTAATACTTGAATTAAATAAGTAGATAAGCAGAATAACTTCACATGAAGAATACACTGCACAACACAGTCTGCTGTGCATCAGTGTTTTAAACAAAAGAAATTAAACCTATCCAGCACAAGAGATACAGAAGCTGATCAAGAAGTACCAGAGCTGTAAGGTATAGGTCTAGTATAAAGAGGAGGATAACACATTCACTGGAAAAAAAAAAGATTAAGTAAAAGGATAAGCATATTTTTTTCTGGATAATCTAACAATCTAATTAATAGTGAAAAAGCAAATGAGACACTAAAATCAATAGAGATCTTATTTTAATAAGCTGCTTAACCAGCAGAGGAGGTGACATTCATGTCTCTTTAAACAGAGTCTACATTCCTAAATGTGCTATTAGGGGAAACAAATACAAGCTCCTTAGATCTAGGATTCAAGGCCAGCAATCCACATCAGTCTCCAGTAGTGCTGACAAAGGGGGACCTGCATGCCTCATTAGCAGCTTAATCTAACCATAAGGTTACATTATTTCCAGTAGGACCATGATTGTCAAGGAGGAAACACTAAACTTCCCTTGCAAAAAAGCATCACAGATAAATTGCTGGAAATGTAACTACCTAATGTACCAAAAACCTGCATTTTCCTGGAAGCAGGTAGCCTATAAAGGCTGCCAGAATAAACAGCCTACATTTAAAACTCCCATATATCTTCAGCTGTACAGCACAGCTATACAGCTGCAGAGATTCAGATGCTTACCTGGGGAGGATAATTGCTTTCTGAAGACCATCTTGAGGATTGATCATTGGGCTTATCCACCAAAATATTCCTAAAAAAAGAAAAGGCAGGAGTTATGGAAATAACAGCCACATTGTATTTGACATCTCCAATAAGATCTGTCATTTATACATGCAGATCACTAACATTCTCATGCAACTGCCCAAGCCACTAGGCAGAGATTAAGGTTCTCCTCCCTTTCTACATTGCTATTTTACAGGATCCCATCAAAACAGGCCCCCAGGCCTTGTGGTTGTGAAACAGAGCTCCAAGTTGCAAAATAATAATAAAAAATAAATCCAAGTTGTGAAATAAATGTAAACCAGATGAATTTACATAGGCCTGAGTGGAAAAACCAGTCTCATTCACCTCAATGGGGTAAGAACTTCTCAAGAAGGTTAAAATGGTGAGCAGTAAAACCATTAGCCAGCCAAAAACTATCCTTCACTAGACAGTCAATGCTGGAACAGAGAGAGCAGGCTGCTAACCTACTTAAGCTTTCCTGGAATGTGGAAGATGACCACCTAACTCGTGCCAAAATTTAACAACTATTTTTCACATGAGCTACAAGCCTACAACAACACACCAGAAAGCAGAAATTCAACTCTTCAACCAGCAAAAATGACCTCTGAGTTACTTTCTTACAGTTTGGAATAGCATTTAGGTAATAAACATGAATTCAGAAGAGGGTTTTTGGCTCAAAAGAAAGAGGTTGATCATGAGAGTCATACAAGGGATCTGCCTTCTCTTCTCCTAGAAACATATAGTAAAGCTCAGCTTCCAAATTAAATAAAGAACTTGAAAATAATCCCTAAAATGCATATATTGGCAAGGTAACAGTGCCCCACTTGCTAGACAGGGCTTATGAGCTCCACCACATCCTACTAACAAACTCACCAGCTCGTAAAACTTATGTAAAAAGAAGGAAGCAGTCATCAAAAGGCTTATGCCATCTCCATCTGCTGTGTAGGAGGGAAAGAACACGAGCATCTGGATTACTACAAAAGACTGGAGGAAAAAGGACTCATAGAAATGCTCAGAAGGGAAGGAGGTTAAAGCAGAGGTTGAGCATTAACAGAGAAATTAGCTCGCTCTGCCACATCGGGCAGACCCAAATCACCACACTAGCAACGGTCTCCAAGCAGTCCCACGCTGTGACAAGGGAGATGGCAAAGAGCTAGAGCAGGGTGGCCCCTTAAAAGGCATCCATTTGAAAGAGCTGGCCTAGAGGCTGGCCATCTGTGGGCTTTACAAGAAACATCATGATTTTCACACAGCAGAGGAACACAACTCAGGTCCTCTCTCCCTTGAGTTTCCATCACAGCATGGCATTCATTAACACAGCCATGCCAGCGCTGGCCCAGGCCTGCAGCTGGTTTATTGGTACATTCCCAAGGGGAACACACGTTGAAAGGCTTTACAGAACATGTGCTACCCTCTTGCTCCAACCCCATCAAAATAGGAAACATCAAGCCATTGGGCTGCATCATCCAACAGCCAACTAAGTACATCCAGTCTGCAGCACCAAGAGGCTCAACTCCAAGAGAAAACCTAGCCCTCATCTTTAATTACAACAGGAACAAAACAACCCAAGCAAAGCAAAGGGGAGAACTGGGGAACTGATGAGACACAGATTTCTAATAAGAAGTTGTCAGTCTCAAAGCTAAGTCACTGCTAGAAACCAAAACATGCTTGTCTTGAGAAGACTCATACCTGCAGTCTCCTACACCATATGCCCCAGGTAAGGCAAAAGGATATTTATTAACTTCTTAATACCTTTTAATGTCTTGAGAGAGAGAAAACACTGCTAAACTTGAAGGAGATACATCTCTTAGATTAAATACTTAAAGGACACGAGCTCAGATCAAATCAGACAACACTGTATGGCCTTTCTCCTTTATGGAACTTTATCCTAGCATGCAAGAAGACAATTTACCCTACAGAATAAATTTTATTTATGATGCTATTAGATTTGTTTAAACATTAGATAAGCAATTCATAGGTTGAGCAACATTTGCAGGAATTGGCACTGTTATGTAGTCAGATAATGCCCTGCTGGAAAGAGGCATTTTAGAACTGGGACAGATCCCAAAGATCATATTTTTAGAAGTAGATTTGTTTGCTTCTCCAGGTCAAAGATCAGTTTGCTACAACCTAAGAGGACCTCAATCAGTACAGCTAGACAAGATAAAAATCATTCTGCAGAGAGAGAGCAAAGAGATGGGCAGCTCACATAAAATGAAGACTAACAAGAAACTGAAAAGATAAAGATAGTCAGTGGAGTTACAAATATGTTTTAAAATACATGGGTTATTAATTTATTAAGATTAAACAAACATTGAAGGCAGAAGTCCATATGTACAAAGTAAATTTACCATAGGGGTTTAGGAATTTATGGCTTTGGAAGAATTCAAGCATTCCAGCAGTCAAGAGACAATAAGAAATAAACAAATGCATATCCTAATGGCAAATATCTTTTTCCATGTAGAGCCCTTTTTCTGGATATCACAACACTCCTACACAGTGCCTGGAGGCAGCTTTCCAGCTATAACACCTAGATTAAAATCTAAGAAACTTTAGAAGTGAAAATTCCATTAACTCCATGACTTTCCATGTTATTTTCACAAGGCATAAAAAAAAAGGAAAAACAAAAGTTATTTGTAAGCCCTCAAGCTACCATAAGTACCAAACAGTTTTACACAAGCTTTTCCTGAACTAGAAGACAAAAAAAAAAGCAACCCATTAAATGCAGTTTAAGATAATTCCTAAACTGTAGATGCAAGATCCAGTCTAGCATAAATCTACACCACTGCCAAGAGGGACCACTCCACCCACTGGAGCCTGAACCTCCCCCTCCCTGCACCAGCAACTGTAATAAAGATTAGCATAAATAACTTCTTTCCTCAGATCAGCTCTCCAATTTAGCTCAACAGTAGAGCCAGCACAAAAGGAGAAATAAAAACAACAGAAGAGATGAGCAGCTGGATGCAGATGAAGAGATTATACTGAATTCCCAGTGCCACTCTCCCACCTGGCAGGGAACTACTGAAAAAGGAACTAGATGTTGTGGTAGCTCTGCTACTTTGTGGGCAATCCTGCCTCTTGCTAAAAGCTAAGCACAAGAAGCCATTTTATTTGCAGCACAAACAGTACCATCTCTGGAGGTGGTACTGGTGTGCCTTAAATTCATAACCTAGCTTCCTCTGCAGCTATTAGCATCCAAGCCTTTATTGGGAGCATTCCCATTGCTCAAGAAGAGCTGTGGAGCCTTCTGGCTGCTCTGAGTAGAAAGCCCTTTTGGCAGAACACAGTGGAAGTTTCTTTTTTATTACCCATGCAGACACTGGGCTTGCAAGTGCTGGAAGTAGATAATTTTGTCTTTTGCCAACCCAGAAACCATCATATCCGTTGTACCAACTGCTGGCTGTTCTCTGCTGGAATGACAGAGATGTCCCCACACTTGGGATTACCAAGGGACTTCTCTCTACAGAAAGCTCTGTGGTTTCAGGCAGGACAATCACTAAGGGAGAAGAGTTCTTCGTTTCGGGGAGGAAGGGAGAAATAAGATGACTTTGCAGAATACACTGCAAATGAGGTTTAAGGCTGCTATAATTTGCACCTAACCTAAATATTTTTGTGAAGCTGCTATTAAAGAAATCCATGACTTTTGGAACAAGTCCTTCAGAACAAACAAATCCCAAACACTAGCTTTCCTTGGCACATTCAGATGGCTCTTCAGAGAGCAGCTGCACAGAAAAGGGCACACACGTCTCCGAGAGGACTTGGAACTCAGACACTGCTCCTCTAGAAACCACAGAGGTACCAGCCCATTACACTGCAAAAAGCATTTGGAGAGCTACAAAAACATTGTCTGACTGAACCTGGACAAAGCCACCTGATCATTTTTTCATTCTTTTTTTTTTTTTCCCCCCCCTATAACCATCCCAAAACAGAGCAGCAAGGATACAGCCACTGGAATACACCACCCAAAACTGCCACTAAGGCCACTTTGCAGAAGACTGTAAGACATGCTGGGCCAACTATAGCAAACATCTGGAACCATCACCCCAGCCAGTCCTAAGCATCCAGGGAGATATTCTCACCCAGCCTAGACACTGGAATGTACACACACTCTATACCAAGGAAAACAGAAAAGAACAAACCACCCACCACCAAAACACCCTATTCCATGGGTCTGGAAAGAAAGAGAGAAATTTTTTTTCTTGCAACTCCCAGAAACTTAGTGCAGCTACTAGTGATTTCAAACCACCAAGCTGCAATGTTTAAAAGCCTTATAGGTACCTATGTCTTTCCCCTAAAAGTAGTTTAAACAAAAGCAAGCATTTTAGATTTTGTTGTGAAGTTTCTCTCCTTTCTATTGGAAAAGTTTGCTGCTTAAAATGGCCTAAAGATATGAAGGCATTAAAATCTCCTGGATGAAACACAGCAAAACACAATTATTATGCAGATACATCCAGGAAACAGATTTTGGGGGTTTGGGTGCTGGTTTTCAGTTGTGCATTTTTAAAAACTCAGGACTTCTTAACCCCAATGCTAAGAAGTACAAGAGGGCCTTTGGGTTTGAATTGAACACACACACAGAATCTCAGAACTAAACATGCACACAGAATCACAGCATGGTAAGGGTTGAAAGGGACCTTTAAGGATCATCTAGTCCAACCCCTCTGTTAAAGCAGGGTCACCTACAGCAGGTTGCACAGGATCACATGCAAGCAAGTTTTGAATCTCTCCAGAGGAGGAGACTCCACAATCTCTCTGCACAGCCTGGGCCAGGGCTCTGGAACCCTCACAGCAAAGAAGTTCTTCCTCACATTTGGATGGAACTCCCTGGGTTCTAGTTTACACCCACTGCCCTAAAAGTGGGCACCACTGAGCAGAGTCTGGCCCCAAGCCTCTTGACTCCAACCTTTAGATATTTAGGTATTTCCTTGTATCAGAAGTAAAACAGCTGAGGCAAGTGCAGCATACAAAAATAAACTGGTGAATATAGAAATCACCTTACAGAAATACACTTAGCAGCTCACAGCTGCCTCCATCAGACAATAACCAGGTATCACTTAGCTCAAGCCTGAAATAGTTCCATTAAAATAAGTTTCTCAATTCTTTCTTTCAATGAACACTGTCCTTTTTGTCTTTTCAAGCTGCCTCTCATTGCTGACAGCCCAATGAGATGCAAAGGCTTCTACCAAAAATCCTGCTCCTTAAAGCTATTTCCAGTAACACCAGTTCAGAAGTACTCCTTTCCACACTCCCTCCTCCAGTTAAGACTTCCTTAAACAAGGTATTTTTGATTCATCAGTGCTTCCTCCTGACACACTAGGAATTAAAGGTTATCAACAGTGACTGAAACTGCAGCAGGACAGTGAATTCCCAGTGAGTTATCTGAGCCTAAGTAACTTCTATTCCAGTGACACTCCACAACCTAAATCATGGATTAAACTTTTGACTGTATCACAGCACTGAGTAATTCAAATCCTGAGCACCCAGAGCTCCCAGCTCCAGGTTGATAATATCACTATTGGTGCAGCAGGAAAATGAACTGGAGAGAAGAAGAAGTCAGGTCTACTGGCATATGTTGGTAACCACAGTTAGACAACCATCAGCCTAATTGTCCCAATGTTTAGGGCTAAGAGTTTAGATGTAATTTAACTGCTAAGTGAGGCTGCACCTTTGAGCTTAACAAGTTATCAAGGTTTGTTCTCTCCTTTCACTAGCTTTGGTTTTCAATTTAAGAGCACCAGATCATTTCCATGTTCTTAAAGTCTACCTACTTTTTGAGAAGAAAACTTAAAATGCTGATGAAATCAGCAATTCTAAAGACTGCTTCACCTGATCATCTTTGTGAACTGATATTAGTGAATATAAGATTACCTGGAACCTTTTCTTTTCATACCTGGTGTTCATTTCTCTAAGTCTAAGCCACAAGGATATTTGAAATCCAGGTTTTTAAGTGATTCACAAAGCACCAACTCAAATAACGTGGTGTGCATGCAACCTAACCTATGTGAGGCTCCAGGAGGTTCCCTGAGCAGAAATAAATCCCTGGCATATAAAAAGACCAAGAATAGGATAAATCCTGCCCTTTAATATTCAAGCAAAAAGAACAAGATGTTTGTTTCTTCAGCTCACTAGATTTGTAGCCAATAAGTAAAATATTGTAGTAAAGTTTCAAAGAATCCTAGGACATTTTGGGTTGGAAGAGACCAGTAAAGGTCATCTAGTCCTGCAATCAGCAGGGACCTCTTCAACTAGATAAGGCTGCTCAGAGCCACGGACAACCTGACCTGGAATAGTTCCAGGGATGGGACATCTCCCACCTCTCTGGTCAACTTACTAAAGTTTAAGACATCACCAACCACAGCCACTAAAAAAAAAGCTCACTTCTTGCTGGGAAAATAGTTTAGACTGTGTGTGAACAAAGGGATTTCTACTGCCAGCAATCGCCAGGGAAGACACTGAAGTCAACTTCCCAAACACTCCCCAGTTCTGGTGGTGGGGAACAGGTCAGCACTGCACTGCTCTCAGATCTCATTTCCAAAAGCATTTCCTTAGACATGGTCAGACCCTTTTCAAGAAGATGAGAGCAAAGGAATGTCTAGCACTCGCCTCTGTAAAGCCCCTCTGCAGCACTTTGGAAGCATCACAAACTTGGTGGAGTGGTTTTGTTTGACTAATGCACATATGGAATAATTTTACTGAGGCCAGGAAGCAGATTTAGGTCTTCCATGATTTCACAGCATTGCAACAACATTCTTACATGCCACAATATTAGTAATATTTCCTCTCAACAAAGCAATCCACACACTAAGTGATTACATATAAAGATACAACTTCCTACTGTAAGCCATAAACACATCTTCAGTATTCATCAGCACTGTAATTTCACACTTAGCACAAAGCTAACCCAAAAATCTGATGCCTGTAAAAGAATTTAAAGCAGACTGTGTTCAGCAAAACTGACTGAACCTCCCCCCAGGCCCAAACTAACAAGTATGAAGCTTTATGACCAAAACTCTACAGAAAATGCTTCCTGGTTCCAGGTGGGACCATCTTCACTGGAGTAGCTTTCCTTCCAGAATTAAGGTTCTGGGAATCCAGAGGACAAAATATAAACCTTGGAAAATAAAGAAATATCAGCCTCTCATCAAGTGTTGGTTGTTTGAGGGATTGTGCTACAAGTCAGAACCATTTGCTCCTAGAGCTGCATTATGGACCAATTCTTTATGTTGGGCAATATAAATAATTCATGCTAAAGGATACACCAGTTCCCCAGCCAACAGCACTTTCCTATTTGGCAGTTTGTAAACCCTGTACCAGAAAGTAGTATTTGAGGAGACCAAATGCATGAAAGAGCAAGGTGGGAACTCATTCAGCAATTCCTTACTCACAGGTCAATCTCATTTTTCTGTTCCATTTTAACACTCTGTTAAAAACAACTCTCTACTAGTACAACTTTCCACTGCAGAATAGGCTAGGAAATTAAACTTTTGCACCCTGTATACTGAGTTCTTTGAGCCCTTCACAACAAGAAGGACAGTGAGGTGCTGGAGCATGTCCAAAGAAGGGCAACAAAGCAAGCAAAGGGTCTAGAGAACAGAGCACAAATATTCTGAGGAGTGGCTGAGGGAACTGGGGTTGTCTAGTCTGAAGAAGAGGTTCAGGGGAGACCTTCTCACCCTCTACAACCACCTGAAGGACTCAAGACTTAACTTCAGGAGGCTGGAGCAAGGTGGAGGTTGGTCTTTTCTGCCAAGTAACTAGTGAGAGGACAAGAGGAAATGGCCTCAGTTTGCTCCAGGGGAGGTTCAGGTTGGGTATTAGGAAGAATTTCTTCCCTGAAAGAGTGGTTTGGCATTGGCACAGGCTACCCAGAGAAGTTCTGCACTCATCATACCTGGAGGGATTTAAAACCTGTGTAGACATGGCACTTCACAACATGGCTTAGTGGTCATGGTGGTGTTGGGTCAATGGTTGGACCTGATGATCTTGGAGGTCTCTTCCAACCTTAATCATTCTAAGATTCTATGTTTTAAATAGTTACCAGAAGAGCCAAACACTGCTTAAAACATGTACCTACATAAAAGCATTCAGGAAAAGTACAGGTCATGTCCTAAGCAAGAGTTTCAGTGTTTCTCAGGCACATCTGCAGAGTTTGTGAGTGACATGAGGAACCCAGAAGCCAGTCTGGGAAGAAAAGGCAGTGAGGACTGAGGAAAACACCACCAAACTCCAAATCACCAGTGCACAATTTTCCTCCATTATCAAGATCATGTTATTTTCCAGGAACTGCCAAACACATCAGCCAAGGAGGAACAAGTGCTATTAACCAGTTCACTTTTACAGTTTAAATTCAGACATGCAGGCTGCTATCCTCAACTTAAATACATGGTTGTGCTCCTTGATTTAAATTGATCCAGGAAATAACTTCTCAAAGATTATGCATGTTGAGTTTCAAATAATGACTAAAATAGCAACTACCTCAGGTAACAGCCACTCTACATCTTCAGCATTCTCTCTTCTCCCCTTCCAGTATGCAACTGAATTCAATCCCAGCTGAACTTACTGTTTCTACAACATTCAAGAGGCTGCAGTCAAAGAAGTAAAACTACATTTGATTTCAGAGGTTTGTATTAACATGCAATTAAAGTAAGTCAAGCACTGGCTTGCTTTGGAAGTTTGGAACATGCTGACCTCTAGAGAGCTGACTCAATGCTAGGCACACCACTCAACAGAAAAATCACAATCACATCATAAAAGCAATGGTAGGGATCAACCTCATCATGCATTCTACCAGGGATCTGCTCAAGAGAAGATGAATAATGCAGAATAAGAAACCATATTCTTTGCCATGACAAAAATCAAATGGACTGCATATGCTGTCTGGGCAGTAACAACAGTTATCCCAAAGCAAACACAGAATTAGAGAATTGTTTAGGTTGGAAAAGACTTTTAAGATCAAACATGCTCTGTCTGAAATACTGGTTTAGTATTTAAGCAAATAGTTAGCAATCAGGAGCTAGAAAATCTTGATATAAAGCCACATACAGAACACATGACATCACCTGATGACATCAACACCTCTTATCACAATTTTACAGTCCTCTTGTTTCCAAAAATGCCATCCCAGACAGGGTTGAACACTGGAGTAATACAGGTTCACATCAGGGAAGTGGAGAACTGGAGCTATTAGCATTTCACCTCTGTCCTGCCACTGAAAAAAAACCTCTAAAATCCTAACTAATGTCTGGATTTCAATTGGGGCTTAAAGAAATTTCTCCTCATACTACAGAGCATCTGTGCTTACACCTGGCAAGTGAGCTATCAGACTTGTGATGTCAGTGAAAGGAATAACTTCATGTTGTGATTTTTCCTCATCCCATCCACCTCTCTCACCTCTTTCTTTCTTTCACCTTACCAGACACTGCAGAAGCACCTAATACTTACAAATTCTAACTGTATTTTCCACAGAAATATTCTGCTTCTTCAAGACTGAATTTCAGCTTTCAGAGAACAAATCCTAGGCTACAGAAGTGCTGTAAGCAAGCAAAGGGAAAATGCCTGGCAGAACGTGAGATTGTCTAGAAACACACAGGAAACCCAAACAAACAAGTGAGGAAACAAATACTTTCCACTGCACACTGAGGAGGATGAGAAGCAGAACTGAGAACATTTCTATAGCCAGGGTTCACCAGAGGGGAAGAGAGTCAATTAGCTCACTTGATTAGCCAGTGTTTGCATTCCCAGCTCAGCTTAGGGAATGTCAGAAGTATTGATCAATATTCCAAAGCCATGACAAGCAGGTGAGTCCAGATTGCCAGCAGATTTGCCTGCTCAGCTCCACATATCCAATGGTAAAGGGATTAGAACAAGGCAAGTGAACTGGCTACATCACAGTACTCAAGTCAAGCTACAAATGCTGGTAATTTCACTTCAAAAAGTGCTTTTTCATGCCAAAAAAACAAAAAACAGTAAGGTCACTGTTCTATAACTAGAATGGAAATCATCACTGCTTTGGAACTTAAGTTCTTTAAGAAACCATGAGACATAAGCAGCATCTTGGACTCCCAGCACATGGATGATGAGGACTGGTGGAAAAGCTCTAAAGCACACTTTGCAAGTCCACTGCTTTGGTCTGGGTTTAGAGAGCTTTAAACCTCTGAGACCTTGACAGAAGGTATCTTCACCTCATTAAGCTCAGGATCAGAAAAGAAAGCAGAAAACCCCAAACTTTTTGATTAGTCATAGCAGATCTCAGCTCAAACACAAGATTCTTCAAGACCCAGATGTATCTACAGAAGGTTTATGAACCTTAAGGCAGAGATCTGAACCATCAGTTCCACATGGTAGGAGAAGAAACTGAGAATCACATTTCCCTAGCCACAAACACATGCTTTTTTTTTCCTGTTACAGAAATCTCAGAGGTCACAGTAGCTGGAATTCAGGTTATTTTCTAGCTGGCTGTTTGTGTTTTGGTTTTGTGGCTTGGTTGGATTTTTTTTAAGTCCTTATGGACTTTACCCCAAAAAGTTTGTTACACATGTTCTCAGAAACTTCTTACTAATGTTTAGATTTGAAAACACAGGAGAGTACATCTCTGTGTCAGAGTAAACACAACACAGCAGTAGATGTTTGGTTAGACTGGGCAGCAACTTACTGTCACATCCTCTCAACTAAAAAGCAAAACAAATTTCCATTCTCAATTTGGAAGACTACAGGTCACTCATACTCCACTGTCAAAGTATCTTTCACTCAGTTTACTTTCCCCTCTTTGATGAAAATAAAGAAAACCAGCAAAAGCACAATTCTTTTCAGTGTATTTTAAGTGTCAGCTTTGAAATCAGCTGGATTGATCTCTGTTCCAGGATACCTCCTAGGAAAGAGACAACTGAGCCACTCAACCTCCAACAACTACCTAAACTGTCAAACTGGGATTACCAGAACAGCTGAAGTCCACAGAGGAACTGACAACAATGGGTTGCAATGAAAAAGTGGCCCTCCTACAATTAGGAGGAGGTTGTTAATGGCATTTAATCAACAGCTAAGAAACCAACTTTATTTTGTATTCTTAATAACACCTTAGCACAGGAAATATTTGAACAAAATACCAGTAAGAATCCTGAAGTCAGATCTAGGAAATATCCTGACCTTCCTCTACAGAAAGCCTCAAGGACTCTCAAGATCTGAGCAATAAAAATGGGGTGAAACTTCCTCACAAAGGTAGATGACTAGCATAACACAGTGAAAAGCTCTTGACAGTCTCTGAAGGAGGATTTCAGCCACATGAAGCAGTGACAGAAGGACCTGAGTGCATTAGCCAACTAAAAGGTATCATCAGTCAGGAGTCAGATGCAACCAGAGTCCTAGGATACAGTAATTCAGCATGTGGCAATGGGAAAGGGCACAGGACTGCCACCACACAGAGCAGAACAGTGCACATCTTGGCCTCAGCAGGCAGTTCAAACCTGAGCAGCTACAAAAATGGCCTATTAAAAAACCAAAAATCAGGATGAGAAGAGCTTCTCTGAGAATGCAGAGAAGCAGTTTGAACAAGGGTTACATTACCCTCTTCTAATTGTTTACTCCCTCTCCTTGTCCAAAAAAAACCCAAGTGACTGAGCTGATCACTTTCTGCAGAAGGCCAGAGGAGAGAAGGGAAAATAAAGTCCAAGTCTCTCTCTCTCTCAGCATGCATCAAAAGACAGCAGGACTCTCAGGTGAGGTGACTGGGGGGAGGGAGGGCAGAAATCCCTAGGCCAGTCCCTGCAAGACATTAGGGAGCAGCAAACCATGTGGGACTGCCACAGAGAGGCCAGGAAAGGCCCTGAGGGAGGAGTCTCAGGCAATGTGCTGAGCTGAACACTGTCCAGGTTGGCCATGCTGAAGCATCTCAACATGCTGTTGTCTCTGCACAGGCAGAGTATCTCTGGAAACACCAGATGTTTCAAGAACAAACTTCCTCTTAGGATCAATTTCCTTCCCAAAGGCACAATCTCCTCTGAACTAGACACTGTTACCAGACCAACTCTTTCACTTCTGCCCACAAAGTTTTTAAAGTAAATATCCAAGGCAGCCTTCCTGCTGGTAGCTACAAGCCAAGAGAGGACAGCTCCAGCAGTTTGAAAAACAGTAGGACTATTCTTTGGCAGGCTCAAGAAGGACAAGCTTCATTTAATGTTCAGAAAGGTCTTTGCAAACATGCAGGTAGCTGAAGCACTGATAAAACAGCCAGAAATTGGATCTAGCCCTAAGTAATCCCCTGGTACCAGCATCAAACACAACAGGAAAGATGCTGAAAAAAGGTTCTGTTGTTGAAAGAAAATGTGTTTTTCAATAGACTACTGACTCTCAACTAGAAAGTTACCAGAAAGGTCTTTGAAAAATACTTTTTGTGTGGTTTTGGGTTTTTTTTAAATTAAAAAGAGCAATCATGAGGTGATTTCAGTGTTCTGAAAAGCTCAGCATCACTTAAGCAGATGTCATGTACATTACTAGACATCTAACTTCCATGGACAGCAGTGGTGAAAGCTTCATATTTCATAGCTTTAAAACCATACAACTACCAAAGAGATGTGTTTAAATCATCTTGAGCTGACAAAGAACATGGGTAATTTACTCTCTTCCTCTTCCACAAGCACTTTGCTTGCAGTACTGTAGCTCCCAATGACAAGCAGCATCATTTAACAAGCAGGGTACTCCTCTAGACACATCCAAGTCAAGGTTAAAGGGGTTTCTTCCTAGTTAGGCTAGCAAAGTCTTTACATTAGAGCCAGAAGTCCCAATATGCTTCCAGAGAAGCATCATTCTGTTCCACATTTGAACACTAAGGCAACTTGCAGTCCTATCTGCATGCTCATCCCACAGTATGTTACTTTCCTGCCCTGCCTAAAAGTTTTTTCATCTTCCCTCCATCCCCCAAAGCCTCCCATAGATTTCTTTATACATTTTCTCCTTTCAAGAATCTAATCTTTAACCTCAGGTCAAAGCCTTCCTCTTCCATCTCAGAATATCCATTTCAGATTCAAGCTTCCTCTCAGAAGATGGGAAACAAAAGTTTAGCAGAGAGCAAAACTTCCCTAGAAGACAACCCACAAGCATCAGGATCAGTGTCCCTCAGGCTAAGGTCATCATGCCAGACAACAAGCCCATCACTGGATTATTGAACACTGCTTTAAAAGCCACTAAAATTGTTTTTACTGATGATAAGCACATTTAAACAACAGCTTCAAAACCAGCCAAATGCAAGGTCATAGCTCTTGTAAAACATCAGCCCTACCAAAGGGAAGGGAATCATGTCCCAGGAGGCAATGACATTAAGGACTTGAGGCAGCACTGCAGATACCAAATGAACATGAATTCCTGATGTGAGGCTGTAGCAAAATGTACTAACAGGAGCCTTGGAAGGGACTATCAAGGAGAAAGTATTATCTTAGCATAGCATAGCAGTGAGATCAATAATGCACTGTCACCCTTCTACTCAGGGACCAACACTTGACTATCATGTTGAAAGCCAGAAATGCTGATAGAAATAACTCCAAGCATGATGACAGACCTAAAATAAACCACCTTAAAGCCAAGCCTTTTTACCAAGAAAGGTAAAGGGGATTACTTCATTAGCACCAAAGATTATCAATTAAAAAAGAATGTTCCTTTTAACATCTGACAAAGCCAATACAGAGAAAGATTCAATGACTAAGAGTTTAGTCACTTGTTGATAGTGATTTAAAGATACTTCAGGTAAAGGTTATTAAATGCAGCACAATCCATAATGAGATCAGACTCTACACCTCACAATGACAAAGGTGTCCAAGCACTGTCATCCCCATGCTCCTCCTGACCTCCAAGGCTGAAGCTAATATCTCAGAAACTGCACACCTAGAGCACATTATAGTCAATCCTAATTTTATCTTCAGTGACCAGAGGAAATGAAGAGGTCATATCTGGGCTGCCAGAGGGCCAAATCTCCCATTCAGGATGGCTTCACGTTACTACAGCAGTGCAAACTTTTGCCAACCCCCAAACTCCTAGCAGCAGGACAGGAGGGCAGCAGATGAACCCTTTCTCCCAAAACCACACACAACAGGTGATGGCAGACCACTGAAACTCCAGTGCTTTGAGGTCAGGGGTAGAAAAGGAAACCTGGCTGCCAAAAAACACACTGCCCACAAGCACCTGACAAACCCAAACGTGCAGGGCAGTGGGGGGAAGATTTACTTAGCCTTCTCCTCGCTTAACCTTATGACCAGCCTCTCACACACACTATGCCCATTTTTGCCCCAAACCTGAGGCCAGCTTTTCCTCCTATGACATGCACTCCTCTCCTGCCCACACCTGATGATCACCCCAGCCTCCCTCCATGCACTCTGCTCTCCTCTCAAGCCTGGTGTGCTCACCTACCCGACCCCCAGCATGGCAGCCAGCCCCACACACATCTACCGACCCCCCAGACTTGCAGTCCAGACTCTCCACTTCACACACACACAAAGTGTTGGCACTCAACCCCTTCCTCAACACTCTCTCCCCTCTGCTGAGCATGCTCTAACACACACAGCTCCCCAAATCTTGCTGTACATAACTTCCCTCACAGCCCCCTCGAGCCCTGCTGTACAGGCCCTCCCATGCACGCAGCCCCCCTAAATCCTGCTGTACAGAGTTTCCCATACACACAGCCCCCCAAACCTCGCTAACCACCTTCTATACACCCCCCTCAATCCTGCTGTACGGACTCTCCCATACACATACCCCCCAAACCCTCCTAACTACCTCCCCAAATACATAGCCTCCTCAAATCCTTCTGTAAAGATCCTGCCTCACCCACGGACTCCCAGATCCCGCTGCACAGACCTTCCCTCACACACAGCCTNGTGCTCAGGCCAGCCGGGGTCACCCCAGTATTCCACCCCCACGGCGGTGGCGGTGCCCGGGCCCGCACCCCTCGGAGCGGCCTTTCCGCGCAGGCCCCAGCGTAGGCCCCAGCGTAGGCCCCGGAGCAGGCCTCAGCGCAGGCCCCGGAGCAGGCCTGGCACCCCGCCGCGGTTCAAGGTAGCCCAGTGTCGAGGTTTGGGACCGAGACCGAGGGCCGGGACTCACTCAGGTAGGTAGGTTGAGGAAAAGCTACTCCAGCGGTGCAGGGTATAACCCAATACCCGGCTCTCGGGGCCCACCGGCCCCGCCGCCGCCATCTTGTTGTCAGCAACAGCAGCCGCGGCCCCAGCAGCGCCCGCGGTGGGGCGGGGCCAAGCTCTTAAAGGGGCCGCGCGGGCGGAGGCGGTGGGGCCTGTCTGGGAGGGGGCTTCTGGGAAGGTGGGGGCTAGAGATTGACACCTGATGGAGTTGGCGGCTGGAAGCCATGGGGCTCCGTTAGATGTATGATGGGGCTCAGGGAGATGCTGTCTGGGGACCGTTAGGATGCCCCAGGGAGCTGAGGTGGGCCGTGAGACGCAGGGAGATGACACACGGAGCTGCCGTGGAGCGCAGAGGGATGCCTCGTGGGGCTGAGATGGGCTGGGGGGCTCAGGAGGAAGTACCATGGGACTGGAGTGGGATGTTGATTGCCAAAGGGGACATCTCCTTTCTTGGCCTCACAGCAGCTATGAGTGGGTGCTTGGGAAAGGGATCTAGGAAAACCCAGGGGGATTTGATGCCTCAGTGGCTCCTGCAGCAATCCCTGTGGGTAGCATAGTTGTCCTCCCTTGCTCCACTGTATCAGCTGAATATCTGACTGGATTCTTTCCTTTCTCAAAAAGTTTGTTTTGACACTTCTACCAATTTTAAATTGAGGGGGGGTTTTTTTCCAAGGAGGAGCTAAAGCTAATTAAGTCACCATAAATAACAGGAAGCAGATAACTAAAATAAATAACAAGTAAAATGAAAATGCAGATAATTGAGTGGTAGCCAGACTTAGCATTTGACCAAAAGTCCTGTTTGAAAGCAATTGCAAATGGAGCAATGGGTGCCAGAATTAGGCAGGTTTTGTTTCCTTGGCTCATTTTTTTTCAGTCCATACAACAGCTTGTCTATTTGCTTCATGAACAAGCAACCTCAAGGTCCAGGCTGTGGGAAGGAACCCAAGTGGTTTCCCCTGTCTTGTGAGCTGTCATGTTTAATAACTTCTATTATTACTTTACTGTGGATTTCAGGAAATAACTTGTATTTAATCATAGAATCACAGAATACCAGTTCTCTCAGCTTAAAGATCATCTAGTTCCAACCCCCCTGCCATGGAGAGGGACACCTGCCACTAGAGCAGGTTGCTCAAAGCCACATCCAACCTGGCCTTGAACACTTCAAGGGATGTGGCATCCACAACTTCTCTGGGCAACCTGTTCTGGTGCCTCACCACCCTCACACAAAATAACTTTTTCCTGGTATCTAACCTAGATCTTCCACTCTGAAACTGTAACCCCTTGTCATATCACTACACTCCCTGATAAAGAGTCCCTCCCTGCATTTCCTTTAGGCCTCCTTTAAGTACTGAATGGCCACAGTAAGGTCTCCCTTGAGTATAATCTCCAGGCTGAGCAACCCCAACTCTCTCAGCCTCTCTTCCAGCAGAGGTACTCCAGCCCTCTGATCATTTTTATGGCCTCCTCTGGCCCTGCTCCCCCAGGTCCATGTCTGTGCTGTGCTGAGGACTCCAGAGCTGGCCCCAGCACTGCAGCTGAGGTCTCCCCAGAGCAGAGCAGAGGCAGAATCCCCTCCCTTGACCTGCTGGCCACACTGCTTTCAATGAAACTCAGGATATAGTTGGCCTTCAGAGCTGCAAGCACATTGCTGCCTCATGTCCAGCCTTTCATCCCCCAGTACCCTCAAATCCTCCTCCACAGGGCTGCTCTCCAGCCCTTCATTCTCCAGCCTGGACTGATACTGGAGATTGCCCTGACCCATGTGGAGTACCTTGCACTTGGCCTTGTTGAACTTCATGATGTTCACAGAGACCAAGCCTGTCAGGGTGTCTCTAGATGGTCCCTCTGGATGGCAATTCATAATATCTTATGAAGATATTAAAACAAATGTTAAAATAGGAATAATTTCCTCCTTTGAAGTTAATGCTGCTGATAAAATTTGCCAACAGAACTGATACATCTCTGGGTCTGGAGTGCCATGCTCAGTTTGGAGGGAAGCTCCCAGCAGGATGTCCAGAACTGCACCACGTTGCTTTGCCCCACTGCATTCCAGGAGGCTGGCTCTGAAACCCCAAACTCCTCTGGACCACCACATATATTAGATATTCTTTGACACATTTTTCTACCTGAGGTTGTTGTAGGGATCTTCCTAGAGAAGGGAGATGTTTGCACCCAGAGCCTTCACCAGAACAAGGGGGGGAAGCTTGGGACATCCCTGGGGCAGCTCTGGGTTGCTTGAGAAAGCAGAGGAAATATTTCAAAACCAGGGAAAGAAAAGAAAAAGCCAAACAAATAAAACAGCTGTCTGTTGGAGCTGACAGATTGGAGAGATATTATCAGGCAGGACAGCAAGATGCCTGCCTAGATTAAATTAGCACAAGGATGGAGTTTTTTTCCCCTTTATTTTAGGAAAGCAAGTGAGAATGTGGCAGCAAAATCTGCCTGCAGATGAAAAACTCCCTCAGCAGCCTTGAAGGCTGAACATCAGCTGGGTATTTTGAAAGCAAGGGGGAGCAGCAAGTGCTTCATCTCAAGACCCCTTCCCAGGAGGGGAGCTGCCAGTGTTTTCATGGGTATCAAAGCCATGCAGCTCTGCAACAGCACAACAAAATGTGTGCAGGAGGCACAAACATCCACACCTCCCTCCAGTGCTCCACTAACGAGGTTTTTTGGAGTTGGTGGCCTTCCTGTGGTGTTACAGCCTTTGCTTCTCTAAACTTCTGCCTGAAGGCATCCTCCCTGCCCCAAAATTACAGCAGAAATAGTCAAAGAAGTAGTTTACTAAGAACCTGGCTAATAATAGACTCCCAAAGCTGGAGGAAGAGATGCTACCTTGGCATTTGGAGCCTCACTAACAACCAGGAGCAGAAAAGTGATGCCATGTAAAGCCTGTGACCTTCAAATAGGAAATTTAGGGGACTGCAAGCAAACAGTGAGAGACAGCCCCACAGCAGGCAGGAGGAGGAGGAGGAGGAAGAGGAAGGAGAGCCAGCAGCCCCCCTGCACAAATCACCCCAGGAGTTTCTCTGCGTGCTATTCTCTTACCACTTGAATCAAGACCTGGATGCCAAGGAGGCTTATTTTTAGCACATTTTGGACTTAAAGTGAAGCAAATGCTGATGAAATTCACCATACTGACAGCCCTGGAAAATCTTTACTCATCTGCAGCACAGGCAGCAGGGAAGGCTGTGAGGAAACAGAGCAATTCTGAGCTGCAAACCAAGTCCCCCAGTGTCTCAGGCTCAGCCTGCCTAGAGCTGTGCAGTTACTGGTGGTCGCTGGGTGAGGATTTTTTCCATGCTCTGAGCTGCCCAAGCACGGTGGGGAGGAGGGAGATGTGCAGAGAAGCAGCATACTGCAGATTTGGACAGCCTGGAGGCTCCAGCTGAGCTCTCTGCATCCCAATCAGGGCGTCTGCTGGAGCTCAACTGTGCTGGCTGTGAGGCTGTAAAAATGGGAGAGACTTGGAAAATAGAAGTGTCTGAACCCTGCTCTGCTGGTCCTGGGCCATGCTGCATTTGCTCTGCTGACACAATGTTGGATCCATGCTACCTGGGGGGCCCAATGGCACCAACACTCCCCATGTTGCCTCTGACAGAGACTTGGACCTGGTGCTTTAGGGAAAAACCCCTAAGAGAGCACTTAGGAAGCAAACTGCAACCTTTTGGTGCTTAAAGCCAGTAAGAAAGCTGGGCACAGGCTTCTAAGCCTGTTGTAATAGGACAAAGGTTGATGGTTTAAAACTAAAAAAGGGAGATTTAAACTAGATCTGAGGAAGAAATTTTTCACAATGAGGGTGTTGAAACACTGGCCCAGGTTGCCCAAAGAGGTGGGAGATGTCCCATCCCTGGAAACATCCCAGGTCAGGTTGGCTGGGTCTCTGAGCACCCAGACCTAGTTGCAGATGTCCCTGCTGACTGCAGGGGGGTTAGACTAGACGACCTTGAAAGGTCCCTTCCAACCAAAACCATTCTATGATTCCATGATTTTCTCTGTTTCTATGCAACACCATGCAGAACAATCCTATTTCTGAGCCCCTCAGTTGAGACCTTGCTGAAACCTCCAGCATGACTTGATGCCAGCTGGTCCTGAGCTGACCAGGTAGATCAGAGCTGCCTGTGGCTGGCTGCTATGTGACAATGGGGCCATGGAGAGGATGCAAGAACTTCCCTTGCAGCAAAAATGGGTCCCTTTGGTGGTCAGGGCATTGCCAGTCAGCTAGCCAGGAGGTCCCTGGATGAGTGCCTTGGGCAGTAGCTGGAGTTGCTGGGAGAGGCCAGGATGACCACAAGAGCTGCCCCCCTCAGGTCTTTGCCAGGAGGATGCACCCAGATGGCCTTCACATGCTTGTCATCAGTGAGCTTGAAACCCAACCACGAGCAGCTCAGGGAGTTGCCAATGGTTCATGGCTGCCTCTAGACAAACATCTTCCTCCTCCCCAGCCCAAACTCCCTCCTCTACTGCGCATGTGTTTCAAGTTTCCTCATGCAAAACCTGCGTGGGTGTTTGGATATGTAATGAGCACATAGTTCAGGCTGAAAACAAGTTGCAGGGAAGAGCCAAGGAACGCCAAAAAAATGAAAGCAATACAAACAACAACATGGCAGGCTGCCATACCAGCTAGCTCAGGGGCCAGCTGGAGCTCACGTCCTCCCCGGAGCTGCAGAGCCCATCAGCTGTTGGAAAAAGAGACCTTTAAAGAGAAGAGAGAGGAAATAGCATTGGCAGCACAGGCCACAGAATGTTTCCTTCCAAAGCAGGACATAGCCAAGGACATTAGGCAGAGCTGTAACATTTGGGGGCTCGTTGCTCAGCCATGAAGTAAGGCAGAAAGCCTCCAGTGGGCTGCAGTTGTGTAAAATCCTATTGTTCCTCAAGCGGAAGCAGAGTGCTGGCCTGGGGGGGTATTGTCCTACCAGATTTTGGCACTGCTCACTCCTCTGCACCACCTAGCCCAGCTCCCTTTGCAAAGCCAAGGCTTCATTTTAACTTGGTACATCATGCAATGGGAGTAAACCTGCCCACCTGTGCTGAGACCAGGGCTTGGAGAGCATCTTCCCAAGCCAAACATGCTCCTTCCTAAAGCGTCTTCAAAGAAAAGTACTTCTGTCTTGTGGGCAAGGCTAAAGGCAGTGCCAAAGAGTCCTCAAGATGGTCTCACTCATTATGGGGATCTTCTCAATGCCTGTCACTATCTAAAGGGTGGGGGCAAGAGGCTGGGGTCAGACTCTGCTCAGTGGTGATCAGGGACAGCCCAAGGGGCAACAAACACAAACTGGAAGCCAGGAGGTTCCACCTGAGCAGGAGGAGAAACTTGTTTGGTGTGAGGTTGTTGGAGCCCTGGCCCAGGCTGCCCAGAGAGGCTGTGGAGTCTCCTTGTGGGGAGAGATTCCAAGCCCACCTGGAGGTGATCCTGGGCAACCTGCTCTGGATGGCCCTGCTTTAGCAGGGAGTTGGACTGGATGATCTCCAGAGGTCCATTCCAACCTTCACCATGCTAGGATTCTGTGATTATCATCTCTAATCAGGCAAAGCTGTTTAAGAGACCCACTTTCTGTGGGGTCTCAATGCATTTCCACACTGCAAAGGGGGAAGAGCCACCCTCAGTGACTTCATTTCATTTCTGAAGTCATTTATTTCAGTTGTTCCCCCATTTGGGGAGAGGAATCATCTGTGTCTCCTTCCAACATGGGCCAACAATACCTTCTTCAATGTAATAAAACACCTCTCCTGATCCAGGCCCTGATCCAAGCATCTGCTCCTAGACCATGCACTGAAATACCTGCTTGAGGCCTCTTCACCACCTCTTGCAGCATCTGGCCTTTGGTTAAAGGCTCAAAAAGGAGTGAAAGAGCTCTCTGGCAAGCCGGAAGATTGAAAGGGGCTTGAGATCCCAGTGCCTCTGTGCACACATTGGCATCATTCTTGGCATCAAAACCAGCTTTAAAAGCCTTGTTTTACAAAGCACAAGCATGTGTTTTTTGGAATCAAGGTCAGTAACTCAGCTTCATTCACAAGTCTCCAGCTGCAAAACAACATGCCCCAGACAATGGAGGAGGGTGCATCTGAGTCAGAAGATGCCTTTTTAAGGGATGCAAGTGGCTCTGAGCCATACTGAGGAAAGAGGATCTCCTTGGTACCCTTGTGTGCTTGGCCCCATGTGAACTGAAATGGGACAGCTGAGGGCAGGAGAAGCTGGTGAGATGGAAACAGCAGCACAAGTCCTATTTTCACCCTCTGTGCTTTGGTAAAATGCACATTTCTGATGTCACCCCTGTGCCACCCTCTCCATGTCCACCAGCACTGTCCCACCTCAATGGGACATGTCTTGGGTGGACTAATCACTCTTCCAGGGTGCTGGTCTTTCATGCCAACTCTAGAAGCTCAACTTTTGTGCAGGCAGCTCAGATAGGAATTGAACTGGAGTATTGTGTCCAGTTCTGGGTTCCTTGGTTTTAGAGAAACAAAGAACTACTGGAGAGAGCCCAGCAGAGGCTACAAAGATGCTGAGGGGACTGGAGGAATGAGATCCCCAGAGGGGATCTGCTTAATGCTGATCAGTATCTTAAGGTTGGGGGCAAGAGGCTGGGGCCAGACTCTGCTTATTGGTGCCCAGGGCAATGGGCACAAACTGGAACCCAGGAGGTTCCATAAGGAAAAACTTCTTTCCTTTGAGGGTGACAAAGCCTCTGTCCCAGGCTGCCCAGAGAGGTTGTGGAGTCTCCTTCTCTGGAGAGATTCCAAACTCACCTGGAGGTGATCCTGGGCAACCTGCTCTAAATGACCCTGCTCTGACAGGGAGGTTGGACTAGATGATCACCAGACATCCCTTCCAACCCTCACCACTCTGCTGTGATTCTGGAAGACAAGCCCCATGCTCAACATTGCTCCTCCAGACTGCAGGGATGCTCTCCACTCTACAGGGTAGGCTTGGCCTTTCCCCTATCAACCTCTTCTTGTGCCTGGGTATCCCCATCTGGAGGGTGGAGTTAGATACTTAACTGCCTACTTTCTAGGGAGTCAGGCAGGATAATTAGCTAATGTTTGGGTAATGCCTCACAGGGTAGGAGTGCTAACTTGTATTGCTGTCAGCAGCACAGTGGGAAGTGAAGGGCTCAATCTTGGTTTTCAATCAGGAATGTCACAGTCTTCCCGAAGTTCATTGTTCCCATTGACTGATCCATGAGGGCAGGGGACTTGTGCAATGTGGTTAAAGGAAGAGGATGCCAGGCAGAGCAGAGATCCTCTTTGGGATCCCAAAGAAGAGCTGTGAGAATAACTGGGTGGATTTCAGAGAGGGAAAACTGCCAAGGAAGACAAAAGCAGGGAATATGTCTGTGACTGCACAGAAAGAGCTTACACCCCTAACTGTAGCAGAAAAAATCAACAACAACATCCTCTGAGCAACAAAAGTGCATCAGGAAAACTTTCCTTGCACAGCATTTATTGCATGCATGCAGCAGAGTGAGAAGCTTAACACAGAGCCCCTTGTAACCCACCCTGGGGACTGAAGTAGACTCAACCTAAAAGTGGTTTCATGTCTTTAATTTTGATTATCCTGTAAATTAGGTTATGAATGAACTCCAAGCCCTTCTCATGTCCACTGATCATAATTGATGAGATTTCAATCCTGCCTCCTTGAAGTTAACCATCTGAGAGACACTTTGGTTAATAGTTTGCCTTTTACAGCAGTGCATTAGCTCTCTTCTGCTCCTGTCTACTTAATTTAGAGTGAGTGGCCAAGAATGGTGCAATTAAAGAACAAATCTTGGGCTGAAGCTCTCAGTGCTTTCAAATGACCAGCAGACCCTTCAGCACCAGCTTGTTTTTACAGTAGCTGGAACAACACTTTCCATGACTCACCACTAATTATGCTCTGGATTCACAAACAAATGTTTTTAACCTCTTCTTCTTGAATAGAAAAAGATACTAAACTGTCAGCGCTGTCCCAGTGCCTTCCTGGTAGTGCCGCTGTAATCTGCAGTCCTGTCTCTGCAAGCCTGGCTCTGTCACTTTCAGACCACGTCAGGGAAGCACATTCCATCAGGAAAACATTCTTTCCTGAGAGGGTGACAGAGCCCTGGCCCAGGCTGTCCAGAGAGACTGTGGAGTCTCCTTCTCCGGAGAGATTCCAAACCTGCCTGGATGTGATCCTGTGCAACCCTGTTCTAGGTGAAGCTGCTCTGACAGGAGGTTTGGACTAGATGATCTCCAGAGGTCCCTTCCAACCCCTACCAGTCTGTGATTCTGTGATTCTCCCTCTGCCTCTTGTCTAAATGAGCCAACATTTCTCATGCTCTCTCTTTTTGTCATCCTGGAGACAGTCTCATGCTTTGATCCGTGCAAAATAGGACTTTTCCAGTGAGATTGCTGGGCTCTCCCTGTTTCCTGTTGAGTGTCCAGCCACAGGCCACATGGAGATGATGCCAATTCCATTCTCTTTTTCCCAGCCATGGTTAACCAGCCACAGTCTGTCTCAGCACCTTCTGCCAATAGCTCTGCACCCTGTATGGATGTCTCGCTTGGGATCTCTGCATCCAGGAGCCAGGAGATGAGGATCATGGATAGCCTGGAACTAATGCTCTCCACAGCTTGCATTCCCTGACCTTTGCAAAGTGGAAGGAATGATGCCTGACCTCTGAAAAAGGAGAGCATCCTTTCACTTACCAGGCCTGATGAAATGAAAACCTGCAGACATGCTGTCATGGTGCATTGCCTGCTGTAAGACAGACTGTGCCAAACCCACTGCCACATCCCAGGTTGTGCCTGATCTCCAAAGTCTCAGAAATGTTGCTTTATCCTCCAGAGTTGCTTCCTGTTGTGTCTATTCTTGGTTTTGTGCTAAGTAGCTGGAAATACTGGCAGCAGTTCTAGGAAGGGCAGGGCTTGGGGAAGGATATATCTATTCATCAAGATCACCCTCCACACCACAGCTAGACACTCCAAGCAAGACCCTCCATGGCACTTGGGTTCAAGTGGAAAATACTCCCATGAAGAATGAAGACCAATCCCTCCACCAAAGAGAAATATTATTACATGAAGGAACAAGAGTCTTCTCTTGGAGCAGATCATTTAGTGGGTCTCAAATTGTGGTTTTTTAGTTCAGAGGTCTCCTCAGCAGCAAATCCACCTGAATAGTCTTCTCTGTACTGTCCAGATCCCAACCCTAAGGGGTAGCCCCCCTGAAAGGCTGTTTCAAGGGAGTTGTTAGAGTGACACATGGGACAGGGCTGTATTTCCTATAGATCCAGAAGTTTTCAGTCCATTGCAGGGCAGCATTTCCATTTTTGTTGGGAGACAGGAGAGCCACATACCCAGCAGGATGTTTCATTTCTCACCACGCTCAGCTTCCCCTGCCTTGTAGGAGACAATTTCCCAGGAGCCACAGATGGGCATGGACTGGTGCCTAAGCCTGCTCAGACACTGCTGGTCTCTGTGGTTACATGGTTTTGCAATCTGCTTCCTGAGAAGAGGAGGGAGACAACGGTCCTGTGACTGCTGAAGGCTTGGGATGGACTTGTGCTTACGGGCAGTCATCTTTGTGGGCTTGGCAGCCAGAGCTGAGATGTTTGTGGGCTGTATGAGTGTTATTCCTGATGCCTTCCCAACCTTCTCCCACATCCATGGGTTGACTGTGGGGCTCAAGGGCCTTCCCTCGTAGCTGAGACTGAGGTGTCTAGCTCCAGATGTGCCAGAGGGGAAGGAATCACAGAATCATCAAGGTTGGAAGAGACCTTTAAGATCATCAAGTCCAATCATCAACCTATCACCACCATGCCACTAAACTATGGCCAAACCTACACTACCCAAAGCCAGAGGAGAAGAGAGACAGGAGGATGACCCATGTCACCATGTCCTTCAACATGGGCACCTGGAAAAGTCTGGTCCAGCAAGTATCAGCCCAGTACATGCTAGAAGAAGACAAGGTCTCTTCTAACCCTGTCCAGCATCAGTTTCCCCTTGCTGCTTTAGATTGAAACACAAGATGACATTCAAGTCGTGTCCTGGAGCCTTGTTGCATGTCACAAGCCAAGTAGATCCCAGTTTCTCCTGGTCCTGGGTTTAACAGGATGGACATCCCAAAAGGCAGCTTGCCCATCTCCAAGTTGAAGTCAGGGGAGGTTCAGGCTGGAGACCAGGAAAAGGTTCTTCACTTAGAGGGTGTTTGGGATCTGGAACAGCCTCCCCAGGGAAACTGTCTCAGCACCATGCCTGTCAGAGTTCAAGAAGCATCTATATAATGCTCTCAGGCATATGGTGTGATTCTTGGGGTGTCCTCCACAGATTTAAGAGCTGGACTCAATGATCCTATTGGTTCCCTTCCAGCTCAGTCAATACTATGGTACTGGGATTCTGAAGGTGCCAAGCCTGCCCATGGTGGCTGCTGGGGTGTCTTATGTCAAGAGTGATTCAAGCCACCCACTGCTCCTGCCTGTTTAGACCTTGTCTTCCCCTGCTGCCAACAAGAAGCAGCCTTGTCTTGCTGTGTAGGCATCTGAAGTACATGACTGAATGTGAAATCAGCCAGCCATTAAAAAGAAGGTAATTCCAAGAAAATGCTTGCATGGATTAGGCAAGGACAGAATGTACTCCAGACTGCTAAAGAGGAAAAGAAGCAACAGTGGTGACCTTTTCCAAGTCATGGAAAATCAAGGAGATAACTGGGAACTGGGAAAAGAGGTCAGGAAATGGAAAGAAGAGCAATCTTGGAAATTTTTACCTGGTAATTCTGACTTCAGTCTCAGCTACAGCAAAGGAAAAGACAGGGCATGACAGACATCTCTGACCACCTAAAGGATGATGGAATAATAAAAGTTCAGCTGAGAGGCTATCAAGAACAAGATGTGGGAACACCAGGAGGCAACATATCGACACATTTAGGAAGAGTTTGATCCAGTGTCTAACAAAGCTCTTTTGTTGTTTGGGGTTTTTTAATGAATTTGTCTGGGCTTGGATCTGAACATCATCATACAGGCTGAACATTGCAATTTAAAGCTCCTCTTAGATGAACCATGCCATGTCTTGATTCCTCCCAGATAAAGCTTAAGCATTTCTGTTAATGACCCTATCCACCCATTGAAGCCATGCAGACATGAAACCACTGCATTCATCTGCCTCCTCCAACCTCTGTGCAGATAAGACATGGCAAAACACTGCATCCTTCAGGATGGAGGCGGGGGAGTGAGGAAGCCAGCACATGAATCATCCCAGCCTTACAGGCAAGATTTGCCCAAGATCTGTGCCATGCAGGAGGAGAAGAGCCACGCAAGAGGCTTGCAGGAAGCTGATGCTGGTCCTGCAGAGATCCTGGACCTTGCCCAAGAACCCTCCCTCTGTTATGTCACTTATTAGCAAGACCTTAATGAAGGTCTACACCAGCCTCCGACTTGTCCTTGTCTCAGTCTCTGGTCCTGCAGGTCCATCTCTGGTGGCTTTCCATCAGTGAAGAAGTGCCTTCTTCTGAGAGGATGCAGCAGTGGGTTTTGGCCAGAATCCTAAGGGGTGTAAATGTAGGCCAGGATGCAAGAGAGAACTGGCTTCCCAACTGTGTGTGGCAAGAGTGGCCCTTCATTAAGGAGCTGAAGCGCGATCCATCGAGGTCGTCTCCTGCAACATGCCGAAGACCTGATTATGGTCATTTCCCTCCCTGCTTCCACCACATGCCTGGGAAAGGGACACAGTAATTAAAGTTTGAATCTCATTAAAAACCAGAAAGTGCTTGGCTTTCTGAGAATCCAATTATCCCAAACACTACGTAATGCCAGTCAGGGCACAGCTCGGGTTGGGTGTTGGGAATGATTTCTGTTAAACAGACAAATATGGTGTGAAATCAAATTTTCCAGAGGATGTTGAAAAGCTGAGGAGGGCACCGTTACAAAAGCAATTTGAGGCCTGGAGAAAATGCCTTGGAGAGGGAAAGAAAGGCTGCAAGGATTCCACTCACCAGAAAGAGGAAGGGGGGAACGTAGTGGTGCTGCAAAAGGAGGACAGAGCAGGGGTGCCTGGGCAGCAGGGAGGACGTGCATCATCCATTGGAGGTGGGAGATGTCCCATCCCTGGAACCATTCCAGGTCAGGTTTTGGGGGGCTCTAAGCAACCAGATCTAGTTGAAGATGTCCCTGCTCAGTGCAGGGGCAGTTGGAATAGATGACTTGTAAAGGTTCCTTCCAACCCAAACTGTTCGGAGTCTATGACCCTGCCCCAAGCCCTCCAGGACCAATCTGTCTGGGTCCAGACAAGCATCCCATCGAGGTGACAAGTCTCAGCCCCTGGCTGGTGACCTTAGGCACAAAGCAGTGGCCTGCTGTGGCTCAACCTTGTTCCAGAACATTCTGACTCACTGCATGGCTGCTTGGATTTTGCAAGGCAGAAAGTGCTCAGATTAGCAGTCAGCTTGGTCCAGTGTATGTCCATGGGATGGCCATGAGGTGGGAAATGACAGGGCCCTGGCAGCAAGAGATGAAGCTGCTCTTCCTCTACCTTCTCAGTGCAGAAAGCCCTACAAAAACACATTGCTGGAAGTAGAAGTTTGTCACCTTCAAAGGAAAGGATCAATGCTTATCAGTATTTCATGGGTGGGTGTCAGGAGGATGGGGCCAGGCTTTCCTGAGTGGTGCCCAGTGACAGGACAAGAGGTAATAGGCACTAACTTGAATATAGGAAGTTTCATCTAAGCACAAGTTCAATTTGAGGGTGTCAGAGCCCTAGCCCAGGCTGCCCAGAGAGGTTATGGAGTTTCCTTCCCTGGAGACATTCCAAACCCACCTGGATGCCATCCTGTGCAACCTGTTCGAAGTGAAGCTGCTCTGACAGGAGGTTTGAACTTGATGATCTCCTGAGGTCCCTTCCAACCCCTAAGGTTCTGTGATTCTGTGACTTGGGATGCCTGGCTTTGTTGTGCCAAGATGGGAATCAGGATGCCTGAATTTGCTGTGCCCTGGTGGGACTCAAGATGTTTGGCTCTGCTGTGCCACAGACTCATCACCAGGGGAAGGAGGACAAGGCATTTAACTGCTCTGTGCCTCAGTTTTCTCAGCTCTAAACGCCTATTAAAACAACACCCTAATTTGCTGAGGTGCTGACAACCTCCAGCAGCTATAGTGAGGAGCTCTGCCAACCTGGGGGAAAAGGTGCTGGTTAAGTGCAAAGCAGTCTTGTGCTTTTTGTGTGTCTGCCATACATTACACTTCTGTAAGGTTACTTAGCACTTAGTCGGCACTTCACATCTTTAACTAATTACACACAATCGAGCCATTTACCAGCGTGAACAGCAAAACATCCCATAATGACTGAGCTGGAAGCCTTGGACTCATTTCCAGCCTCCTCCAAGAGTGAGAACTGCAGAAGGTGGGAAATAGGATTGGAAAAGAGAAAGGGCAAACAAACAAACAAATGCATTAAAAGAGAGGGGGAAAAAGACAACAATCAAAGCGTGTGTCTGCGTGGAAGGGTTTGCAGGGGGAACAAACTCCTCCTGCAATCTCTCCTGGAAACAACCAGCTCTGACTGCAGCATCTCCAAAGTACATTTAGAATTCACCTCCTCCTTCTTGGGGTAATTAAACACATATTCCTATGCACCTCGACTTTTAAACTAAATAATGGCAATTTTTAGCGGCAGCAATTAAAAGCAACGTAGTTTCCATCTCAATTAGCTCCTTCAGGGGGACTAGCTCAGCTCCTTTCAGTCAGAACTGGAGGTGTTTTGAAACAAGGCATCTTTAAAGGCTCTTCTCCTGTAAACAGTAGCCCTGCTTTGCAGGTTTGCAGGGGAGAAGGAACAGAGAGGCTATCTGCTGGATAGAAAACTCTGCACAGCTATTCTTCCTGGTGGAGAGTCTCTGTGGGATTGAAGAAAAGGAAGTTTGTTTTGGAAGTGAGGAAAAATAAAGCAAGATTTTGTTCCAGCAGAACACAAAGAGAGGTAGCATCTCTGCAGCTGGAAGTGCTACATGTGGCTGTGAAGAGCATATTTACAGCTGAAAAATGCCAGGTACATTTTCACATCCTGGTAAGACTTCAGAAGGCATCAAAGTGCCACCAAGCTGGTTTCCAAGATGCATTTCCCACCCACCTTTGGCTTGAGCTTGAGAAAACACCAACCACATTTGGGCTTGGTGCCATCTCTAGCCCTTGACTCAACATAGTGAGAGAAGATGAGACTTTTACCATGGATTTCAGTACAAATAACAGCATTGTTACAGCCTGGACAATGCAAGTGGGGACCATTGGACCCTTAGGGTTCAGCATGTCAATGCTGTTCCATCTGAACCCCCTCTGTCTGCTGGCAGCAGGTTGTTGGTGACAGCTCTGCATCTCAGATGTGAACCTCTTGGAGAAGAGGCAGATGTCAAAACACCACTGGGAGGAAAGCTTTTGCTGCTAAATAATTCTATCAGATAAGCAGCAAGTGTGAACATTGTTGGCAGAGCGCACACAGGAGAAGCAGGTTCAGAAATTCATGGTTAATAGGAGCATGGTAAGGTCCTGGCCCTACTGAGCAATATTCTCCTTTCTGCTTCTAAGTGGAGAGGTGTCAATGTTTCTGACTCACAGAGAAACTCAGTGGCTTGCCCAGGGCACTGAGGAAAAGTCTTTGGGGCTAAGATGAGGATTTAAGGTTTACTTGGGGAAAGTTCTGCCTAAATATCTCTGCTTTCTCTTTCCCAGTGATTTCAGCCCTCAGACTGAAAAGGGAGAAGATCCAGAGAAGCTCCAGCTCCTGAGAGCTCTAGCACTGACAAATGCTTTTACCTGTCTCTCTGCTTCAGTATCCCTCTGTATAAACCACTACAAACAGAGCTCCTTGGCACAGGGTAAATACAGGGAAAACTCTCTCTGAAGACCAACTATTTTTATGGAGTTGGGAGAGAAAAGGCAAATCCCTGTGATTTGAAAGATAATAGAGCATCCCAGCCATGGCTGAGTCTTGAAGGAGAAGGAATGAGATGTTTGGGCTTTCTCTGGGGTAATTTCCATGGGAAATGACTCCTCTGTTCAGGAGAAAAAGGCTGTGGGGATCCTATCTTGGGCCATTTCTGATGGTTCAGCCCAGGGATGGTTTCTGCAGAACTGGGGTCAGAGTGGTGGTGAATGAACCTCCAGACTTGTCCCTGCCAGCCCCAGGAATCCCTAAGCCAGTGACCTTCCCTCACTGCTTAGTTTCCTCCAGCTACATAATAAGCAGATAAAATAGTAAGACCTTCAAGAGCTTTGCATTAGCTCCTCTGGGTGTGCACAGTCAAAATCATACCCAGTTTCTGAGTTGCTTTCAGAGAAACCTACTCCCAGCCTGGCACTGGGCAAGAAGAAAGACCAGAAAGTTAAAATACATGAGACCTACCCTATAGGGGAATTGGAGGCTGCAGGATGTCAGCTTGGAGGCTGACTTTGCTGCTCCCGTTTACCTTACAAGGTGCTGACCATCAAGTCTGGGTGATTTAGTGATTATTCCCCATGGCAGGGCTTCAGCCTGCTCCTAAATCACCCTGGCTTCTCAGTTTACCCATAATAGTGATTCAAGTGGGTTGGGTTGTCTATTTTTTATGCTTTCCATGTAACAGCAGGGCTGGTGTTTAGGACATGAGACAAAGCCCCTGAAAATGCTTCTGTGCTTGAGAAGCTTCTTCTCACCCCTTCTACAGACGCACATCTGGATGGCAGTGCAGAAACCCCAGCCCAAAGTGCACCTCTCAGAGCAAGGCCAGCTCAGGGGACATCTGACCCAAAGCCAGGAGCCTCTCTGCTATTTTGGGAGCAGCCCTTGCCAGCTTCTCTCGTTGGGGCACTGAGCTGCAAGGCAGCCCAAGGTGATAAAGCTGTCAGCCAGGGCTGATCCTTCGGGTGGTGTAGGAGAGCCTGGAGGCAGCGTGGCAAGCGCAGGAGAAGTCAGAGCTGTCACAGCTGGTTACGGCTGCGTGGCGTGAGGTTGAGACGCCAGCTCCTCGGAGCCAGAGGATGGCATGATGCTTTGGAAAGGAGCCCCTGGCTATTCAGCACCATCCACTGCAGCATCAGTGCTAGGCAGCTCCTGCTGGAAGGTTGAAGGACCACCCTATGCTTCCTAAAACTACTGGGTCATGCTGACTTGGTGCTTCAAGACTGCACTGAGCTTTTGTAGTTTTCCAGCCAATTCTCCAACCCTTTCTCTGCTTCTTTCCAACTCAGCTGCTCATCCCAAGGCAAAAGTCTACTGCATGCACTCATGTGATGAGTTATGCTTTGGAAGGTCTTCCCAAATCTGCTTCTTACACAGTGGGAGTGGATGGGAAACCTTGGACATGCAGTTTGTGAATGGAGTTCAGCAGGGCCAGGGAGAGCTTTGCACAGGGCTAGAAAACAAAAGAGGGGTTTGGGGGTGGGTTAAATCTGTGCTTGAAGTAAAGCCAGTAGTGAGGGAGAAAACTGGAAAATCCCAAGCAAGGTTCTACTCAGGGCTGAAGGCCAGAAGATTGTCCAATGTAAAGGTTGGCCAAGGTTGAGTCTCAAGGGGCTCCTCATGGATGGGGAGCCGTGGATCCAGCTGTGCCACTGGATGTGCTCCCCCTCCAGCTGCTCCTCCCCACCCACCAGCTGCTCCAGCCCATTTAACACAAAGCAGCATCACTCATTGGAGCAGACATGGTGGATTTGTGGTCAGGATGATACTTGCATTTAGAAAGTGGTGCAGATCATCCTTTCCAGCTGAGGATGGTGACACTTAGATGGGGCATGGTGACATTTCTAGCTGGCACAGCCCTCTGTAGGGTAAACATCTGCCCATGGCTGGAGAATAGAGGGAAGTAACCAAGCAGGGGCTTTCTGAGACTGATAAAGATTGCAGGGAGGACAGCAAGCCAGGCAACAGAATGAGAAGGACTCCACTGATGGATTTGAATTTTAGAAGGGATTTTACACCCAAAAAAGGAAGAGGAGGTTTAGAGGAAACCTTATCTCTCTCTACAGCTACCTGAAAGGAGGCTATAGCAATGTGGAGGTTGGTCTCTTCTCCCAGGTTACCAGTGAGAGGACAAGAGGCAATGGCCTCAAGTTGCACCAGGGGAGGTTTAGATTGGAGAGCAGGAACAATTCCTTCCCTGAAAGAGTTGTTAGGCATTGGCCCAGGCTGCCCAGGCCAGTGGTGGAGTCACCATCCCTGGAGGGCTTCAAAAAAACATCTAGATGTGGTACTTAAGGACGTGGTTTAGTGACATGGTGGTGATAGGTTGTTGGTTGGACTTGATGATCTTAGAGGTCTCTTCCAACCTTCATGATTCTGTGATTCTGTGATAAATGTAGCAAAGAGGTGAGCAAGGAGGAAAATGACACTACTGACAAGCCAAAAGGGCCAATACTCTCAGCATTCCTTAAAATCTTGTCCTCTCCTCAGGGAGAAAGGAAAGAAGGAGGATAAAGAGGAAAAACAGGTTCTTGAGGAATTCTCTGTTTAAGAACTAAATCTGTGTAGGTTGCAGACATCATCCAGTCTCCATTCTCTGGTACTAATAACAGGATTAATTAATGAGCATGTTGATCCTTGGGTGGTTGTGTTTTAAACTCTTTGGACAATGGGATTCTGAGAGGCAGAAGAAAGGAAATGTGGTGGTGATTGAAAACAAAAAAGGGGAGAACATAATTCTGGCAATCACCAGCCTATAAAAATAATAGAAGGAATACTTCAGAAAAAATCATGATGAAATATTTAGAGCCTGGTTCTGTCCACACAATAGTGTCAATGGGGAGAAACTTTGCAGAAACCAGATGAGGAATAAAATCACCATCAGACAAGAGTCAGACTGAAGGGATGATGAGCATAGAAATCTTCCAGGTTTTCTTCTTTTCCAGCTCTTTTTGGTGTGAGGAAGAATGCTGCTAGAGAATGGCACAGCCAGAGGATAAAGAAGGCACAGCCTTTATGAGCATGTGTTTCTATTTTGACTAATGCATTTGGCTTCTTTGTCTTAGGAAATAAAAAAATCTTAGGGAAAAAAAATGTATTGGTCTAAAATGTGGTTTACAAACTGAAAACACATTGAAATGCAGTAAGTAATCCTGAGCAAGAGTGTGCTATGTTGAGCAAGGCACATTTATCAGAGTAGAACAAGAGTCAGGGCTAAAGATCAAGTTTCATTAACATCTTTGCTAATGATCTGGAAGGAAAATGCTGTCCAATCTAAAAAGAGATACACAAAGAACAGTAAATCTGAAGCAGTTTGGTAAATAATAAAGAGGTTTCTCTGGTTTTGTTCCATACACCTGGAAGTTTCTATCCACTGTAAAGTGGTGTTGAATACACTGAAACATCTCATCCTGTTGAGTGACATCTTCATTACTCACTGCTTAGCCCACTCAGCATCTCTTTTTAACCCTCTGAATATACTTATGGGTGTCTTTCAAAGGTCCTTCTGCAGAGCCAGCCCTCCTCAGCCCTCACTGCTCTGATATCTGGAGCAAGCCCAGAAGCCCAGTGCAGGCAGCTGCCTTCTCCAGGTTCCCTACCTGCCTCCTTTCCCCAACAGTGACGGAAACCACTTGAAAGGCTGGGGAAGGGCATTGTGCCTTCAGATGCAAGTCCCATCTCTGCAGCACCTTCAGTGCTCTGCCCTGCTAAGGTGGCTCAAACTGGTTCCACCAGAAACCTCCTAGGTCTGTGCTTGCCTCTGCACCCCTCATTGCCTCCTCTTAATGCTACTCAGGCAATTCATGGCTGTTGCTCAAGATCTTTCTATCTGTGAGGTCTTGAGCAAGAAGCCATGAATCACTTGAGTAACGTAAGCTGCATCCCTGGAGTGCTGAGCTGAGCTCTTCTGGTTGTCAGGAGAGAGGGAGCAGTGGAGGACAGAGACCTGGGAGCACTCAGGTCTTCTCTAAGTAGGCTAGAAGGATGCAGGCTGTTTTGGGGGCTAGTTCCAACCCTTTTTGTCTTTCCTTGCAGGTGAAGCTTAATGGTGCAAGGAGATCAGGCTGGCAATGGGAAGAGCATTGCCTTCAGTGAGGGAACCAGAAGCCAGGATAGGAAGAGAAGACCTTCATCTGTCAACTTCCTCAAGTTACCCAGAGAAGATGTGGACACCCCAGCCCTGGAAGTGTTTGAGGCTAGGCTGGATGGCCTTTAAGCAACCTGTTCTAGTGGAAGATGTCCCTGCCCACGGCAAAAGGGTTGGAACTTGATCTTTAATGTCCATTCTAATCCAAACCATTCTATGATTACATGATTCTCAAGGTCTGCTGGGGATGGAGGGTGGAGAGAGAGGAGGAAGAGGTGGAGACAGCAGGAGATGTGCTGTTTTCACCTGTGGTTTCTAATGCAGGTGCCAGCACTTCATCTTCTCTCCTGGCTGCGTCTGCCTGTAGCAGATGTCCTGATCAGAACGTGACTAGTTGGCCTTGGGGTTGCAGCACCATGATGCTGCTGCTGCCTGAGACACTAGCACCACACCAGGAACAGGAGGCCTGAAGAGGGGAAGAGGTAAATCCAATGATGACACCCAAGAGATCTGGTGATGTGGTAGGATTGGGTCCTCAAGCAGCACCTTTTGCATTCCCAGAGCTTTTAAAAGCCTTTTTTATTTGGTTTTGGTTTTTCTTCTTTTTTAAGGAAGAAAACTAGAGAGAGCAGAAATAAAGGATGCAGCAATTGATGAGGGAACCAGGAATAAAATTCTCAGGGATGGGATCTGGCTGGGTCCAGCATGGAGGACATACCCTGTGAGGGACAGGAGCAGTCAGCATGGAGTAAAGCCTTCTGGAGAGACAATATTTATCCAGTTTGGTCTGAGGCTGCTTGAAGCCTGTTGGAGAATTTGATCTCAAACAACCAAACAAACAGAGGAGAAAGAAATCCATATGAGGGGATCCAAATGTCTCCTTATGCTGTTGTGTTGTTTTGGGTTCTTTTTCTGAATGCAATGTGTTGGGTTTGTGTTTACAGCATGTCAGGGCTCGTTTTAGGAACGTGCAATTATTTTCTTTAAGAAAACAAACAAACCCAAAGGGTTACAGAAACCCTGCAAAAGATAATGTATGGTCTTCAGCCCCAAAGGCTGAACCTTTTGCTTCCCTGCCAGAGAAGCAGCAATCCCTGGGGTAGAAGGACAATCTGTCTGTAAGTCCTTTCAACCAAACCATGATCCTGGAGCAGGGCAGGAGACCAAAGAAAACTGCCTTCCAGCACGGGAAGCAAACTTGGGGTGGCCTGCATGGGGAAAGCAGCTCTCCAGGACCTCTGGGAGCTGGTAGGACCTGCTGTCTGATATCTTCTCATCCCTCCTAGCCTCCAAGGGATCTCCTAGGTCAGGGGGGACAGCACGAGCCATAGCCTACCCTCTCCCCTCCCTTTTAGCTGCTCTTCCAGGCCACACTGGAACTGGCCGTGGCCGCCTCCTTCTCTGACTCAGCTGTTATATCTGGGGAATTTATGGCCTTTCCTTCCTGCCAGCCTTAGTAAATAACCCTGTCATCTGACTGGGTTTTGGGAACTGACCAGGAGCAGAAGCCTCATAGGCAGGCTGAGAGGAGGACCTGCATCCGAGCAGCAAGCAGCATTGCCAGGACCAGGGAGGTCCCCAGCAGGACCCTTGCTCACAGCATCACCATCCCCAACAGGACCCCGACCTGCTGAATCACCATCCCCAGCAGAACCCTTGCCTACAGGACCACCATCCCCAGCAGGATCCACAGCCAGGACCAAGGGGGCTAAGCCAAAGCATGTCCCCCCTCAGGAAGGCAAATGCTGGGTGCAGCAGTGCTTCCACACCTGCAACACATGGCTGGTATCTGACTTATTTTCCTTTTTATTGGAAGAGCACCCATGAAACTGGGATTGAGGCCACAAAACCCCAGGTCTTCACCAGCAGCATGCTGAGCACTACCATTATCTGCTCTACTTGCTTATTTACCCACTGGGAGATGCCCAGGTAGGGGAGATGCTTTCAGCCAGGGCACCCCATAGAGCTGGGGGCTGCAGTGGGCTGAGCAGAGCAGGGAGACTCAGCCTCTGCTGGGGGTACCTCGCTGGTCCTGGCTAGACTGAAGTCACCTATACAGGTTCCTTCTATCTAATTTAGGCATCCTGGCTTGCCCCCTGGAGGCAGCCCCAAGCACCTTTGATGGAGGTAATAACGACAGTAGTAGTAAGAAGCAAGAAGCTTAAGGATGAGCTGGTAGAGAAGTTTAAGGCCGTCTGAAGGGCTGCAAGGAGAAATCTACCCTATTGGGATGTTGAAACAGCACTTTCTGGTGGATGGGGCCATGCTGGACTGGGGATGGGGTGAGGCAGATTCTACATCTGATGTCTAAGCTAAGTCATGTCCCAGTCCTCCTGTGCTCATCCATCCCAGGAGCACTTTCTCCTGGTAGGCATCACTTGGGTACCACAAGGATAAAGGTTTTGTGACCAGGTAGAGTAGTGAGGTGGTTTAGTTGCCTGTGGTTAGGGAGGTCAGGCTGAGCCTCAGGGACTAGTGGAAAGTGCAAAGCTCTCTGCCAAGAATTATGTGCTGTATCTTCCTTGCATGGGTGTGGGGAAGTGCCTCTTCCTCCCTGTCTTTCCTCTTCTCTGTCATCACCTCTGCAGGCTTTAAGGACTGCTCCAAGACAGGCTCTCGAGTCCCCAGGGTGTTTCTGGAGCCCAGATGCCCACAAAACACCTTCAGGTGACACGTGCCACCTCTGTGACTCCCCTCTAGGAATCTTCCAAGCATCCCCTTCTCACAGGAAGACTTCTCCCTGATGCCTCTCACACCAGCTGGTGACCTCAAGCCCCATCCTCACATTACCTGTTGCTAAAGCTGTCATTCCCTGTTTTACAGCCCTTAAATCCCTCTCTTCACTGCCATAGGGCTATGCAATGATCTGATCTAGGGAACTGATGCAGTATAAAACAACCTTGCAAAAACCCACCATCCCCAGGCCATCCTCAGGTGAAATTCCCAGAGCCATTAGGAGTAGGACTGGTCTGGTGACCAGGCACATTCACTCCTGCATCCACACAGTGTTCTGAGAAGGCTTCATCATGCAGTGAATTTGAAAAGCACTGAGGAACAGCATTGAACCACATGAGGGCTGATCTCCAGGCTATGTAGTACCTGCATGTATGTGGACTCTTGGGAGCTGGACTGCAAAAGGAGTGAAATATCCTCTGTCTGGTGGCTGAGCATTAATTTACCTTCTTGCCAACAACTGGCTGCAGATAGTACATAATTAGTTTTGTGTCCAGCCTGCACTTCTCTTGTCTGTGTCTTTGGCATGTTTGGTGGCAAGTTCATGCATCAAAAGCTCTCAAGAAGTCTTCTGCCCCAAAGTGTCTTCATGGGCAATGAATCCCTCAGCAGTGATTAATAACCCCCTGACTGAGGGCAGGGTGAATTACCATTCTCAATGAATCACCAAGAAATCTGTGGGTCAGCACAACTCCTTACCCCCAGAAAGCTCAAGGCAGCAAATCCAAACCCTATGAAAGCCCAGAGTCCAAAATAAATGAATAAATAAAAAGGGCTGCTGGAAACCTGGCAAAGACCTCACAAGACACCAAAATTGTAAAGACAATCAACAAATTGCCACTCTGAACAAAGATGTGGAGGCAGTCTCTAATCACCATCCCCATGCCTTAGTCACTCTTTATTGATTCCCTTTTCTGGAGAAGTGAATCATCAGCTCCTCGTGGGGAAGAGCTCTCCAGCTCCCTGCCTTGGAGAGACACAAATCACCAGTGTGCACGTAAGCAGGCACAGAAGAGCTGAGATGCTGAAGGAGATGCTCTCAGTCACATGCCCAGCAGTTTGGAAAGGTGATTAGCTGCTAAATGCTGAGACCAGACAAAAAGAAGTAATTGGTGACTGAAAGGCAGCAGGAACACAAAGGAGGCTGCAGGTCTTGTCCATGAGGCAAAGTCATCTCCTCTTTACCTTCAAGGGAGAAGTGGGGAAGGTGTTTCTCCCTCTGACTGAGCACCCTCTGCTTATATCTGAGCAGGTGAGAGGCTCCTTGAGACTTCACCCACACTGAAGCAGCTGGGAGCACATCACAAGAGGTGATTTGAGGTCACCTGCATCACAGAGTCATAGAATCCCAGAATGGTTTAGGTTGGATGGGACCTTAAAGATTCACCTAGATCCAAACCCCCTGCCATGGGCAGAGATGCCACCCACTAGACTAGGTTGCCCAGGGCCCCATCCAACCTGGCTTTGAACATTGCAACCTCTTTCCAACCTCCTCTAAGACCCTTTAAATCATCCAATGCCCTTTTACATCTAACCCATATCCTCTCCTGCTCTTCCCTTGTTCAGCCACAAGAGCCGAAATTTCCTCTCCTTGCCACATCTTCACCCTGCTGTCAGTGGGACAACTGTGCATGGAGTGAGAGGGAAAAAGCAGAGAAGACAACTTAGGAAGGATTTGGACCTTCTGAAGAGGACAGCAAGGAAACTGGTCCTTAAGGCAGCTCTTGTTGAGCTCTGCTGGCAGCTGGCTATGAGCACAACCAGCTTTGAGAGCATCCTTGCAGCTTTGCAAACACAAACTGCAGCAATAACAGAGGCAGCGGGGGGGAAAAACGGGAGCTGAGCACCAGCCAAAACCTGAGGGGCTTCCTCAATGGTCAGGGTTGCCTCCTAGCAAGTAACCCCTGGGGCACAGGAAGGAGTGAAGAGGCTGAAAGCCACCCCTGCTCTCCTTTGATGTTATTAGCGTGCCTCTGCCGGGGAGAGAGATGCTGCTGGAAGAGCAATGCAGGCAGCTCCTCTGCAATCCGGAGCAGAGCGAAGGCGAGCAGGCGCTTCCGCTGCCAGGGAACGAGCTTGAAAGGGATCCAGCGGATAAAGAGATATTCAAAGTTCAGCTAATGAGTGAGATGAGTCACTGGCTCAACCAGACAAAGGTTAGGCTGGAAAATAAAACTCCTCATTGCAAGGAGCGGGCTCGGGGTTGCGGGGGGAGGGATGCAAAAGGCAGAGGATGAGGCATAATCAAAGGGAGACAGTGCTGTGAGGGGCAGAGCAATACCAGGGGCTTGGATGTGATCCAAGGTTTGTCCCAGATTTGTCCCAGGCTAGGGACATGGGGGTTGCAATGGTAGCTGTGGATGGTCAGGCATGCAGTAGCTATACCTTCTTGATCCCTCCCTTCTGCAGCCCTTACAGCTTCTTTCCTGGGTACAGAACATATATCTGGTGGTCCAAGGAGGTGCTGCTTGCAAAGGAAGCACAACAGCCCTTCCTTCTCCTCCTTTGCCAACCAGCACAGCTGAGAAGGGACAGAGGATGGACAGACCTCAAAAAAATGTACTAATTAGTCACTAGGAAACATTAGGCAACTTCCACAGATCTCATTGTTACCACTGTGTCCAAGGAAGAGAAATAACAAGTTAAATGTGGTCCTGCTCCAAAGCATCCTGAAAATGAGGGCTGGAAAACCAGCACCTTCCTGCTTGTTGGGCATGCTGCTGGCTTGGGGTTACCCAAAAACCTCTGTTAGAGCATCCCAATGTTAATGCTGAGAAAACAGAGGAAAAGATCTTCTCTTTTCCTGGTCTTTATAGCCCAGAAAACAAGGAGCTGCATTCTGAAAAGCCTGTGCCAGGGCTTGACAGCCCTTTCAGGGAAGACATTTTTCCTCATGTCCAACCTCTAACTCCCATAGCACAACTTGAGGCCATTTCCCCTTGTTCCACCAGTTGTTACCTGGGAAAAGAGACCAATCCCCACCTCACTCCAACTTCCTTTCAGGTAACTGTAGAGAGTGAGATCTCCCCTGAGCCTCCTTTCCTCCAGGCTAACCAACCCCAGATCCCTCAGCTTCTCCTCTCAACACTTGTGCTCTAGACCCTCCACTAGCTTCATTGCTTCTTTGGCACACAGGATAGCAAGGGAAGCTTTGGAGAAGAAGGTTGCCAAGCCTGCTGCCTTCTTCATTAAGCTGGACTGCTAATTGTCAATGCTCAGAACTGGAGCATTAGAGAGACTCCAGGATCTCTCCTGCCCTTTGCATGCAGCACTCAGGAGAAATCAATGCTCTTCAACAGCAACCAACTGCACCAATTACCCAGAGAAGAAACACAGCCCAGGCTCAGTGAGGCAACCTTAAATAGCAGCAGTCACTGTCAGATCAACCAAAGGATGGAATATCACTGCAGGCAGAAGAACAGAGCAAACAACCATGCTGGTCTATGGGATGTCTTTCTAATCAGCTTGTGTGGCCACAGATGAGGGCCAAAATCAGCTTGGACTTGCAGAAGGGCAGCTTTTAGTGAAGGAAGGAGAGGATACATGCTTGAACTGAATTTAGAGCTTGCCTGAAGAGTGGACTTTTAGAGGTAAATGTGCAACTGAGGAATGAATGTCTGAGCTGGGCTTCCCAAAACACAAACTCAAAGAGGTCTGTGGCCTCATCCAGCTCCAGATGCTGTCATTGTCAGGATCTGGGCTTGCTGTTGTCACCAGAGCTAATGGCAATGACTTGCAAGGTGTGAGGGAACAGGCAGGTGGAAGAGAGGCAAATGGATCAAGTCATCAGTGAGTTCAAAGAAAAGAGTGACCAAACAAATTATTTCCATTTTAGTGGTCAAAGACTGCCACTGATTTCTCTCAAAAGCCCTACAGAAGGAAAGTGACTCAAAATAATGCTTTCTGGTAATAAAAGCATTGGCATTTCTAAGGCTGCACAAAAATGTCCAGCCAGCTATGAAAAGATTTTGATTAAAATGAAACAACTCTGTGACTGATTGAGGTTTCCAAAAGAGAAACAAAGCTAAAAGGGAGCTGCAAGAACTGAATTAGGCTTCTCACACCCAAAATCCTCAGAGCATAGACTGGGAGTCCTCAGCACAAGGAACACATGGAGCTGCTGGAGTGGATCTAAAGGAGGCCACAAAAATGATCAGGGGATGGAACACCTCTGCTGTGGGGACAGGCTGAGTTGGGGTTGTTCAGCCTGGGGAACAGAAGGCTCCAAGGAGACCTTAGTGCAGCCTTTCAGTACTTAGAGGGGCCAATAAGAAAGAGTGGAACAAACTTTTTAGCAGAGACTGCTATGATAGGACAAGGGGTAATTATTTTAAACAAAGAGAGGAGACATTTACAGTAGATCTAAGGAAGACATTTTGTATTATAAGGGTGATGAGACACTGGCACAGGTTGCCCAGAGAGGTGGGAGATGTTTTATCCTTGAAAACATTCTAGGTCAGGTTGGATGAGGCTCTGAGAAACCTGATCTAGTTGGAGATGTCCCTGTTCACTGCAGGAGAGTTAGACCAAATGACCAAACTAAAGGTCCCTTCTAACCTAAATCATGTCTCTTCTGTGCTGAGGACTCCACAGCTGGCCCCAGCACTGCAGTTGAGGTCTCCCTAGAGCAGAGCAGAGGCAGAATCCCATCCCTTGACCTGCTGGCTACTCTGCTGGGGATGCAGCCCAGGATACAGTTGGCTTCTGGGCTGGGAGCACACATTGCTGGCTCATGGCCAGCTTTTCATCCACCAGAACCCTCACCATGAGCTTCCAAACAGAGAGCATTTCAGCATACATTTACTCTTTGCATGTGTTTATCCCATTTTTTCCCACCTTAAAGCATAACCCAGAGCAGAATGGCATGTGTTTCAGCCATTGTTGGGTGATTGGGGACCTAGGGTGAGGAATTCTTCCTAACTCAGCTGAGGCATCTGGGAGCATTTAATTTACCCAGGCTATGCTGCTAGGCCAAACAGAGGCATTAGCACAGTCATCCCCTTAATGGGAAGTTATCTCATTGCTGCTGTTAACTCCTCTGGTATTAGCTTGCAACAAGCTTTACAGTAGATTGGCAAGGGGATAAATGGGAGAAAAGGAGTGAAATGAAGAGGGCAAGTGTTTTGGTTAAATGCTGGGTTTTACCCTGGTGGGAGTACTGGAAGTTGCTGACAGCACAGGCACTTTGACAAGGCTGAAGACTGAATGGGCAACAAAGATGGGGAAGGGTCTGGAGGGGAAGCCAGATGAGGAACTGCTGAAATCACTTGGTCTGTTCAGCTTGGAGGAGACTGAAGGTAGACCTCATGGCAGTTTAGAACTTCCTCACCAGGGATGAAGGAGGGGAAGGTGCTGATTTATTCTCTCTGGTGACCAGCAACAGGACCCAGGGCAATGGCATGAAGCTGTGCCAGGGGAGGCTCAGGGTAAATCTTAGCAGAAGGTTCTTCCCCCAGAGAGGGGTGGAGCATTGGAACAGGCTCCCCAGGGATGCACTCATGGCCCCAACTCTCAGGGAATTCCAGAAGCATCTGAACAATGCTCTTAGACACATGGGATGACTTTGGGGGTGTTCTGTGCAGAGACAGGAGTTGGATCCTTGTGGATCCCTTCCAACTTGGGAGATTCTGTGATTCCATGACCTGTAAATGCACAGAACAACCCTACTCTGGCAGGGATGAGGGCTGGGTGACCTGTTAGATCTTTCCTATCTCTGCATTCAGAGCAAAGATTTTCCTTTAATTAGCTTTAAACCATCTATTTAAGTCACTTCTATGGCTCCCAGTACTCTAGGACCTGAATGACATCCAAGCTTTTAATGTACTTATCCTGATGCTGCTCTGCAGAGGTAGCAAAATACCATGACCTGTTTTGCATACAGGAAACTGAGGCAACATGAGACCAAGGATCAGAGTTTGCAAGGTGGAAACAGGCAAAGAGCTTTGGTACTGTAGTTGCTTTGCTCAGCAGCCAGGAGCAGTTAGATGAAATCAGTTTGTTCAGATCTCTCTCCTAGGTGAATGCTTGAGTTGTGAGGTTAAAACTGAGCTTTCATGACTCTAGGAGCTTCAACCACTATGGGACCACTTCACCATTGGTAGGACACAGTGTCTTCCCCAAAGAAATGGCCAAGAAGTTGCACACCCCTGGGAGATGAAAGAAGTGGACAAAGGATAACACCAGCTGTGGTCAGCCTGAGGGAAGTGCTGGACCACTATGCAGCAAGGAGTAGTGGCATGTGGAAGAAGGACTCAACCACCCTTGGAATAGGAAGCAAGATATGCTGGTGCATTATAAAGGCAAAGCATGAGGGCACCTAATTCTGCAAGAGGGTTGGTGCTGTGAACATGGACTGAACTAAGCCTGAAGAGCAGGCTGCTTGGACCTTTCTGAGGTACTTTGTTCTTCCTTGTTATGGTAGAAGGCACCAAGGCACTCTTTTGGAATCCAGCACATGCAAGGTTGAGCACAGTTTCTCCACTAGGCTGAGCCTGGCCTGGCCAGATGTCAGCAGTGAATGTTAAGGTGTTGTCTATTACATAGGTTCACCCAAACATTTCACATGTGCAAAAGTGTGAATCATTGCTTCAACATCTGCATAATAGTGCCTTCTTCCAAATCCTGAAATGTGCTTGACTTCAGGCAATTAACCAATCATATTCTAGCACAGTAGAAAAATAATGTTGGCAGCTTCTAATGAAATACCTTGAGCACTTGTGAGTCACTTCAGTAGCATCTCTGTCTTGGAGATATATAGTAGCACAGTTGGATGCAGGTCTACTGCTGGATTTCATGCCAATTTACAGCTTGTATTAACCCCATACCCACCTCAGCAAGCCCATCAAGGATGTTGCTCTATAGCACATCCAGCAAACACCTGCCTGGAGAGCTCTGCTCTGGGCTGAGATTTACTCTGCTCTGGGCAGCGATTTACTCGGTTCTGAGTGACTTGTTCTCCTGCCAGATTTTGAGCTTTGGTCTTCATCCAGGAGAAACAGAGAACAAGTTTGGGGGCTTTTGCCTCACAGCATCCAAGCACAAATTCCAGGTGTCGTGCTGACTAACCGACAGGAGCCACATCATGCGCAGAGCCAAGGCCGCTGAAGGTCGCTCTGGTGCCGACAGGAACTGCTGAACGATGCATCAGCTCTTCTTGAGCCAATGGCACAGCACAGCAGCATGAAGGATGCCAGTTGTCTGGGTGCCTGCTCCATGGTGGAGTCACTGCCCCTTGCCCCCAGTGGCCTCTTCCCTTGTAGTCCCATGAAGACAACCGTCTCAGTGAGATCCCAACGCGACGGAGTCACACCAAGGGGGAGGACTTTACTCCTGCCCTGTCTTTGCAACTAGTCCAGGACAAGGTTCACTGTCCAGACGTGGCTGACTGGCAACAAAACAAGATTGTTCTGGGCAGTCTTTGCAAGTCAGCAGTGCCTGAGTTTTGGCAAAGACAACAGGGGCGATGCCTGGTGCAGGAGCAGTTGCTAACGTGGTTGGTCAGCATCTACTGCAGCCTGACGGTTGACCTTTTCCTTTGCGCAATGAAGAAGCAACGTTCTTCCTCCATCCCAGGAGGACTACACCAGACCCCAGGCAAAAGGGCAGCATTCATCTCCCCTAACTTTGAGTGTCAACAGAAAGCATCTACTGCACTCATCACCCTCAGCCCCCTTTGGTCACCTTCTCATGGAGAGATGCAGGTGCAGCTATAGATTGGGCTGTCATATTTGATGCCAACCTTACAATGAAGCAAATCAAGCCCTACTGCTGCAACTGGTATTTATAAGGCTGCAATCTTTGTTTCTTCTGAATTCTAAAGGTGCTTCAGTGAGACATTCCACAGCCCACCCACAAAACCTGACCTCTTACATAAATGGCCCTCCTTGCCCTATAAACACACCCAGGACCTCTAACATGTCAAAGCTTGGCTTCCATTTAAAGGGCATATGTCCTGTTCTAGGGATAGCATCAAGTTAGTCTCTACAACAGTTTTTCATTGCTGAGGGAAGTACCAAAGTGTTTCACCCCAGATAATTCTTATGGATCTTGACTATCCTTCAGGGCTTTGGGTTGTGCCCCTGGCACAGTGGACATGATGTTGGTCACCTCCACTGAGCAGTGGGGGATCACAAAAGAGATGGTCTTGTCAGCTCATGATCTACTGACATCTCTCAAGTTGGCTAAGGCATTTTCTGTATTGGAGTGATTCTGGTTTTGCATTTCCACATCACTCTGGGGAGGAACAGGGTTGTGTTGAATGAAGGAGCCGAGCAGGACTCTCATGGCCCATCTCCATCGTGGAGATGATGGTTTGTGTTATCAAGCTTTAGTCATGGTAGGATCTAATGGCTTTTTTTAGGCAAGATATACTACACCTGTTGCTCTTTTCATTCAGTTCTCTTTTTCTTAGCTAATGCCTTGGTGAAAGCTTTGCTTTCTGAACTAAGACCCTGCAATAGTGAGATTGTAAGGGGCACAGAAAGACACAAAGAGTTTCTGTCCTTAAAGCAGGTATTTCAAATTTCAGTATTTCCTTGTTGTCCTTCATCTCATCAGGCTGAGGTCACTGTTTATTGGCATTTCAGCAGTTATTTTCATCTCCTGAACTCTTCAGAGACCCTAAAAAACCTGAATGCTGTGATTTTCTGGTATCTTTGATGGATTATTTGTTTAAAAGAGCTTTTGGGGAAGAACAAGGGAAATATCCCTGAGTTGAATCTGGAAATTGGATCTTTTGAAGTGTTCCCCTTTCTGTTTGGCAGTAAGCTGAGCTAAGCTGCTATCTCCTTTGGAGCAGTTAATGCTATTGGGTGATGGACATGTATGGTTTTTAACTTCTAGGTAGCACTTCAACATAGGTTAGTAAATCACCCTAAACTTCCCATTAGAAGATGTAACATCTTCCTTTGCATATTGTGAACTCTGAAAAATCCAGACAGAAGTTTGCTACATTGCTTTGTACTACTTCTGCTTAACCTTCAGCCAAAATCATTCAGCTGTCTCTAAGAACAGGGGTAGGGAAGTGTAAGATGTTTCTCCCTTTTAAGAAAATATCTGTGGATTGGAGCTTTGGAATAGGATTGTCCTTTGGATTCCTGTGAATAGCTCTGCCTGAAAGCAATCACTTCAAAAATGGCCATTGGCCAGACTTCAGGAGAGATGTCTTTGGAGAGACCAGATGAACCCCATCAGACTCCAAGCACAACAGGTACCTTCCACCTGGAGACAGAGCAGGACTATCCCTATATTGCCAGGGTTGCCAGGTCCATCGACCAGCTCTGTGGGGTTCAGCAGAGAGCAGCCAAACAACGCTGATTAGCTGCTCATTAACTGAGCACAGCACATCCTGAGCACTGAACAGGCAGAAGCTCAGAGCAAAAAATAGCATGGGAGTGTGTAATTAAGGGCTACTAGGACTCACCCACACTAGATGGATTGTTGCAGGTCACATGGATATTTTTATGCCAGGGTCTTCCCACCTTGTGCTTGCTCGTCTTTGCTTGGCTAGGATGCTCCATCACAAACGTGCCTCAGGCTGAGCTTCTGAGTTCATCAGTTGCAGTTTTCATAATGTTTTTGAAAACAGAACTAAAATTGAAAGGATAAAGGTGTCTGTTATTGGTTAGCATCAACAGCAGTGATTTTTTCTTCCCCATGCCCCCAAAAGACCTTGCATCACCCAGACATGCAAAACAGAGCACGGTAGGGCAGAGGTTTTGTGCTGTCCACCCAAGAACCACATGATCTAAGGATCTATGATTCCTTACTCCCAGTCTGCAGCAAATGACAAGTAAATGTCCTCAACAGCAGGTCCCAAGAGCCTGCCCCATCCCACCCAAATATTTGCCACAGGATCATCTGCAGTGGCAGGACTAAAGTGACCCTGCCCTCACTCCCCAGATCCCTCCGTGTCACCTCGCGCCAAGCCACTGCTCCAGTTTCGGGGTGGCGAAGTGGTGCTTACTCAGAAGGGATGAGGTAACATCCCTGTCAGCAGTGACGCCAACACCTTCCCTGCAAAGCACCCTTCTTATCACCCTCTCAGTCATGTTTTCCTGGCAGGCAGCCCAGCCAAGGGATATGGTAATCTCCCCAGTGGTATCAGATAGGGCAATCAGCTGAGGCTGGAATATCTCACTGCAGCCTTTAGGGTGACAGCATTCATCCTTATGGGCAGATGAAGGCCAGCAAGACAAGCCAGAGATTTCTGGCTTCTTTACGTCCTTTCCCTCTCACCTCCCCTCATTCCTCACTTCCTGTCCCCATGGCTCTGTCCTTGGCTAGCAGGCTCTGTCCCTGCCTGTTCTTTTGTCTCCATCATGGGCAGAGCCCTTCAAGGCATCAAGTCCCTCTTGAGCAAACTCCACTCTATAGGATCTGAAGAAATGTTGAGTCTCTCTTTGGATGGTTCTGGTCTTGCAGTATTTAAAAGGAATAAAATATTGGCCAGCACAGACTCATAGAACTGTTTAGGTGGGAAAAGACCTGTAAGATCATTGAGTACAACTGCTAATCCAGCACTGCCAAGTCCACCACTAAACCATGTGCCTCAGCACCACATCTACAACTCTGTTAGATACCTCCAAGGATGGTGGCTCCCTCACCTCCCTGGGAAGCCTATTCCAGGGTTTGACAACCCTTTTGGGGAAGAAATTTTTTATAATATCCAGCCTAAGCTTCTCTTGGTGCAACTTGAGGCCGTTTCCTCTTGTCCCATTATTTGTTACTTGAGAGAAGAGACTGACTTCAACCTCACTCCAACCTCCTTCCAGGTAGCTGTAGAGAGTGGGAAGGTCTCCCCTGAGCCTCCTTTTCTCCAGGCTAAACAATGCCAGTCTCCTCAGCCACTCCTCTTAACTCTGGGACTCCAGACCCATCGAGATGCAGAGGACAACAGTGCCTCTTCACTGCCCTGCTGTGAAGACCTCTGTGGATGGGATCACAGTTTGGGTGAAATCAGCTCCCAGAAAGCAAGCAGCTATGGTGAGGCATCACCCATGCTCACTGCTGACAGATCAACCCTATCCTCCAACACAACAGCTGTATGGAGAAGAGAACATGGTCTACAGCCCACGGGGCTGTCCTGGAAGGGATGTTCACTCTCTCAGGTGGGAAGGATGGTGAGAGCAGACACTTTGTAGATGAACTCCTTTGCTTCCAATACACAGCAGAACAAAATGGGGTTGTCCTAACACACAGCCCAGCCCAGCTTCTATAAACCAGGCTTGTTTTTCCCTCCAGTGAATACACTCATTTCTCATGGTAGGTTTTGGCATTGCTGACTCATGTAATTTTATTACAAATCTGGTGATATTTCATGCTGTCTTTAACACAAGGGTGCCTGGAGTCACGTGGCTCTGTGACAAGGAGCTTTTATTAGGGGCAAAAATAGACTTGTATATTTGTGGCCCTCATGCTATGAGGAAATCAGGAAAATATGCCCCCTAAAGGCTCAGAAAGCAGACACAGAAAGGAAAAAAAAAAACAACAACATCAACCAAAACACTATCCAAATCTGTATGATCATTTTGTAAAATCCCATGATTTTTAACCTGCTGTGATTTTTCCTGGTGCTGGTTCACATCTCCTGCTCTCCTGAGAGCAGCTGCTGCCACGGCTTCCAGTCTGTTCCCTGAAATGTGGAAATCCCCCTTACACAAACAATGGTACTGTTAGTCTTGCTGATTTTCTGGAAGCACAAAAACATGTTTGTTTTCAGCCATGATCCACATGAGGGAATTTCCTCCCTGATTTGGAATTTGGGAATTTTTTTTTTATTCCTCTGAAAGCCATTTTGCCAGTTTCCAAGAACCTTAATAAACTACAATTACCAAGATTAACAGCATTATGTGGTTGGCATCCAGCACAGAAACAGACCCTGAATTGTGATCATTTTGGTGGAAACTGGCAGAAATAGCTGAGTGAAATGATCCCTTTTTCCTGCACAGAGTCTGAGAATGTGAAACCAATGTGCTCCTGTTTGGGAGAACAGGTTGCCTTTGGCAGGAGCTTTCTGTTGATGAAAGTCCAGGCAGGTGTCCAAAGTGCTATGCTGTGACTGATGGGCAGAGGAGACCTTCTTGGACTATAAAAAGGTACTGCTCAGGGGTTAGCAGTCTCACCAGAAGGAGGTTCAAGGACATTTTCCTTGATTTGTGAGTCCTCATGCACCAGCATGTAGAGTGTCTGAGCCTCCAAAGGTTCAGCATCTCATTAGTCAAGGGGGTAAGCACACTGGAGTCCTTGTCTCTGCCCAAAGTGCCCCAGATGTTGCTGCTGGACATCACATCCTATGGGTCCTCTCCCCATTGCAACACTGTGCACAGCTCTCAGTGTGAAGTTGGAGGAAGGATGGGTGAAGAGGATGACAAAAGGCTCAGGTCACCACCTGGTTGGGTGATGAGAAGGAACACGCTTCAGGAGCAGTATGGGATGGATCGTCATTCCTGGAATCGGGCATGGAGTTCATGACTCATCTGAAAGATGATCTCTCCTGGCATGTGGATGCTGGAAGAAGAGCTGCTCCCCAGGAAGAGCATCTCCAACTGCATCACTGGAAAATGGTCTTGTGGTTCCTGGAGCTTCTTTGCTGTTCTTGCTCCAGCTGCTTACGTGCCCCTGTGCAGAGAAATACAGGCAATATTGAAGCACGCCCAACCTAGCAGGGATGGCTGCGTGCCACCAGCAGAAATACTGACCCATCTCACTGACACTTTTTGGAGCCAGACAAGCTGTAACACTTGGAGCTCCCAGATCCCTTCCTTCCTTTTGTGTTTTACTGATGACTTTGGCCAGCTTCTCCATGTGCTCCAAGTCTTGATGGCGTATTGAACCCTTTGATCCCTGCCTGAACAGTGTCAGTGCATAGAGCACACTGCCCAGGCCACTTAGGCACAAAGCAGCCAGTAAGTTGGCTTTGGGAGAGCAGTAGTTGCCTCAGCAGAGGGATTTCTGAAGTTAAAAATATCTGAAGCAAGGTCTGATCCTTTCAGGATCTGTAAAGGTGGAGAGTGCCATGAAGGTTCCATGCACATCTCTCCCATGGGAGGAAGAAGCTCCTCTGCCAGTTATACATACAGATCTTCCCAGCAGGGGAGACGACAGCTATTCAGGAAGGAAGTCTTTGAAACCATACTCTGCTGCAAGTAACACGAACATCATCAGTGACCTCTGAAAGAGTAAGTGAGGAGAATCTTTTTTTCCCAGAATAGGTTGAAGAATACATGGAATTTCTCAAAATCATCAGCAAGTGACACATTTATATTCATTTGTGTGACCACATGGCTTTGATTACCCAGCTGCCAGCTACATCAGCATCTCTCAGCACATACACTGGAGGACAGGAATTGCTACTGAGCATCCTAGATAGTGAAAAAAACAGTGGAAACCCAGGAGATGCCTAAAATTTGCCAAAATCCATTCTTGTTCAGGTACTCACAACCATGCAGCTTTACAACAACATCCACATCTGTCCTTAAAATTGTCCCAAGGGCAGCGCTCCCCTCTGGCTTCTAAGCTCCAGTCATGCCTGCAGCTCGATGGTAGGATTGCAGCCAGCACAGAAGGATGAGGAGCCCTCACTTCCTAGCTCTCTGTGCTGGCCCTGAGATGTCCAGCTCTCAGATACATCCTGATAGGCTCAGAAAAGCATCCTGCAGACAGATATCCAGCACCTAACTACATCCTGATGAGCTCTGGAGAGCATTGCACAGATGGATGTCCATCACCCTACTATGTCTTGATGAGCTCAGGAGAGCATCCCACAGGCTGATGCCCATCACCCAACTACATCTTGACGGGTTCAGGAGAGCATCCCACAGGCTGATGCCCATCATCCAACTATGTCTTGATGGGCTCAGGAGAGCATCCCACAGAAGGACATGCTGTTTTCCCACAGCAGGTTTCCTGCAATGCTCCACCAGCGTGATAACTGCTTCGCCTGCGAGGGAGGCAGGACTTAATTAGAGGAATCTGGAGAAAGGCAGATTTTGTCATGTAAATTATTCCTGTCATAGGACACAGTCTAAATTTGGATTCTGAGGCTGGGGCTGAGCAGAACAATCTCTGCTGTAGCATGGCAGCTGTCAAAGGTAGGGAGAAGCTTTGAATGCCTACAGGAGTGATGGCTGGTGCCTTTTATTTCACTGCAGGGTACATTTCATCCTGTGAGCACATCAAGTGATTATACATGGCTGGACAGGGACGATCCTAGGCGACAGGCTCTGTTATCCCCACTTCTCTTAGCTAAGGTAGCCAAAAACTCAAGTGCTTGTAGGCAATAAAAGGAGTTGTTATCAGGGGCATGATTTGATCCTGGGATTTCCAAACCCCTAGGCCTGTGCTCAAGGCCACAAGCCAATATCACAGTCTGTTTCTGTTTAGTATTTTCTTTCTCCATTACTGAGTACCACACAGCATCACAGCAGGAGGCAGTGCTTTCTGCTCAGCTCTACCTCATAATGGTGTCTCTCACTGTGTTTCCCTTCTGATGCTGCACCACAAGGCACCTATTGCTTTAAAATAACAACTCCTAAATAATAATAAAAAAACCCCAGTAGTTCTGAGAGCAACAAACAGGGTCCCCAATAGGAATGCATTTTTTGTGTGGATTCTCTGGTGCCTCTTAGGGTAGAGGCTCAGGCTCACCTTGCTTGCAGGTGAAGTTTTTAGAAGCTCTTTCTGTCTGGATTCCCAAGGGAGGTGCAGTCAGTCTGCAATCTTTATCTTCCTTGCTGATCTCCTTTGCCTGCTTGCTTTGATCAGAATTCCAGAAACTTTGTCCTCCTGAGTTCTCCATCCCTCTATTAAATTCAGTAGAAGATGCCCAACAGGTTCACCAGCTAGGAAGGGTGTTGAAGAGACAGAGAGCTAAGCGTGAACCCAAACACACGGTGCTCCAAGATGTAAGCCTTGCTTCCTTGGGAAGCCAAGCTAACAGTGAAAATTCACTTTGGAAAATGGCTGGAACAAATCCTGATGGATATAGAACATGGGTGATCTTCCAGCAGCTGGGAGAGCAGCTAAGATAACCAGAGCATAGCGATGAAGCACATCATTCATAAGCACCAGCTTCTTCAACAAATGTGGCTCCTTATTATGCTCATGAAATATACATGGAGGAATCACAATCTCTGAAGGTGTTGAGCGCTCACAATCACTCAGTTCGAGGGTTTAACTCTGCATGGACCAGGCACTAGGGCTGTTCTGGAGCTGATCCCATTTGGATGGGTTTGTTTTGGCTGGCCAGAGAGTATGGCTGCTCCTCGACTGCCTGATTATTTAAACAGCTTCAGCCGCGATGTAAATCTCTCGGCGGTGAATATTCCGGTTGTAAATTTGACTTACAGTTTCTATATGCCAATAAAACTTGACCTAGACCAGTAAAACTCTTAATGAGCTAAAAAAACCCCCCAACCTACCCAAACACAAATCTAGCAAATCTCTTGGAACATGGCAGGAAATATGGGCAAAATGCTGTTGGCAGTGTTTGCTGAAGGTCCCTCATCAGCTTTTACTTTTGTGACCCACAGAGCACTTCCATGGTGTATTAAATCAAAGAGACCCTGCTAATAAATCATTTTCAGGAATAAAACCACTGAAGAAGAGGTCCAGAAGTCAGACTGTTTACTATGCCATCATGTATAGCAGTGATCCGCCCTCCCCCTGCCCTCTCCATCTGCAGTGTGCGAGAAGTAGCAATTAGCCAGCCTGGGGGAGTATTCCCTGCTTGGGCTGAGCGACATCCCAAGCCCAGAAAGTTCAGGTGTGAGGCCCATTTTGTAGGAAACCTGGCTGAAGTTCAGCCAACCAGTGGTGAATTGAGCTCCAAGGTCAAGCTGAGTTTGCAAAGCAGAGGAACCCAGCAATCAGCAGTCTGAAATCACACCCCAAGTGCTTTGATTCCAGAGCAGTGGCCGAGCTGTGTGCCAGGCTCCAGGACACCAGGTCCTGGGCTCTGGCCCATCTCCCACTCAGTCATGGTCCTGATTTTGGTGACCTGATCCTGAGCTTGGCTCGCTTCCAGGATGGAGGAAATGACTGAAGTGACTCTTTGGCAGGAGTGGTGAAAAGGAAATAATAAAGAAATCCTTGAAAATAAAAAAGACACTGCCATTAGCATAGGACAGTGACAACCCAGTAGAAAGAGGTTTTATGGGGTATTTTGTAGGGTCTCTATCTCAGCTGAACAATCAAACCCAAAGGGAAGCAGCACATTGCTCACATTCTTCCTGCACCTGGTATCTGTATGCATGGACCAGGACTAGGCTATGCAAGGAGCTGTACAAATCCAGAGCAAAAGGACTGACCTCACCCCAACAACAGCTTTTTACCTTCTGTGTTTAACACAGGAGACAGCAGATGGACTCAGATTTAAGGATAGCTAAATGAATACAAGATTTCAGCGACAAAGCCATCTGTCTAGCCAAAGTCACCCACTTCTGTAGTCTGGGAGGCTTGGATCCACCCACTTGTGATGTACAGCCAGGCTCTAAGCTCAGTAATTTTACTTATGGTTGTTTGTGATGTCTGCTTTACGGGGAGATGAATTGTGCTCTAGAGGTACATACTTCTTACTTGCAAATGCAGAGCAGGATTTAGTTCTGATTTTATCATCCATAGTCAATATATCCCAGGCAGATGTTCCACAATTTAGCTCCTTCCCCATCAGAGATAACTTGGCTTGATGTCTTAGTGCATTTGTGTTTAGGGCTTAAATGATGGACAAGTGAAGGGGATCTTCGGGATACTCTCATGAGTTGACCAGAAGGACTGGTGCTCAGAAGAAATAGTCCCAGTTCCCTCAGCTGCTCATCATAAGACTTGTTCTGCAGATCACTCACCAGCTTTGTTGTTCTTCTTTGGACATGCTCAATATCTTTCTGGTAGTAATGGGGTCCAAAACCCAACACGGTATTTGAGGTATGGCCTCACCAGTGCCGGCAGGGACATCTTGAATGCACTGTGGGGGCATGTGGCCAATGAGAGACAACACCTTTCATGGCACTAGAAACAAGTCAGCCAAGAAACTCCCATTGCCTCTGTGTTAGGCTGGCTTTGTGGAGGTGCTTGTCTGTACATTGACTCCCACAAGCAAACTCTGGACCAAAGACAGAGCCCCTGGTGCAGGTCAGGCTGTCTCCTGTCCTCCCCAATCCCGGCACTTGCAAGCAGCTGGCTGACAAAATGAAGTTTCAATGGCTCCATCCCCATAAGTCCCTAAATTCTGCTATGTGAATCAATGGTCCAGTGGGTGGTCAGACCAACCACTTCTGCTAGTTGGTCCCACTGAATGAAGGGGGCTCTGCATACCAAGGGATCTTTGATTTCGGTAGGGCTTTGTTTTCACCTTGTTATTTCGAAATGCCAAGGCCACATTGCATTTTGATGCAGTCCCACCACCTGTATGTGACAGGATGTGCAGGGAGCTGGGTCCAATTCTGGCAGAGCTTCAGAGGCTGCAGCCCAGCACAGGTTTGCAGAGGCCAACTGGGAGCCTATGCAGCATCTCAGCATTACATTCAGGAAAGGCGGCAGCTCCACTTCCAATGTGTTTCCTTTGCTGTCCTCCCACCCTCATTCCTACGAGCTCCTCATCATAATTTTTACAGCAGAGCTGACAATTCCCTCCTATATTTTCTGTCTCTGAGAACTCTCTATTCAAAGCACCAGCAACAACTGCCAGGCATTTTAGACCAAAGGCTCACACAGGTACCTCTTAAGAGGTTTCTTCACAATTTACCTGCTTTTTATCTTTGGTGTGGTCTGCAAAACATTTGAGTGGGCAAAGGCATATTCACCCTCTAGGCTCTTAGGCTTTTTATGGAAAGAGCATCAAAAGCTCCATCTTTCAAAGCTGTGCTGCAGAGCTTCTTGTGGAGTCATTGCTGTCCTCTGCCACACTGCTGGCAGCTATTGCCTCGTTAAAATACAGGCTCCCATTATCTCTGGCTCAGCCAGGAGTGCTACAGGTGCCTTGCTAGTCCTGCACGTGTTTCTCCTGCAAATGCATTACTTTCCTGTGGTCTGGCTGATTTTTCCAATCCTTCCCACAGTCATTCATTGATTCTTTTTAAGCAAATTGCAAAACAAACAAGCAAACAGAAACAAACCCAAATCACAACTCCCCAAATCCAACACAAAACACAAAATAAAAACCCCAAGCCTCATCAACCTGAACAGTTTAAAGCCAGAGAATATATTAAAAATTTCCATCATGGAAATTTCCTAGCTCAGCATGGAGGTTTCCCAGTATATTAGACTCTTCTGTTTTTCAAGGCTGCAAGCAAAGAATGGAAATTTCCAATTACTGCATCAAAGGCTGCTGCTCTCCTGACAGTCTGCTTAGCAGGGGTCATCTGCTTCTGTAGGACATTAAATAATTTAAGGGAGGGACAGGGAGGATTTGCTCAGCTGCATCGTTTCCTGCACGAGGCACAAGCATTTCCTCCAGTGCTTGGTGGAAGGGAAGGAACAGAGTGGTCCAAGCAGGAGCTCAGGGGTCAGGACTTTGAGGCATGCTTCTCCTTCATCCTAGTCATTTTGGTGTGCAGAGGTAGGACCCAGGCAAGCTTGGGCACCTTCACCTTCACTGGAGGTATCCAGCCCTCAACCTGTTGCACAGTTGACTTCCCACCACTGGTATGCATGTGCAGAATGCTCCTCTCTACTGATGAATCATCATTTTTCATTCCTCCCAGTGCATTAGACTGGGAAGAAAGGGGAATAAAGAGTACTTTGAGCCATCAGGAATGCCAGTCAACTACAAAGTAGTCTTCTAATATCTCAGATGCCTGTAGATTCAGCTAGTAGCAGGGCTGAGAGTGTATTCCAGACACACACACAGAGAACACTGACATGGGCTTCCATGCACTCTCCAGACAACATGGCCTTTGCCAGCATCCCCACAAACACAATATACAAGCTCTGATTGCTCAGTCCCATCCCTCCTCTCTAGCTCACCAGGAAACCTGCTAGGGAGAACACCCATGCCTTCACTTTCAAGGTTCTTGAGAACATCAACATTCACAGATCCCTCAGATGTCAGCACAATCCCTGACACCCATGCCTAAACCTGGCCCCTCCTACCCCGTATGCAGGTCTCTTCCTATCCATTGGCTCACCCAGCTTGATGCTCACCAGCAAAACCACTGCACACACTCACACACTCACCTTACAGGCATCCCACACCCACTGACCCCTGAAATATCAGCACAGACTCCCAGTCCACCTAACATCTATGCCTAGATCCCAGGACCAACTCAGACCTCAAGCCCTTCTGGAGGCAGGTCTCCTCCACCTAATCCAGTTCAAAATTTGCTGGCAAACATATGCATGTGGACAAGGAAGGGAAGAATCATGCTGCACCCCCACTTTGTAGCTGCCCCCCTCTAGTACCCTTGAACTGCAAAAAAAAGTCATGCTGGCCACCAGTCCCTGCATCCATCTTCTGATACCACCACAGGACTGCATCATGGGGTGAGCAAAGCAGACTGAGCCTCTGCATGCTGGTTGGCAAAGGTGGGTGATGGCTCCTACAGGGCAGTGCCTTGTGGGGCTTAATCAGTCTGTGTTTGTAGATGGTTCTGGAGTTCCCAGCTGAAAGGTACTGCATAAAAGTGCAAAGTAATACCATTACAAGGTGATTTTCTTTAACAAGTCTTGCTGCTGTGACATGAGAAATGTTCAGGATGATGCCATTAACAGTAGCCAGCTCATCTACTTTGGCAAAAGCAGCAGGGAAGGAGGAAAGGGAGAGAGGGAGGAGAAATTGATACATATGAGTCTTGGGAGCATTCAGATTAGAACTTGATGTCTGGTTTTTTGCAGGCCATGCCTTATCTCTATTTGTAAATCTGGCTCCATGGCATTTGTGGGAGCTCTCTTGTAGCAACACTTCTTCTGAACTCTGGTAGTTACAGTGTGGTTTCTGTGGGTCCCAGAAGTAATCATGCAAGCTAGTTTATTTAAAGGGAAAACTAGCTCTGAATGTTGTCCAAGCTGAAAAACATCTCTTATGAGCACGAGTCTGCAGTAATATCTCTCTGTACCTTTGCAACTTCTTGCATTGAAGAAATTGAGAACTTTTGGCAAAGCAGAATTGATGTGGTTTCCCTTACAGTGATGGGGAGGCAGAGAAAGAAAAAGTTGTTTGTCTTAAGGTTTCTTGGTGAGTTATTGGTGAAACATGATTAGAAGCTTGGTCTTGAGGCACGTTGGCCCATATGCCTTCTATGTGCTCTCAGGTTTAAAAACAAGTCAGACTGATTGTAATCAAGCCCAAGAGCAGGTATTTGTAGCATCTGAGAATCAACATGGGTCATGGAGTTACAGAACAGAATAAAAAGAGCTTTAGTGTGAGCCCACCTCCATAACACATTAGAGAAAATACAGCTGCTGTTAAGAAGAACATCAGTGTGAGTCAGGTAGGTGATGAGTTTCAGGCTGCCAGCAGAGAAAGCATTCACAATCACTCTAAAAATTAAAGGACATCATTTCTGACACAAATGGTCTTGCACCAAATATGAGCCAACTGGTTCAAATCTGATTATGCCAGATAAAATTATATTTATCATTGGATTGGAAGCTGGTGGCTCTTCAGAGACTTGTGATCATCACCTGTGACAGCATTTGGTGTGAGCTAAGAGAGAACAGACCCAAAGAGAGGTGCAGCAGCTGCTAGCACAGTAGGTTTCCCAATGCTGTGGAGAGAAATGGGATAAAACATTGAGATGAAACCCCCTGGATGGAAATGGGAAGGCTGCAAAGAAGAGGGGTTTTGAGATGCCTGAAAAAACTTCAGTGTTCAGCATGGTGCTCATCTTGGGTGAAGAGCAAGATGAAAGCAGTAAGAAATAAAAAGCATTACACAATGAACAAAAAGCTGGGGAAAGAGAGGATACAGATACCACATAGAAGGTATCATGTAACACATAATTAGGGGAACTGTATTTGTGAGAGGTAAGACAGTGATGGTTGAGCTGAGGAGGATAAGGAATAGAAAGAGAAATATTTAAGGTATATGAGGAGCAAAAGGAGTCCTTGCAATGGAGATGTGAAAACATTCCTAGAAGGAAAGAGGGCTATGAAGCTTTAGTGTCTGATCTAGCTAGCTATTTTGCCTTTCTGAGCAGTTGATGGAGAGAGACAGCTCTACTGGAGGGTGATTCAGTCATTCCAGAGATGGGTGGGATGAGTTGCTTTCTAAAAGTGCTTCCCTCCATTGACTAGAGAGGGGGAGGCTAGACACTTGGCTCACACCTAACACCTGATTTTTCAGCAGCTAAAATTAGGTGAGATGAATCTCATCTGTTGGTAGAACCAAGGAGGATACTGGATATCTACTACAGACAAATATTTCAGATCAGTCAGCTAGGAAATCTGCATCAAGGGGTCCTCAAGAGCTGACTCCACAGGCCTCTGGGCTTCTTGTGTTAACTTTACTACAATCCTTAGCAAGTGGAGGAGCTACTGCTCAGGCATGGGGTCCTCCATGGCCTGCAGAGTGTCAGTCTGCCATCTCACCGTGGGCTGAAGGGGAATGGCTGCTCTGGGGAGCATGTCCCACCCCTCCTTTTACTACCCTTGACATCAGCATAGATGCTTCTCTCACATCCCCCTCCCTCCTCTCCAAAACTTTGCTCAGCAGGTGTTTCCCTTCTTACACATGTTATTGCTGAAGCACTGTTTGGCTTGGTCTTGGGTCTGACTTAGAGCTTCAAGAAGCTTTTTACAGGAGCCATGAGAGTAACCCCTCACTCGCTGCCAAAACCCCTGTCATTCACAAACTCAACACAGAGAGAAAACCAGTATTTTCAGATGAGCCTGGATTATCACTCTTGAATAAGATTACAGAATTGTTTGATAGAAGCAATTACAACTACAACATGCTCAGACTTTTGTCCTCATAGCCCATACTCTATAGGTTCTTGTCAGTGATATATTTCCATGAAACATTGTACAAGAACTGTTCATAAAAATGGATTCAAACTTGCCTGCCTGCCTGGCAGACCTCAAAGACCAGCCTCAGCTGGGAGTTAGCACCAAAGACAATGTTGAAGGTGAGGTGTCACAGGGATCAGAAGGAGGTCTGACAGTAAATACAAAGTCACTGTTGGTGATGTGCCACTTACAGACAACACACAGGTGGATGAATAGTCTGAGTCGGGCTCCTCATGCAAACTGTGCTCATTCAGACACTCACCAATGGAAAGTTCTCCACCTGGGGAGAAGGATGGCAGTTCATCCCCATCTTCTGAAGGCTTATACTCCAAATAGATTAACTGAGGAAATCATTCAGGGAACTCAATATAACCTCCCAGTGTGAGATTGGTTTAAATGGCTAATGCAAACCTTCTGCAAGAAGCACATCCTCCTCTCCACACATAGTGGGGAACTCTGCCCAGCTCGTGGTTCTGAAAGGATGTTGCAAAAAGGGTAAAAGGAACAGAAGAGAAACATCACTTCCAGAGAAGGACAACAAAGCTAGTGAAGGGTCTAGAGTAGAAGCCTCCTGAGAAGTGGCTGAGAGAACTGGGCTTGTTTAGCCTGGAGAAAAGGAGGCACAAGGGAGACCTTCTCACTCTCTGCAACTACCTGAAAGGAGGTTGGAGCAAGGTGGTAGAAGTAGAAGCCAGACAAGCTCAAACCACAGAAAAGCTTCAAAACTGTAGCAGGAAATCTGGCCTCCCACTGGAACAAGTGGTGAAGGTAATTGTGGCTCCTTCCCTGCCTGATACTTTTTTGGGCTGGGCATGCCTATGGGCCCCAGCCCTGGGTCAACCAGGGAAATACATCATCTTGTCTTCTCAGAAAGGTCCAACCAGATGCTCTCCTGCCTCATGTAGGACTCTGACTACGAATGCCCCAACATACCTCCCTGGGCTAGGGTGCTTTCCAAGCTGGTCTCCCCTCAAAGGGAAGCTCTGTGTCAGCAGAAGAAGCCACACAGAGCCAGCAGTGCCTCCTCCGACCCAACTGTGCACCACTTGCTTTTGGGACCTGCTCCAGTACTCTGGGCTGTTAGCATTTTCCTGCTCCTGGTCACATGCCTCTGACAAGGACCTGACTCACAAAGGGATGCACCTCGTGTGCATGACTCCCTCTGCCTCTCTGACCAATTAGATGTGTATCTAATGACTGCTCATGATTTGGGGGTTTGGATGTTCTCCTTGCTCCAGCTCCTATGACTTCAGGTGTATTATTTCCCTGAATCCCACCAGCTGCTTTTGCCAGTGGCTTCTGCAGACATTTCAACAGTGGCAGTTGTTTGGCAAAGTGTAGCACTGTTGTGTTTGGAATGAAGGATGCTGAATACATGGGTGGTGAACTTCAGGGTCTGCAGCTTGTGGTTGTGGTGGTGACACCCCAGCCAGTTCTGACAGCCTTGGTCTTGCTACCAGCCAGATGGTTCCTCATGACTGCTCTGCTCTGCTCAGCTCAGCAGAGAATGAGCCATGCCACCTTCAATCTGAGCACAGGCTGAGGAGGGAGGATGCTTTTCAAAGCAATCTGCCTCAGAAAGGACCTTACCCTCAGGACTCTCCCACTGCTTGAAGAATTGGGTGTCTCAGAAGGTGGTGACATGGCCAGGTTTGTCTTACAAAGTGGGACTTAGCCTCCTTACAACTTGGGAGACCTGCAAGCAGAAGGCAGGTGCTTTGGGAAGTTCTGTATATAAACTGTTTAGTGATGCTTCTTGTGTGAGCAGGAGCTTATGGAGCAGGAGTAAGAGAGGGATATGGCATGAGGTGTGATGGAACACCATGGGACACACTCCATTCTTGCTATGTCCAACGTGTTGGATGATAGTAAATTTGTATGCTTGTCCCTCTGGACATGCTTCACTTTCCCCTTCTATACAATCCAGTGTCATAACCCAAGCAGAATGCTGGTCCCCAAGAAGCAGTACTAGATCTAACAGCTGCATCATACAGGTGAACTAGGAAAGAAATATGCTGGCCATGGACTGCAAAAAGCCTTCCACTCCCAAATCTTCCTGGCTGAACCTGCTCATTTCTTCAGGTATGCTTTGGATGTGTGACCACTCAGGTACACATTTCTCCTCCAAGAGGAAGGTAAGGGGATTTATCTCCCTGCCCCACACAAGCAGGTTGTGTGTTGTTTCATTGGTGCCACCATCCAGCATGATAAAGCGTGGAGGCCTTCTATACACCAATCTAATCCCCTAATTAACCACTTTAAATAATGAAGATACAGCTGGATAGTTCAGTCTAACCTTTCACACTCAAAGGGGAGTGTTTTATGGGCTGTAACACATTTTCCAGCTGGGTCATACTGCTCTCCTGGTACCACTTTGGACTTCCAGGGACTACTATAATATAGTGTAATATTATATAATATAAAATGCCTTCATGCCAGCCAGTTATACTTTAAAAACAAAGTAAGAGATGTGCCACATGAGATGGCAAAAATTACTCCAGTAGCACAGGAGAAGCATTGCACAAAGCTTTTTTCATGTGATGCCCAAACAGTGATGCAATCTGATGCCTCTTACAGCTTCATTATGTCACAAAGAGACAGCAAGAGAAGTGTGCAGAAAGCCTCCAAAAGTCCTGGGCTGAAATCCCAGTAAAGCTGGTGGCAGGATTTCCATCCATTTGAGAAGAGCCAGAATGTCTCCCCTGAGAATCTCTGCTGGCTCTGCTGGGTTGTGTGTCCATCTCCAAATTCTCCTTCTATGTTATCCATAAAAAGGACACAGGAACACCTGTTTTACTCATAGTGTTGCTGGGCAGTTTAACTCACCCATATTTGTATGATGCATGGAAATCATCTGTTAAAAGAGTCAAAACAACCTCATTATTGACCTTATTGCCTGAATATCTGCCCATGCTATAAAGGCTAGAAGCAGATGCATGCTCCCACTCAGTGCTGTGCCATCAGCTGTGAAGTTTGTTGATGGTGTCCCTTATCCCTCTGTGCACCTATCACTACAGCATCCAAACATCCTCTGTGGCCAATTAATAACACTGAAATTGGCAGTGGCTTTTCCTAGAGATTCTGGTGTTTCCTCTTTCCTGCCTGGGCCACAGGTGTAGTCTAGCCCAGTGGAATGCCTGGGCTGGAAGAAGTTCCAGCCTTGTGCCACCTGCTCCAGCAGGTCCCTGTCTTTCCTATGCTGAGGAGTCCAGAGCTGGACACGGTCCTCCAGTATAAAATCTATGTATTTAGTTTTGGACCTTTTCTCTATGCAAGTCCCTATTGCTATGCTCCTCCTCAGCCTTGGGCTTATATCCTTTAGAAAGCAACAAAACCAGAACTCAGATTGTGCTGGAGGGGTTTTCTCTGAGAAAGTTTCACAGATCTTGACTGCCAGCAGCCTGAGCTGAACAGTTTCTGAAAAGGTATTTCCAGATGCTTCCCCACTGAAACTGAGGGTGGTTGGAAATCTCCTCAAATCAAAGGATGCTGGGGCTGTCCTGCACACCCACAACTGGACAAGCAAGGCAGAGCCATTATCTGAACAAGATTTTATTTCCATGCTTTCCTGAATAGGCAGGAGACATTTGTGTTTAAAGCCTGAAATAATTTTGCCTAAGTGAAAGGGAACTCTCAATTTAGCATCCTTGTGATACAGAGACAACAGAAGAGAGCTTGAAGTTCCAAGAGACAGAAGCAGGGGACTTTTGTCATTGGACATGTCATGGGCACTGAGCTGGGTTGTCAAAGCCAAGAAGAAGGTGGCATCACATGTGCATCACCCTGCAAACACGAGTCATGGCTAGGAGGACAACCCAAGGGATGAGTCACAGCCAGCTGCCAGGGAAGCAGACAACACTAGTGTGCTTTGTGCTGAGTCCACATCCCCTTCAGTATCTAAGGCAGAGTATTTCTTTGCTTGGGTTTATAGTCAGCTCAGCATAATCACCTACTGAGGTCCTGAAATTTCTCTGGGGGTATGCACTCAAGTATTTGGAGCAGAAGTATTTGGAGCCCTGTCCCAGCCTTACCTCTGGCATCTTGTCTGTGCTCCAGCATCCTATATCTGACCCTCTGAGAACTTCAGCATCCCAGGTGAAAGATGGGTTTTGTTCCTCATTCTCCACTCATGCTGGAGCAGCATCCTGGAGCTCATGCTGCGAGCCTGGAGGTCATCACGAGGAGTCTGCATGAACACAGCAAACAAAAGGCAACCTCAGAGAGCTCGTGGGCAGACTCACTGCAAACATTTCCTGAAGAACACTTTTCAAGCTTCATTAATTGCCACTTGTCAAGGAAAAACATGGCTGGGAAGCACTCAGGTAAGATGCTGTGACTCTAACCAATGGATCCCACATGTTATTTTAACCTGTCTTTGTGCAGCATGGAGGTAAATGCTGCCAGGAGTTTGTATGTTTGGCTATTACTATCTAACGGGAGCCAAGACTTTAGCAGTTCAGCTTTCAGGAGTGTTAGAGGAGCCTTAAATGGCTGAATTGTTACTTGGAGTGAAAGAAGCAGGCATGGTGTTTCCAATTATTCTTCATTTCAGACAACAGCTAGCTGTTTTGGTTTATTGGAGCAGTAGCTGGGGAGAGGAACAATATTGAGTAAACGGTGCTAAAAAGGCTCAGTGTAAAGCAACAAATTTTTCTGACGTAGTCCCAACCTTACTTTGGAATATTGCTGGCAAAACAATAATAGGTAGAGCAGAAATCAATCAGCAAGAATGTTGCAAATGAGGCAGGGAGCACAAAAAGTCCTTTCAGCACGGTAAATAAATCTCTGTTTGTTCAAACAAGTAGCATTTATGACATGATATGGAGCTTCCAAAAGCAGACATTTGGGCAGAGGAAGGCACTGAGTTTATTAAGCAGAGTCGCTGGAAAAGGAGAAGAGGAGGCTAAGGGGTGACCTCATTTATGCTTATAAATATGTGAAGGGTGGGTGTCAGGGGGATGGGGTCAGGCTCTTCTCAGTGAAGCCCAGTGACAGGACAAGAGGCAATGGCTGTAAGCTGAAGCATAGGAGATTCCATGTGGATACAAGAAAAAAATTTTTCCCAGTTGAGGTGCCAGAGCACTGGCACAGACTGCCCAGAGAGGCTGGGGAGTCTCCTTCTCTGGAGGTATTCAAAACCCATCTGGACATGCTTCTGTGTGACCTGGTCTAGGGAACCCTGCTGTGGCAGGGGGGTTGGACTAGGTGATCTTTTGAGGTCTCTTCCAGCTCCTAACATTCTGTGATTCTGTGAACATCTTCTTTTGCCTTTTCTTCCCTTTTCTCTTGTAGATGTAAAATATTAGAAACAAAATGTGAGCAAAAGGATCTGAGCTAAAGTATCTCACAGAGAGATGCAGCTAGGGAAAGGCAGACTCGTGCTCAGAGAAGATACTCTCCTGGGCATAAAATTATTTTTAGGATACAAACCTATGGCATGATCCTATAGAATTTAGCAGGAAATTATACCTTTCTGTTGAGCTCTTAGATGATATTAAATCAATGCAATAGAATTTCAGGGGCTATTGAAAACTAAATTGAAAATTAAATTACTCTCTGTTTAACTCTACAGTGTTTTAAAATAACTTCCATAAAACTCAGTTAAATTTCTATTGACTCCCACTGCTTTCTTTCCTTACCCACTTCTAGGAGATTTTTCCCATAAGGGGTATTACATAACATTAAAAATACAGTTGATTTTAGTTTGTAAGTGGACTGTCTTTCAGTTATTTTAGTCCTTATTAAAATATACAACTCAATAGTACTGAAAATTTGGTAGCACAACAGAAAAATCTTATAAAACATTCAGAGATGCATCTTGGAAGAAAGATGGAGAGGGACATTTTACAAGGGCATGTACAGATAGGACAAGGGGTAATGGTTTCAGACTGAAAGAGGAGAGGTTTAGATTAGATAAGGAAGAAATTCTCTACTGTGAGGGTGGTGAGACACTGGAACAGGTTGCCCAGAGAAGCTGTGGATGCTCCATCCCTGGAAGTGTTCAAGACCAGGGTGGATGGGGCTTTGAGCAACCTGGTCTAGTGCAAGGCATCCCTACCCATGGCAGGGGTGGTGGAGCTAGATGATCTTTAAGATCCCTTCAGACTCAAACCATTCTGTGATTCGAAGATATTGAAAGAAAGGCATTGTTATAAGCACTTAAAATCTTTTGAAATTGTAGACTTTAAACCTTGGAAGGTTTGGTATAATCTGGATATTGAGAAACCTGCAGGACAACTTGAAGTGTAAACACAAAAGGGCATTAGAATAAACAGGAATGTTTTCAGTGCATGAGCCAGAGTAAGGAAACCTCCTAGGAAACTGATAATCTTACAGCCCACCAGAGAGTAAAAGGAGCAATTACAATGTTGCATAGAAGAGAAAATATTTCTTTGTGTCTGTTTCCAATCCAGAGATTGTCACTGAAATACTTGTTCTGTGCTTGCTCATTGCATGTAATAGATCTGGGAATATTGTCAACGAATTAGGCTAAGCTCGTGCCTAAATATCTTGCTGGAATAACAGTGTCAGCAAAAGCCCATGTGCTTTTTATTTGACATCAGCAAAAAGTCAGCATAATGCAAAAGACAGCTTATTCTGCTAAAGGAAGCTTGTTTACCCCAAATTAACCAAAACTCAAGTGTCAACAAAAGATAAATGTGTGTAATATCTCCACTAAGGCTGCACAGCCCATGCCTTCCAAGGTGGGTCATGAAAAATCCTCAGAGTTGAGTAGCTCCTTTACAAGCAGAGGTTTCTGCATCTGCCTGCAGAGGAGCCAGGAGATCTGGTGCTAGCCCTGAAGGATATCCCTTGGTAGCAGTTCACTGAGAGGCACAGAAAGAGTGTGGAGCTAGCCTGAGAGTCACAGGAGGACCCAGCAGTGAGAGCACAGGTAGTTCTCAGCACGTGAAAGACATGGATCTGCTGGAGCAAGTCCAAAGGAGGCCACAAAAACGATCAGAGGGATGGAACACCTCTGCTAAGAGGGAAGGCTGAGAGAGTTGGGGTTGTTCAGCACAAAGAAGAGAAGGCTCCTAGACCTTCTTGCAGCCTTTCAGTACTTAAAGGGGATCTATAAGAAAGACGAGGACAGTCTTTTCAGAAGGACCTGTAGTAACAGGACAAGGGGTGATGGTTTAAAACTAAAAGAGGGGAGATTTAGACTAGATATGAGAAAGAATTTTTTTACAATGAGGGTGGTGAAATACTGCCCCAGGTTGCCCAAAAAGGTGCTGGATGCTCCATCCCTGGAAATATTCCAGGTCAGGTTGTTTGGGGCTCTGAGCAACCTGATCTAGCTGAAGTTGTCACTGTTCAGTGCAGAGAGGTTGGACTAGATGATCTTGAAAGGTCCCTTCCAACCCAAACCAGTCTATGATTCTATGAGGTGGTGTGGGCTATGTCCCAGTCATGGCTTATACATGCTGGTTGTGTTGCCTAGGGCTCTGCTTTGGGACAACCTCAGATTCTGAGCCTTTTCTGTCACCTCTCTCTGAGTGCTGTCAACCCCTGCTTATCTAGAGAAGTCAGACAAGAGTAGTAAAAGAGATGCTGGGCTAAAAAAGGGGATGAATTAAAGAATGAGAGGGGTTTAGAATTGGTTAATGTACCTCCATGTGTTTTGGGGAAAATCAGCTATGAAGCACTAAGCCACCAGGAAATACATGTCTTCTTTGCACTAACATCCTGTGACAAAGCAAAAGACTGGAGTACACCTGGGTAGTGCTTCTTGAGAGCAACTACTGTGGAAGAACAACCAAGTAACAGCCATACTGGCAGTGTTCCCTGGCTCCATTTCCAACTGGCAGCCTCTTGCCACCAGGATAAACTCTTTTACTTTCCAAACAGAGATCTTATAGTCCAATCACCCATCAGGAGCATTAAGCTCAGGACTGCTCCCGGCCATGGCCTGGGAGAGCATTAGTGGGCAGTGCTTAACCCTGTGCCCTAGCCCAACTTAGTCACTAGTGTAGACGTAGCTATTGGATCAGACCAAGGCCCAAGCAGTCCAACAGACGACCTCCAGCAATGCCCCATGCTCATCTCCACACCCCTGGGGCTGTTTGCAATAAGCACATCTCCACCCAGGAGGAATTCATGACTGTGGGATCTGTCTCCCGTCCTGCAGCATTGCGCAAAAACAGGAAAGCTGGGCAGTCACCGTGGCTAAAAGTAAATCATGATTAGCTAATATGTTTTGCTGTAATAGTAACACAGTGATGTCTGGTGCTAGCTCAATAGCCAAAAATGACTGGTGATAGTTACACCCTGTGCTGTGAACAGAACAATAAATAAATGATCCAGCAAAAGTGCCTTGATGGGTTTGTCCTGTTCCTTTGCTAAGGTGCAGGCAGAAGTGCCAGTCCCAAGCTTTAATGGACAAGACTTGTCATGCTTTAGGCTGAGACTTCCATTCATCACTGTCCCTGGTGGTTTTCAAAAATCTCAGCTGTGAAGCAACTATCCCAAGTGAGCAAAACACAAAGAGTTGTGCTGGTAATGGCTCAGCTTGTGCCCTGTGTGCTCACTGTCTACAGCAAAAAGAGCTGCAGGGACATGCAAAGGAGACTTTTCCCAGGTGCATCATATGCCACATCTCATATTAGGGACAGCTTGTGCCCCCCAGCACTGCTGCTGAGTGGCATGGTGAGGGTAGAGGTGCTTTGAGCAACATCAAGGTGCACCATATCCCTCTATCAAGAAGACCATGATAAGAACCCATCTTATTTCCACAAAGTAGAGTCTATAAAGGAGAAGAGCAGCAAGGATCTAGTAAACCTCTTCCCCTCCTGTTTCAGGTACAGAGCACTTCCCAAAAGAGCGAGGAAGAATCTGGCCCAACATGAATGATGTGGCTTTTGGCTAGCCCTTTTCACCTGTGACTCTCAAAGCATTTGGCAAGGCATGCTCTTCACTTTCCTGTAATTACAATAATCTAAGCAATGTGCATAATGATTCAGTTTTTATAATTACATACCTTTGTCCAAAGGACACAGTACAAAACCCTCTATCTGCAACACGAATTAATTTTCCCTCATTAACGTTGCTGCCATGAGTTAATTGCACAGAAAGAAAATGCAGAAGACTTTAGATGCTATCCCAAGAAATTGCTGCTGTCATTCATCCAGCTGGTCAGGATGTGATGATCAGTATCAGTTACTCAGCAACTGACCTGGCATTGGTCTCCTTTGATTTAAGGTTCCATGGACTCACTTGAACTTGCATGCAGAAATAAGTTCTCCTAAGGACAGAGAGAGTCTTCTCTTGGAAACGTAGTATGGCTTGTGAATCCTGGAATTCCTTTTCAATTGGAGGGAGGAGTTTTTTCCACTGGGGAGCTGACTGCTTGTCAATCAGCCTTCTGAAGAAAAACTAGATTTGTTGTTAATTTAAGGTTTAGGTAATGCACAGGATGATCTTCTGGCAATATTGTGGTGCAAGCTTTGACGTTTTCAGGTTCTAAACCCCAGGCAAATCAAAGGAGAAAGAAGAACGGCTTCAGAAAAGTTCCATCAGGCTATAAGTCAGAGGCTGTTCCACAACATTTTATCTCTGAAATGTCATGCTGTACTGGCCTCAAAGCAAGAAGAACAGACGGTTCATCTAATACAATTATTTTAGGATCCTTTCATCATAAACAGTGTGCATGCCAAAATGAAAACGTATCATGGGAAAGCATTCCTCATTGAAGCCTGAATCTCCTCCCTAATGTTTATTCTATGTCATGGAGAACACTAGGGGCCAAATACACCCGGGGTTAAAAACACTGGCATCAGTTCTTGCAACACAGATCTGGCAGGGGTTCAGGATGTGACAGCTGAAGGAGGCTGCAACCTCCTTTCTACCAACAAACCAGTTAATGCCTAGTGCTGGCAAGTGAGGAAAAGGGATGATGAAGAGAAATATGAAGTGTCCCATGGAGGCTCACTCCCTTCTGCAGCTGCTGGCCAACATCCTAGGTCCTTATGGTTTCAGTGCAGAGGTCCCGAGTGTCTTCCAGGTGCTGAGTAGGTGGGTAGCAGCAATATTCTGCTCTTCTATTGATATAAAACAACCTCTTCATGGACATCATCCAGTTCTAAATCCCTGCATGGTGGTGATTTGTACCTCCTAGCAATGGCTTTTTGAATGCCATCATGAGTGGCAAATCAACCTCTTCTCCATCTTCAAAAACGTCACAAAGTCTTTTCCCTGCAAAGCAAAAACTTTCAGTGATGAGTTGGAATTGCTGCAAAATTGTCTCTTATTCTCAGCATGTTCCCATTTAGTGAATTATTTGGGCTGTTTCATTGCTCCCACATTCTGGGCCATTGTCTTCCATCTTGCAAACATAATTTATACTTTTAGCAGCAGCCATGCTGTACTTTGTTCTATTTAAATTAATCTTATTTCCTTGCCACCCTCTTGCCATGGGTCTGGTACCACTGACTTCCAGGTCATCTGCACGTTTATCAGTGATGATTTTTATCATCCCAAAGACACTGAACAATCCAGGGCCCAAAATAAATAAATGGACAACTTCAATATCTCTAGTATAATTGAATTTCAAATTACATTAGAAGATCTCTTGCTGAAATAGTTTTTAATCCATTTAGTATAGCAGATGAGGTTTTGTACCATTTTTCTTTAATTGGGACTGTGTTCAGGAACTGTTCAATAACTTACAGAAATCTAAATTATTTAGAACAGCCTTATCTTTATTAACCAAACTTACATCCTCATTAAAAAAACATTCATTTGTTTGACATGACAGGCTTTCCATAAAACTGCTCAGGCATATCAATCAGGTTAGCATCCTTTAATTCATTACTAATCACAGACTATATCAGATTTTCTTTGATACTGTTTGGGATCAGTGTTAAACCAATGAATTCCTAATTACCTGGGATTTTCCTGTTATACAAAATACAGTCTCCTGCACAGAGCATTCTTACAAATGTAACCAACATGGTTGGGCAGTCTAGCAATTTTGTTGGCAATCAGCTGGAATGAGCAGGACAGCAACACAACCATCCTGGACCCATACACACAGGATCCCCAGCACCAGGGAATGACCTGAGGAGGGAAAGACCTCCAGGGATCTCCAGACTTCCCTCTCACAGCAGGGCTAACCTCACCCTTTAGACAGATTGCTCAGAGCCTTGCCCAACTGAGTTTTGCAAGGAGGGAGATCCCAAAAGCAATCTGGGCTCCTGTTCCAATAGTTGACCATCTTCATTCTAATTGTTACCCCCCAACATCTAGTTGTAATGTCCTTTCCTGCAGCATGGGTTGATTGCCTCTTGCTCTATCAATGTGCACCTCCAAGAAACATGTGGCACTGTCTTTCAAACAACCTGCCAAGGGTAGTTAAAGACACCAGTAAGCCTTATCTTCTTAAGCCTGAATAACCTCTACTCTTCTGGGTCCCACCATGTGTTCTCCCTGGGCTCAGCACTGTAGGTACATGCTGGTTCTGATGTGGCAAAATGTTCAGCTTCACCAGGAGCCCAAATGATGAGGAACAGACTGCTCAGACACTGAGAGCTACTTAGGTACTGTTCCTTGCCATAATGGAGGTTGACAGCTATAGTCATCTGGTTAAATGCTACCTAAGCCCTTGGACTTGCTCAGTGGAGAGTGTTAGTGAGCCTGGAGAGCCTAAGGAAAGTCTGGAGCAAGGGTCATTTGGGTCTAGTCAACAAGAAGGAAGAGATAGGTGGACGTAAGTGGAATTGCAGATCTGCCACTTATGTGACCTTGCAGGTTCATGTTCTTCCTTGTTTAGAGATGTAATCATTTTAGGAAGAGCAGGGACCTGGAGAGCTAGGAACTTAATTTAACACCTTTCTATGGGCCTGGGCTTGTTGTCTGATTTACTAAAAGATATCAACATGATTTTTTGTAGGAAAAAATTTCCATCTCTGAGTTGGACTCTCTAAACCTCAAAGGCTAAAAGGTTGTTATAATGCAGAGTACACTCAGACCTCTTAATTGTCTTTCCTAAATGCCTGCTCAGCCTTCTACTGAGCTGGAGAGGAGTGTCTTTGCATGCAGGTGACCTCTGTAAGATTTCCTGGGAGCATCATATCAATCTACTGCCCTGAAAAGAGTTTCAGATAAAGCCTCCTAGCTATTCTCTAAATCTAGGCACTGGAAAGAAGAGGGAAGGAGATGAAGGGATAAGAAATGTCCTCTTTCCCAACTTACTCTGAAGTAAGAGTAAGAGGGAAGGATGGGTTTAAGAGATAAATTGATTATTAATTAGATCTGCAATAATAGAGCTAAATAAATAATGGTTTCCTATCTGGCAAATGAGCCAAGGGTGCTCTGCAAAGAGAGACTGCAAAATAACTGCTTCTGCAAGCCCTGTAGAAGGGCTTGAAACTGTGTTTGGAGGAGGTTGGCAACAAAAGTTCAAATGATGGAGCAAAGTTCCTGTGGGATGAGGGAATTGTTGTAGCTCTCTGAGATTAGACTGACTAATGGAGAGGAGATTTCTGAGACTATGCAGGTGGAGGTTAATTAAGTTGAAAGAGATACCAAAATGATGGGGTGTCTTCCTCTGAAGAGAAGAAGGAGTGAGAGAAGCAGAAAAAGGAGAATGGGCATTAAGCTGTACAAAGACTGGAAACAAGACTAGGAAAATGGTGTCTATAAGGAATAGTGTGACTATGGAGGACTAAAATGAGAAAGACCAGGGACAAAATGAGTTTCAATTAGGAAGGGATATGGAGGATGACAACAGAATGCTCTATAAAGGTATCAGAAATAAGAGGAAGGCAATGGAAATTACACATAACAATTCATGGAATAGGAGAGTACAGAAATAACAATAAAGACTGGACCATTTCATTATTTTTCATGCTTTAGCCATGGAGGGGAAGGAAAAGATGTTATGTTGGTATTTATCAGAACCACTCTTACCAAGGAGGTAAAACAATCCAAACCAGCAAAAGAAACAGTTAAATCAGTGCAAAGAAGTTAGGCAAATTCAAGTCAGCAGGGCTGGATGTAGTTCCCCTAGAGCACTTGAGGCACTAGCCAGAGAAATCTCTGACTCATTAGTAATTAGATGGGAGAGGTCATGAAGAACAGGGGAGATCCCAGAGCAGGGGAGAAGGGCAAACCCAGCACCTATCTTTAAAGAAGGGGGGGAAGGACTTCCATTGGTTATTAAGCACTTGACTGATCACAGAACTATACAATCAACCAGACTTGATCTGTCATAAATGAGTGATGTTAAAACCATCTCATTTCCATCTTTGAACCCAACATTGTGTTGTAGACAAAGGGAGAGGGAGTATATGTCATATATTTGAAATAAGCAGGGTTTTTAACACTGTTTCACATGACATTCCCATAAGCTTACCAGGAACTATGATATTTGTGAAATCTTAAAACATAGTTGACAGAAAAAAACTTGTATTCACACAAGAATTACTAATTCTTTCCCTTAGAATTTAGAGGGTTTCCAAAGAGGCTTCCACAGGGTTCACTCCTAGACCTGATTCTAATATTTTCAGTAGTTATATGGATGATAAAATAAAGAATATATAATCACTCTGGAGGCTGAGCTCCAAAATCTTGCTGAGAATTTGGAGTACTAGTATAAAATCAACCAGATTTGGTTCAGTTAAGTCATAAGCAACAAAATATGTCAATGCAAAGTGGCAAATCACTGGTCAAGCAGCCATCCAGAGGAAAAAGAGCCATGAATGAGACACAGAACTGTATACAGCTGTTACAGAAAAAGGCAAATCTCCTCCTGGGGCATAGGACCAAGAGTGCAAATAGGTGAAACATCAGAAGCAATTAATCCACTCTAATGAGGGCTCAGTTGGAATATCAGGTGTGGGTTTGGATGTTGTGCTAGGATAGAGGAGAAGAAAGGTGAAGACAAATTGTAGAGGGGTGAGAGGAAAGCAACAAGGATTATAAATGGTTTAAAAAACTTTGAGGATTTTCTCTGCTCTTTTTCCATGAAGGGAAAAAACTAAAAGAAGAATAAAAAGGCATGAGAAGATGAAAACTGTCTCCCATGCCAGAGAAGACTTACAAAAATATACTGACAGTTGTTCTGGGTACAACAGAACTAAATTGGCTTGCTTTCCTGCAAAGATCATTGTCACTGGATATCTGGGAAAGAAGAAAACCCCACAAATAAAACCTAAAAAACTGTGTAATTCAAAGCAAATCTCCTTGAATAAAAATTAACCTTTCTAAATTAATTCCTAAGTCTTCTTCTCTTGAAGGCAATTAGCCTCTCTCAGGGGTGGTTGGATACTGCTCAGGGCACCAAGGAGCATTCACAGTCTCTCTCTAGCTCTTTTTTTCCATGACTGTCTTCTCTAGGTGTACCAATGCTTCCTCATTCCCTGTGCCTGCCCAGAATGCAAAATATTGATGCAAATCTTGTGTTTGTGCTGCAGCATAGCTTCAAGCACATTGTTGGTGTTAATTAATTACCCAACAACAGGAGGACATCAGTAACACATGGAGCATGGAGCTTTCCCCAACCAATAACAAAATCAATCCATCTTCCTTGCACACTTTCAGCAAGTTTCTGCTCTAAAATGCCAAGAGTGTCCTTTTCTCCCCATCTCCCTCAGAGAGTATGTGCTGGACAGAGGGATGAATGGGATGCTGCAGTCCTCACTTCCAAGGGCTAGAAAAAAATTAGTGAGCATGCTGGAGTGCCAAAACACACATTGGATGGCAGAGAAACAGACTGTTTCTCACTTTTCCCTAACAAGGAACTCCTAATTTGCAAAGAAATGAATAATACATGGATCAAGTTGGCCAGTTCAAGAACAGTTGTTCAAGACAGGAGAAAAGAAGGAGGGAGTTCACAGGCTATCTGGAAGGAATAGACTTTCTCTGAACTCTAGGAAGATTATGAAACAATCAGCTGGATGTCTCTGGGTAGAGATAAAGGAAGAGAGAAATCAAACAAAAGAAGAAGCAGTCTCATGGTAGAGTCTGTTGTACATCAACTAATGAAAAAAGGAGATTGAGAAAGGCTTTTTGAAAAATAAAGGGGTTGTGCAATGAACAAGTGGTGGTGGGCCTGAAGGAAAGTGATACTCCAAGGTCAAGGACATTGTGAATTTTGAAGTGAGAAGAGAAAAAGAAGGTGAAGAGGAAGGAATTTAAAATTTTGACTGTTGCTCAGCATAGCCACTAGGGTTTTCCAGAATTTTCTGGTACTCTGAAGGTGTTACCTTCTCCTTTCTTAGACTAGCACCAAGTTCTGAAGGATCAGATGGCATGGACATGTTTCTGTGGGCAATCTTCCTGTAGAATACTTTGTTTATTTTGTACAGGCAACATGACTGTGCACTGAAGTTCTCAATGTAGACCTGCAGCACAGTATTGGGGAGGGAACCATGGCCATCTGTACTTCTGGAGAGGGAGTAACTGAGTGCTGATCAGCTCTAGATGGTCTTGGCAAGCAGCATGGAGAGTCACAGAATCCCAGAATCATAGACTACCAGGTTGGAAGGGACATCAAGGATCATCCTTGGTCCAATCTTTCCTGGGAAAACCATGGTTTTGACAAGATGGCCCAGCCCCTGTCCAGTTGAATCTTAAAAGTGTCCAATGCTGGGGACTCCACTACTTCCCTGGGGAGATTATTTCAATTGTTGGTTGTCCCTGTTGTGAAAAAATTTCCTCTTGTGTCCAACTGGAATCTCCCCAGGACTAACTTGTACCCATCACCCCTCATCTTTTCCATATGACTCCTTGTAACAAGGGAATCTTCTTCTTTTTAGCCACCCTTTAAATATTGGAACACAGTGATAATGTCTCCTCTGACCCTTCTTTCCTCAAGGTTGAAAAAACTCAGTTCTCCCAGCCTTTCCTCATCTGGCAGCTTCCCAGTCCTTGGATCATCTTTGTTGCCCTTCTCTGGACCCTCTCCAGCCTGTCCCCATCTTTTTTGTATAGTAGGGACCAAAACTGAACACAATATTCCAGATGTGGCCTGACCTGTGCTGAGTGGAGTTGAGATAATGACTTCTTTATCTCTGCTGGTGATGCCCTTGTTGATTCAACCCAGCATCCTGTTGGCTTGCTTTGCCACTGAATCACTAGTACCTATGAATTTGTTGCTGTATTTTACCTTGAATATATACCAAAGGCATGACACCAAAGGATTTCAACTAAAAAAAATCACTTTATGGACCTTGTACAATGCTCAGAGCATTCCCATTCAGCAAATAAATCATTCCTGCTCTCAAAAGGATGAAAAAGAAGGCAAAGAGTTCATAATTTATATTTGGCAAATTTTGATAAGCCTTAAAGGTGAGACCCCTTCATTCACTGGAGAAATGAGGTGGAAAATCAATGTTCATATGGTCTCTGCAGCGCTCTGCTTGGTCGCCCGTGGGACACTGGGGTGGCTGTAGCTAGCACAATTCACATGTTGCTGAAAAGGTGCATGAGGAAATGATCAGAGAGGGTAGGATGTGGTTAAAGCCTTGGTTTGCAAGCTGGAGCTAATGTGAGGGAAGCATATTACGTCTCACATCCATTAAGGCCTCCAGCAATCACCTCCCACTAAGACGAAGGAGCAGCAGAGAAGGAATTGTGACTTCCTGAGTCCCAGTAGCTCCTGGAGCTGTTCCTGTTAATATTCAATTATGTGCTGCCCTGGACTTGGAGCGCTGAGCTGAGTCTCCCTCCAGCCCTGAGGCTCAGCTGCAACAAACACAGCTGCAGGAGGCTGAGCCACAGACAGAAACAACCCCCAAAACAGGGTTATCACACCTCCAGCTGTCTGTGTGGAACCAGCACGCAGGAGGAACCATGCTGTCCACACCCTGCCTTCTCGATCTCCCCTCTCCAGGCTGCATGGCTTTGGGGAAGAGGCTACAGGTAGGAGCTGGTTATACTGTGAGCTCTGGGCAGCATCCTCAGACTCTTTTCCTCCTTGCTGTTTTTTATCTTGGATATGCCAATTGACCATAGAATGCTCTGCATGCGCTTCCTCTCCATCTCCTATCAGGCAGCTTCTGCTCTGGCTTTTCCTTCATCTCATCCCCCAACCTCAAGCATTTCTTATCCCTGTTGACCCACCTGCCCTCTGATAAACCCTTCCACTTCCAGATCATGGTATTAACTTGACATTTGTAAAAGGTCACTGTGTTCACTCTGCCTGAGAGTCCTATTGCTCACTCTTTTGTCTTTTTGCTTTGTAAGCCCTTCAAGGCAGAGGTTATCTCCTAGGGTCTCACTACATAGTGTCCAGGAAAACAAGGCCCCTGATCTCAGTTGGTGTCTAGCAGCTGTAACAGACTTAATAACGTTCTTCTTCATAGAGAGGCTGGCTCCAATTTTATAGATTAATCATCAAAGGTTAATGAATCTTAACTTACATGCATCATAGGTCTTCCTTCCAGGAGAGGTCCATATGCAGCATCTAATGGTAGAGCAACTAAAGCCTTAGTTTCAAAAAGTACCAGTGCCAGATCACTCCTGCATCTCCAGGAGTCCATTTGGACCGTGTGGTATTGCTGGAGCAGATGCCAGTTGTGAATGCTGCAAGAACAAATATGGGACATAAGGGAGGTGACACACAATACATATTTTGCTCATCCAGTTTATGCATATGAAGATGTGGCTTTTTTTAGCTTGCAGTTTGTCACGCTGAAACTGTTGCATCAAACTAATTGCAATTGAGATGAGAGTGTATGTTATGCAGAGCATTAGGGTATCTGTCCTGCAGTTGCTGGTCCAAGCAAGGTGCAGCTGCTAGAGAAAGGGCATACAAGTTAAACCTTTGCTCTCAGGTAAGAATGAGTCTGACCCTGTCCTCCAGCCCTGATCTGATCATCATCCCTGTGTTTTCCTGCCAGGACACATTGAGGCAGAGATGAAGGACTAGAGCTCTCCCATGAAGGGCTTCAGCCTAGGTAGGAACTTGGCACACTTCCTTTCTGTCCTAGAGGAGACATCTCAAGCTCGGCTCTTCTAAACCGTAAGCCAACTCTGAGCCTCAGCTACAGCAAAGCTACACCAGAAAGGCAGATGGGAGAGTGAGGCTGTAGGACTCAGCAGGATCAAGCCTGTGTCTGAGGATGCTCATCACTTGGGATGTAGGTATTTCAGCAGCAATGCCTCTGCTGACCACGTTTGGAAGAGGTGTGGGTGGGGGATCTTTGCACATGGCTTTAGTGGCAAGACCAACAGAACACTAGGCTGACAAGCTGTGCTAGCTCTAAGAACAGCCTGACCTGGCTCTTCTGCCATGATTTGCTTTGAGATTGACTCAAAAGCTAGATTGTTCCCCAAAACTACATAGAAGCATTCCCAGATACTAGCTTTCCCCTTGCATGTGGTCATAGTCCTTAAACTACTATTTTGATTAGCAAACAACTTGTTCCCTGAACTATCCTGGTTCCTCTGCTTCTCCATGATGTCAGCCAGTGAAACCTATGCTAGGCAGAATACCAAAATGCTGAGGTGTAGCTACATACAGACTAATTGGCTGGTACATATAGGCTGGGTGGCTGGAAGGTGGGTGCCAGCCCCGATGCCTAATGGCTAAGTTCAGCTGCAGGTTCTGACTCAGCCTCAACCTCCTGCTCCTGGGTGACTTGCAGGACTATAACTGTCTTTAAAATATCTGCTTTCTCCCAGGTTAATTCAAAATTCATTAATAGGTTCAGAAGTTTTTGGGAGAGGGGGATGGACATGTATGTGAAAAGAAAAGCAGCACAGCAGAACCTTTATTTCCTTAGGGAGGCAGCCTGAAGAAATCTAAGCAGTTATTTTCATCTGTTGCTGAGCTTACGACCCACACAAATAACAGGGAAAAGCGAGCAAGCAGTCGACTGCAGAACAGGAACAGGGAAAATGACTCAGCAAGCTTGGCACCAATCTGGAGAAAATGCAGGTACATTATAACCTTACTGGAGCATCAATCTCATCCACGACATGACGTAGAAACAGCAGCTAGTGTAGGTATTTGCATCCAATGCAAACGTTCCTTCTGACAAATGATTTAGCTCTGCTCTTGCAAATAGTTATATAGAGGAGCAGAGCAGGTGAGAGGTTGCCTTTGTATTTGCCAGCAAAGGAAAAAAAAGTTAAATGAAAACCTCTCATTGCTTTTTTCAATATCTTTTCTATTATTATCAGTTGACAAACAGCTGCTGAATTACAGTTTCATGTTTTGTTCATGTCATTTTTCCTAAGATCAGTATTTCCTGCTACATCACCTTAGAAACTCGATCAACAAACACTCTGCTCCACACGTAAACAAAGCTTTATTTTACCCTATTTTTGACAACAGTCAGAGTTTTAGAAACCAGAACATTTCAGGTTCTCTGGGCTATTTGCCTCGATTTCACAGTTTGGGTTTGTTTTTGAGGGCCTGTCAGCATTGTTTATGCCTAGAACTGTTTGAGTAGTAATGTTTTCGTGTGAGTGGCAATGAAAATATATTACTGCAAATTGCTTTCTGGAACCAGGCTTTCTTCTCTTCTATTGAGAGTCCAAATGAAACTGCACTTTTCTAACACATGGGAACTACAGAGTGAAATGAGTAAGAAAGTGAAGTGAATTCTGTTTTAGTGACAAAAATGATCAAATAAGAAGCAAAGACAATGTTGACAAGTAAGTAGGACCATCTCCAAAGCTCACGTTCTAACAAAAGCCAGGGGTGTTATCCCTAACAGAAGAATGGAAGAACTGGGCCCTCTAACCATTGCTTTGTGGAATGGCTTCAGATCTTGTCCCAACCCCATGACAAGGGTCTTTTTTTTAATTTCTTTTATTGGGGAAAAATAGGACTGGAGCCCTATGAAGTTTTCTTACTTGCTTCCACAGGATGAGTGTTTCCCAGGTAGCTGCTGCAAAACCCCAAATTAATCCAATAGCAAATGAGGGATTTTATTTGGCAGTTTAAAAAACCTGCACAGAAGCCCCAGCTACTGAGCCTCCTGTGATCTGCAACAACCCAGAGGCCATCAGTTAGGGATTAATTTTAAGGCAGATATTAAAGCCTATCACATGATGAAGGATTTTCCTATAGTGCACTTCAATGGGATGCTTTAAATCCTGTGTATGGATGTGTATATCCACATTGGTGTTTATTCAAACCATGTTCATTCACAGGCTGGCACAGCCTTAGGAATAGCAACTTGGGAGGGGAGAGAGAGACAAATCATCTTTAAACCTCACATTTTTGAAAGTAAGTGTTTGAAAGAAACAGGCTGAGGTGGAAGGAACCAAGACTGTAAAGATTTTGTAACTAACAAACTATTTTAAGAGGAGGAGCTATCCCTGCTCACCTGGAATGGTTCCAGGGATGAGACATTTACTGCCTTTCTGGGCAACCTGGGCCAGTATTTCACCACCCTCATTGTAAAATATGTCTTCCTTATATCTAGTCTAAATGTCCCCTCCTTTAGTCTAAAGTCATTATCCCTTGTCCTATCACAACAGGCCCTGCTAAAAACATTGTCCTCATCTTTCTTACAGGCCCCCTTAAGTATTAAAAGGCTTCAATAATATCTCCCTGGAACTTTCTCTTCTTCATGATCAACAATCTCAACTCTCTCAACGTTTTCTCCCAGTAGAGGTGTTCCAGACCTCTGATCATTTTTGTGGCCTCCTCCAGACCTGCTCCAACAGATCCATGTCCTTCTTATGCTGACAGCTGGACACAGTACTGCAGGTGAGATCTTACCAACGCAGAGCAGAGGGGCAGAATCTCCTCCCTTGACCTGCTGGCCATGCTGCTGGGGATGCAGCCCAGGATTTGCTTAGCCTTCTGGGTTGCAAGTGCACACTGGTGGCTCACGTCAAGAGCAAAGGAAAAGCAAATTTGGAGAAAAGCACCCTTTTGATAGAAATGCATTATTTTGCTTTTTTTGTTCAGCTGTAACCTAAAGCATCTTGGCTCAACAAAATGAAATAAAGCTGTGTGATGATGCACTGTCACTGCTGCTGCCACCACGCTGCCTCCTGTTAATCTCCCAACACTGTGCTCCCATCTCCCCGTCAGAGCTCGGAAAGGGAGCAATGACTTCTCCTTCTAGCCTAAACCCTGTGCCAGGCAAACTTACCCTTCAGCTTCTTGAAGCATGCCTGGGGTTGGCAGCAAGCAGCTCTGCCCAAGGGGCTGCTTCCGAGGACTGGCATGGCGAGGTGACTCTCTTCCCATGACACAGCAGAACAGCAGCAGCAGCAGAAGCAGCAGCAGTGTTAAACAGATCGGTTCTGGCAGTACTCCTGGAAGACGACTTTATATCCCACTTCTAGCCTCCTTCTCCTTTAAGGATGATCTGGAGAAGGGAATATGGAATAAAAAAAGGCTTAGTGAGGTAGGGATATAAGCCCTAGGGAGATGGAAAGTGAGGCACGCTGGAGTTAGACTGCATGGCAGCCTGGATAAAATGGTAGAAAGGAGCCCATAGGGAGAAATCCTCCCAAAATTGGTTGGGAAAGACAGATAAACAAAGATGAAGTGTAGGGTGGACAGAGGGAAGACTCTGGGAAGAAGGGAGAAAAGGAGGACGAGCTGTTCATCGCTCGGTTAACTCTTTTCAGGGAAAATAATTAATCATTTCTATGCAACTCCTGAAAAAGAATGAAAAATAATAGTAGAGGTATCTGAAACACAAATCTGTTACATATACAGCTCATTGCATGGGCTTTCAGAAATGAGGGGGTAGAGCACAGGTACCTCAACTCTGAAAGCATTAATGGGAGAGCGAAGGGAGATGATCTGCTGTCATTGCCAGGATTGGGCCTGTGCTGTCTGATGGGGTGGCTGTGGTCCCTTCCCGTGGCTGACAGGACATGTGACAGGCATCAGCATCAGCCCCACAGATGGGAAAGAGGTCATTTATATGACTGCCTTCAAGAAAACTGGGTGGGACACTGAAGAAATTAAATACCAAACTTAAAATTTATTGCACCTATGGGTCATGCTTTAATGTGCTGTGGGGCCGTGATTTCCAGTCAGACATAAGGAACAAAGATGGAATGCTTTTACTCCTTCAGTTTTCAGCAGCAAATCCATCTCCCCCTACAAAGTAACCCCTGGAACCTTGCACTTGACCACCAGTACCAACGTGATGCCACCAGTTTGGCTGCAGAATCCGGGGAGCAGCTCCCGTGGGAACCGTGTGCCGACTTCCACAGAGAACAACCCAAGAGCCCCTTGTGCATCGCCAGCCAGCCAGAGGTTTGGCGGTGGGACCGTGGAGCGGGTGGGCTTTATCTCCCTTATCCCAAATCCTGGGGGTAGGAGGAGAGCTGGGAAACAAACCCACTTCAGCACCGGAGGCAGAACAGCAGCCTGAGGAACGCGGCGCTGCCTGTCCGGCCTGCCTGCAGCCCCCGGCCGGCGGCGGAGTACCGGCGGTGGAGGTGTACCCGGCTCTCCTCAAAAGACGGGAAATGTCTTCATCTTTCCTTTTCTCTTCTCCGAGGGGTAGCTGCTTGTACACGCGGCTTGTATTATTGCAGTGGCAAGAGTACATCCCTAGAGACGGCTCCTTCCAGCATCTCTGTACTACAACCTGCTGGAGAAAATCAACAGTATTAACAGGTCACACCGGTAAATCATTTCCCTACCAACGAACAGAGTAAAGCCACCTCCGCGACCACCGCATCAGCCCCGCACAGCTACACCGACGGCATCGCTCACATCTCCTCTAACACAATCAAGATTTTTTTTTTAGCCTCCTCAGTCTGAAAGAAACAAGGTTTTTTTGCCTTTTGGGTTTTTTTGTGTGTGTTGTTTTTTTGTTGGGTTTTGGTTTTGTTTTTTTGACGCTGCCAGCATCGGAGACCCACCGTGACCGCAGGCGAGCACCGGATCCTGCATCACTCCAGAAGCGGGGTCCATCCCTGCTCTGCGAGGTGCTTGGCCAGGAGCGCAGCAAACTGTTATTTCCCTTCGCGATCAGCAGCACAGGACGTGCAAAAAGGAAGGAAAAAAAAAAAAAAAAACCAACCAAACCAAACCCCCAAAACTCTACCCTAATTATTATTAATAATAATAATAATAGAAGCAAGCGCAGCAACTTGCTTTGACTCGCCGAACCGAGGGCGGTAGGTGAGAGGAGAGCAGCCTCCCGGGGGAGGGGAGCGCAGAAGCCGGGGGAGCGCAGCGGGGGCTGCGGAGGGCAGCAGCGGGCCTGGCAGCCCCCCGTACGGCCAGGGTACCGGAGGGTCCGGTGGCAGCGTCGCCGTCGTCACGTGAAAGTCCCCTTTAAGTTTCCATAGAGAGGCCTCCGGGTGTCACATGATGGACATGATATAATGAAACAACATTGTGGGGAGGGAAGCATTAGGGGAGCCCGGGGCGCCTGGGAGGGAGGGAGGTGGAGGAGGAGGAGGCGACAGCGGCAGGGCAGCGGTGCCCCCCGCCCCTGCCCGCCCTTGCCCCGGTCCCGGCCCGCCCCGCAGCTCCGCTCCGCGCCGCCTGCACCTGTCTCAGCGCTCTGGAGCGCGGCGGGAGCTCGGCAGATGTGGTAAGCCTCGTTGATGGGGCTGCGTGTGGCACCTTACCCCGGGGAGGGGAAGAGGAGGAGGAGAAGCCGGCGGAGCAGCGGCTGCTCTCAGAGGTAAGTTACCGGCGGGACTTGGGCAGGGGGGCTGCTGCACCGGGGGGCGCGGGGTTTGGCTGGGCAGGAGGGGTGCGCCATGTTTGCGCGGCGGCGGAGTGAGGAGGAGCGGGGTAGAGTGTAGGGGTGCGATGTGTGGAAGTATCGGGGGT
>VWZX01003204.1:8923065-9107502 GCA_013399015.1 Galbula dea | reverse complement strand
TGGGGGAAGGCGGGGAGGGCCGGGCCGCGCCGCCGCTCGCCTGCCCGGGTCCGTGACACAGGCGGTGCCGCCGGCAGCGGGTATATTTAGCACTTCCCCCCCACCACCACCCCAGCCCTCTGCGTGCTCTGCGCCCGGTGCGATTGAGCGAGTCTCTGGTTGATCGAAGCGGGCCGGCCGGCAAGCGGCTGAGGGCACGGCCTGCCGCCCCACAGGTGGGTGCGTGAGGAGAGGGGACCGGGGCGAAGGGGAGCGATGGAGCGGTCATCTCCCGTCCCAGGGAGGGGCGGCGGGAGGTTCCTAAGGAGGAGCAAGTGTGGCGAAGCACTGCCAGGGCCGGGGGGCAGGCGGTGGAGAAGCAGGGTCTGGGACGAGAAAGGGGTTGGCTGCCGCCTGTTGGGTTGCATACCTGTGTCTTGAGGTGCTTACTGTGAGGCACAGGTTGGGGCTGCCGAGGGAGACTGGCAGAATATGGAGCTATTGGTGGGGTGTTAGTGGGATGCACTGCGGGAAGAAGGGGCATTGGAGGGGCAGATTGTGTGCCCATCGCTGCTGAGGGGTTTGGGCTTGGGGCTGCAGTGGGTCTGAGGATGTGGGGCCGTGGTGGAGTGGGGTGAGGGTGGAAGGCGGGAGTGTGGGCTCATGGCTGTGGTGGCGCAAGGCGTGAGGGTGGTGGCCAGCAGGCGTAGAGGGCCCAGGGCCGTGGCAGGACGTTGGTGTTAAGGCCTGGTGGTGTGGCGGGAGCTCGGTATGGCGGCTCAGGGCGAGGGCCCAGTGCTGTGGCAGGAGTTCAGTGTGACGGTGCAGTGGTTCGGAGCTATGCTGGGAGCTCGGTGCAATGATGTGAGGGCCTGCGGCGAGGGCTTAGGGCTGCGATGGGAGGTCGGGGTGAGGGTGCGAGGCTGTAGCAGGAGGCCGATATGACAGCGTGAGGACGTGGTGCCGCAGATGGAGGTTGGTGTGAGGGTTCCGGGGCACGGCGGGATGTCAGTGTGATGGCGTGAGGTCCTGGAGCTGCTGCGGGAGGTCAGTGTGACGTTTTAAGGGCCCAGGACCGCAGCGTGAGGACGCGGTACCGCCTCTGAGGGGGTCTCCTCGGGCGAGCGGCCTCGCTGAGGGCGGGAAGCGCGCGCGACCCCGCGTCGCGCGGCAGCAGCCCCCGCCTGGCGCCTCCTCAGCACTGCACCAAGGCGGCGGCGGCGGCGGGACCGGCGGCCACGCCCACCACGGCTCCGACGGCCAATCGCCGAGCAGCTTTTCCGCCCCCTCCTCCTCGTCGCCCCCCTCCCTCCCCGCCCACCCGCCTGTTTGTTATGGTCGGGGCCACGTGCCGCTGGCCCGGCCGGTCACGCGGCATGGCCTCGCGCCGCCCCCGGCCCTCGCCCGTCGCTGCTCCAGCACCCTCGGGGCCTGGCCCGGCCCTGGTATGTGTGTGAGGGGGAGGGGTCGAACCGAGCCCGGGCCGGGCTGTAGGGTTTGGGAGGGGGGGAGAACGTTTTAAAGCCCCTTTGCCCGAGGGGAGGTGGCTGGGACTCTTCTATCACTGCCCTGAAGGGAGAGGCCGTTCGGACCGTGCCCAGTTGAACCTCCTGGTCAGCCTCTCCCACCGTGGTGGGCCTCGGCCTGTCCCTGCCTGGCAGGCCTGTCCATGGCCGAGCAGTGACAGCCTGTCTGCGGCTGGCTCCAGCCACTAGAGAGGAAGGTTTTTCTCTCCGGAAGAGAGCTGTTTATGCCCAGTGATTTTTCCACCCCCCCACCCCCTTTTTTTTTTTCTCCTTCGTGCTATCCTGCGTAAGGCACAGCAGTAACTGCGTATCTGCCTAGCCCGGTGTGGTTAAGGCATGTGGCTTTATGTAGGTAACACAGGGGAATGCCGTGAGGATCGTGTTTAGCTATCAGTCTCCTGAAGCTTTGAGCCTATTTATAGGTAGGTTGGGTAGTCCTTAGTGTGAAGGACTTGTGCCGCGTCCGAATCTGTGGCAAAGTGAAAGATCTTAAATGATGGTGGTTTTGTTTTCGGCTGTTCTTTGCTTCCTGGAAATAGGATTTTGGGGAAAGCTCTGAAGGAATGGCTGTTAATAGACTATATGGAGAAAGGGTAGTTTGTTGTTTGGAGTTGGAGAACGTAACGCCATTTTAATGTAACTTCTCGGGTAGCAGAAAAAACAGTTAGAGGATACTCGGTTCTAGATTGGTGGCCTTCATCTTGCAGGCAGTGGACCCCAGCCACCTGCAGACAACTTACCCAGGGTCTGTAGGAAGCACCGGAGGAAAAGACATCTGTATTTCTTAGGTTTATGTTCATTATACAGGTTTCTGTGCTGCTAAAGATTCTGGGGCTGAGAAGCTTAGGGAAAAAAAAGACCAACCCCAAATACGTAAGACTGATATTCTAGATCATTAAGAGATTTTGGTTTAGAATAACTGGAGGGGGAAGAAACCCTTTGTATCCATGTTTTTTTTGTTGTATATGTTCCTATTGTACTGTTTAAAAATTTGAAATTCAGTGTATTTTTAAGAATTACATAATGGTTAATAACATTGTGACTTTCAAATAGCCTTAAAGAGTTAAATAACAGCAGACAGAACGAGAATAGGTCAAGAGGAGGAGAGATGGTTTTATAACTCATGATGAGGACTGTGCACAGATATTTCAAACTGCTTTGGAGTTGCACTAGAAAGGAGTAGTTTGTTAGTAGTAGTAGGATTTTAATGCCTTATAAATATAGAACATGAGAAGGAGGATGGAAAGATAAGGAGTCGCAGTTTTATGCTGATCTAGCCCAGTAAATGCATTGGGGATGGTTTATGATGCTTCACATGCTTTCACTTCTCTTCCATTGTAACTTTATCGGCACAGTTTTTGGCATCTGAAACGATGAGTTTCCAGGTATTGACTGGTGTTGAGGAGGAGGGAATATGGCCTTAATATAACAAGAAGGGTAATGGCTCTCAAATGAGCGAGGGCCAGCAGAAGGGTGAAAGGACTGGGGTGGTAATCGGCCATACCTGGCATATGCTGTGGTGAGCTGGTGTTTTGTATTGATTACAAGAGTCATTTGAAATGGTGTTACCTGCAGAAAGATGTTCATTCAGCCTGGGTTATATGCTTGGTTTGAGTGGACATATCTGCGTACCTTTGTATTTTTTTTTTTGGTTGGAGGGGGCGGGGAAGATCCCAACCCTACCTTAAAATAGGAAGTTAATAGGGAGCAGATGGTTTGTTAGAGGCTTGAAAATTCCAAGAGGTGCAGAGTAGCAGAGCGTGCCAGCATCTCTTGATTTTTGAGCATACGTGGAATTGCTGGTGGAATTGATGCACCAGGAAATTGCTTTCTCTATTTTTGTTGGTGAGATGCAGTTAAGGTAAAATGAGCCCTTTGGATCCCATATCCCATTTCTCTTTAATATAACTAAGATCATTTATCTTCTCAGTCAGCCAGAGGTAAAAAAATAAAAACCAACAAAACTTCATTTTGTAACGTGGTTCACCTCTTCAAGTGCTGTCAGCTCATGAGGCACAATGTGTGCTGTACACTGTGTTCCACAGAGCTGTTTTGGTGACGAATACAATGTATATGAGAAAAGAGCTATGAAAAAAATAGGTGTTGTGCTGGTTCTCTCCACTTTTTATACAAACAATTGCCATTTATCTCTTAAAGAGGTACTCAAAAGTTTTCATTTTAGGATCTAATGCCTTGCTGAATTTCAGTGGCAAGAAGGTTGCTAGTTTACTCATTGTAAATACTTAAAAAGCATCTGAAAGGAAATGCCTAAACTAGTATTTGTATTGGTTTTGCCATAGGAAGTAGTGAAAGCTTTTTTCCTGTTTTAATAAAAAGGGAAATTGTGAACTTACTTTAAAAACTTGTTTGTTTATACTACTAGTAGCCTATTATGTGGTTAAAATTAAGAGGATCTCTTTAATCCAGGGCAGATTATTTTTTTTTCAATTGCTGCAATCACGTGTTTACTATATTGCTTTCATATTTAAAACTAAAACCAGGGACTCCTGTTTTTTGCTCTCCTCTGTATAGCATGATGAGCTGTAGTTGATCATGCCATATTTGCAGGGTGTTTTTCCATAAACATTTTGCTTCTGGAATTACTAGTAGTACAAGAATATGAGTTTGAAAATACCCTAACATAAAGGATAAGAGTTCTGGCAAATATGAAAGCTAAAATACAAAGTTCACAAAAATAACCTATCCCCAGCAGTTCTTTTAGGCTAGTTTGGTAATTCTGGATCCTGACTTGTGGCTTTCTAAATGACTGGAGATGGAACTAGTGGGGTTGCAACTCTTTGTCATGAATTTAAGCATATACAGGATTTTTCTTTCAGCTTTGAGTTTATGAAAATACAGTATAAAATTCCCCATCCTTTTTAAGTCTGTCAGAATGCTGCAGCTCAGCCAGCAGATGCAACGTTGTTGTTTGACAGCAAGACTGGAAATGGGAGTTGTTTGTTCTGAGTTTTACCCTTACCAAGGTCAGAGATTTTGTCCTTCCGTAGATTCCTGGTCTAGGCACTTAGTGCTTGCAAAGGATTCTAACTCCTGAGTTTTCATGAACTACCTTGAGATCTAGAAAGAATGTGTTAAATGTCCCCAGTATTGAGCTTCTCCACATCTGTGGATATCTCTGAAAGACTGGCATCTATATAGCAAGAATATTAATTAGAGTAGGAAAGCAGTCAAGCTGATAATGTTTTGTAAATATCTTCTGGAAATTGAGTTTTTGGCAGGACAAGAAAAAAGTGATGGTTATGAGACTAAAGATAAGAGTATGATAAGACAGTGTTAAATAGTTTTATTCAATATGGACATGGAAGTTTTGCTGTTGACAGTGGTTTATTTTATGAATGCTGTAGTCTAAATGTGGGAAGTTCTGGGGATGAGGGGAGATGGTGGTACTCAAACTGGGTTTCGAGTAGGCTGAATTTCAGTGTACTGTTACTTGAGAACTATTTACTCACAATTATTATGTTCTGAGGCATTAATGAGGCACTGCTGATGGTGAGGGTTTTTTTCTTTTATTCTTAGGAGATGAGACATTTGTTACTAAAGTTTAAACAAAAGGAATTGAGAAACAAATGGTTTAAAGGGAATTTATAACACCATTTGTAAGCCATGATTTTATGAACACTCCTCTGTCTATGTCTTGTTTAAGGAGCAGGTGCAGTTATTTAGAAAGTAGGCAGAGCTGGTAAATACCTACAAAGATCCTAAACCAGTCATAATATTTTTGTTCTGTCCTATTTTTCAAATCCTTATTCTGCAACCAAACCCATGATGTGCTTATGTGTAAAGAATGCTGCACAGTTGTCTCATCCTAACAGGAAAATTCTGAAGTCAGCATGAGAGTAATAGTGAGGGTTTTTAATTGTTTTCTCTTCGTAACGTATCACTAATGGTCTGAAGCAGCAGTAGTTGTCTGGGTGGGAAGATGGGGTGAGAAGAATGTGGAGATGGAAGCCTGGTAAGGATCATGCTTTACTATTAGAAAATTTAGGTATTTCTGCCCTCCCCTTTCCCTTTGCTTACACGAACAGTCAGGTTTGCCTGTATGCTACACCAAAATGTTGCAGTCTGAATGTAGCTGAGCCTAAAGTAATCCTTATTTTTTTTCCATAGTCCTTGTTAGCTTGGTTTGATTGTTGTCTGCAGAACTTCTCCCAATGCAGGTTGAATCAGTTTGGATCTCTGTGGAAACCAAACCCTGAATCTAGGCTAATTCTTTTTCCTCAGTGTTGTTACCAGGTATAATTTTGGTAGCATGTACATTTTCAGAAAGAAAGATGTTTTTTCTATTTGTTTAGTAACATTGTGTATGGAATGACCAGAAAATGTGCTGTTTGGAATAATACCTAGATTATGTTCAGGTTACAGGATTTTAGCATAACTACAGGAGCTTTTGCAGGAACAGAGTTGTGAAATGAAGGCAGATACTGGCTTCATAAATTACAGTGTGCAGAGAAAATAAGGTAGAATCGAACTGATGTTTAAATTTTAGCCTGTTCAAAAGAAAAACAAGCCTTTACTTGGATTTATCATGATAACTATTTATATCAGCAAAGCAAGGTGTTTCGCAGTGCCAAGATACTGAATGGTTGTTTGTAGCTCTCACAGAAGAGATGTGTCTGAAGCTGAACATATATCAGTGTTTGATTATTAGAATTTGGCAGATTTCTTGCTACCCAGCTAGCGTAAGCAGCTGTGAAGTCTCCTGGGAGGGAGGGAAGATGCATCTAGCCACGGTGTTTACTTTCAGCAGGAGGAGAAATGGGAGGTTTCTGGCTGTTGTCAGGGTGTGTTCTGTAAACTGAAAGCACTGTTAAGGCTTTTAACAAGGTGTAGTTGCTGTATCATTGCGAGTTCTGCAGTCTGGCATTTTCAGTGTCGGGTTGTCGTCCTGTTCCTGTTCTCCCTCCTTCCCCCCCCCCCCTTTTTTTTTTTTACATAACTTCAAATGTTAATCTCTTGACATCTGCTGTATATTGCTGTATCATCTGTAGTTCTTGGGAGATCTCTATATCCGAATTTCTGTGACTTCACTGGCAGTGCCCTAGGGTCCTGGTGCAGTCAGGATTACGTTTATCCTATCGATAGAGAACAGGATTCCAGATCTGTGAAAAGCAATCAGTATTTTCTTCTTGGGAAAAGATGTATGCATTTAAAGAAAAAAAAATCCAACCAAACCCAAACCATGTGTAAGAAAAGCCTAAACGGAGCAGCAGTGTGAAAATCCTGCAGAATTAAATACTGCTTCTGTTCTACGGCAGATTGTGGGGGATGTTATGATTGCGTGAAATATCAGGTTCGTTTCAGAGAGGTTTTTAAGCGTAGCAGGGGGACGTGGGAGTGCCATTGCCCTCTGCCGGAGGCCATCAGCAGTGCACAACTGCCACAGCTTTCAGAAATCACTCTGGGGGCTCCTGGACGAAGTTCTTTTTCCTCACCTGTCACTCCAGCTTCCTCCTCAGCTCAAGTTCATAGATACCGTCTCACTTCCAGCAGTAGCAGTGGGCTCTGTTGAAGTCAGATGGTCTGATTCCCCCTCTGTCTCTCTTATCTGTGTCCATGGGCATCTGTTTAGTGAAACCTCTTGCTGTTTCTACAAACAGAAAGCCAAAAGGTAGATCCAGCATTATGGGACCTGCTGTTTCTAAAGGATTGTGGTCCTGAAGCCACAACTAATTCTGGTAGCTGCAACAGAGAATTGTGCGCCCTTCCCATAAAAAAGGAAATAAACCAGCTTTAATATGTGAATTTTCAGCTTTGTCAGTTTCTGGTAATCCAAAGATACCTGTAAAACAGTAGTGACCTACAAATCAGGTTTTTTGAATGTAAAAGACTTAAATTTGAATGGTGTTCACACGGTATGGAACAGGAATGAGGTTGGACCAACTTAATATATGTGGTTTCCTTAACACCAAATGTTATCTGCTGTTTTGAGAAGCCTGTAGCATAGCACAACTATTTGGGTGGTTTTGTTTTTGTTTTGGTTGGTTGGTTTCTTTTTTTGTGTGGTGGGGTTTTTTTTCTTGTGGCCTTTTTTGTTGTTTGTTTGTTTTGAAGAAACTGCAGTTTTCGTCTGTCAGTGGCATTGAGGTTGAAGGGAGTTAACAAGGGCAGAATTCAGCTGTACTACTGCAGTGGGAGTTCAGTGGGAACCTCTGTTCTCCCAGCCCTTGTTAATGGAATTGTTGACATTGGTGAGGAAGTCATTGCTGAATGGTAGAGAGAAAAAAGTAAGAGATGGAGATGTAACCATGAACTGTGAATTGAAATGTTACTGAGTAAAGTTGAATTACTCAAAAGCAGTATTACCTCAGTAATGAATGAGTGACACCTGCAAGTACCAATATTTGTACTGGAGACCAAAACTGCATAGTAGAGTGGGGGGAAGAAACTTTGGTAGAGATGTTGGCAGGGTTAAGCCAGACCTCGTTGCTCCTCTCAAATGGCTGTTCCCCTGTCCTGATTCCACTAATTTCTAGAAAACTAGTTTTTAGTTCCAGCACAGTTGTAGTTCACAGCCTTCTTTGGTTGATTTGTTGTACTAGCAGTGTCCTTTAGTGTAAAAGCCTCCTTTCTTTCCCTTGTGTTTTGCACAAGCTCTATCTGCAGATAGCAGTTATGTTCATTTATAGCCCTTATTTTGTTCTAAACCAGCAGTTCTTAACTTTTTCATGTCCTTCCCCCTTTTCAGGATGTATTGCATGCTCCTGTAGTTTAAAAGACCACTAGTTTAAAAACAAGCCCTTCTAGTCTTTTCCTGTAAAACAAACTTTATGTTCCTGTGGGTGAAGTTACTTTTGAGAAGGTTTATGTAAGATTATTCTCCTAGTTGCTGGATCAGGTAAATATTATAAATACAATCTGTCATATTTAGTATTAATCCTGGTCATAGTCTCTGTAGGATATATCTGGTTGTATTTATCCCTTTTGTTGATGTTTTCCTTTGAAATTACAAAGTGTTCCCATTATGATGAACAGATCTCATTCTGTTCCAGATGCTGTGGGCTGATACAGTAGTAATGCATCTTCTGGCAGTTTCTTACAAGATCAGTTACCATGAAAAAATAGTATTTACCAGAAGTATGAGATGCCTGCTTTGAAGAACAGGTTTGTGATATGTATACAATCCCTAATAGACAAGAACTATAATTTTATTTTTTCTTATTCTGCTACTTTAAAAGAATCTTCTGGTTAGATGGAAACTGAAGTCAGCTCTGAGACTTCAGCTGCTGTCTCTTTAGTAGCTATGTCAACATTAATTATTATATACCTCTAATGTTGTCATATAAACTGGCATCTCTTCTGGCTTGCAAAGTTTATCTTGGGTAAACTGTGCTCAGCTTATTTAATTTTCATATTTGATCCATGAATGTGTGCAAAGACCTTAGCTAGTGTTGTTGACTGCTCATTGTTCTTTTTAGTAATGGGAGCAGAAATGCAGAGTTTTTGAAAGAGGTGGCAGTGATTCCTTCTCACTTCCAGATTTTTCCATTCATCCCATTTTTGGAATGTTCCTTTATGGTTGTGTCTGTTATCAGTATCAGTACTAGGTCTTGTCTTCAGTCTCTGCTGCCTGGCAGGAAACAAAAGTGGGTAAGTCTTGTCCTCTCTCTGACTGCAGGTGACATTCATGATTCTTCTTTTTAGTTCAGTTGTTTGTCTGCCTTTCCTGCAGCAAAGGGATTACTGAATGCCAGGTTATCTTTGTGGTTTGATGGTCCTGGAAATTTAAAGAAAGAATAAACAAGAGAATAGAAATTCAGGCAAGGAAGAGCAGTGATAGGTAGGTCCCTTTGATCCACTCTGCTTTTGCTGTGGCCAGTGGGTCTTGCATGGTGTCCTGTCCTGTTAGTACTGCAAAGTTTAGCTGTGGTCAGTCTTCAGAGATTAGCTTTCAATGATAATGTGTTTTCTGCTCTTCCTGCCTCTGGCTGCCACTGGGTGTCCAAAGCATGAAGATGAATGCAAAATCCATCTTAGGCTCTTAGTAATGTTTAACATAATCCTCCTGCAGATTGCAGCTGTGTGGTTCATGACTTAAAATTCTTGAGTGAGGAATGGTATAATCATACCTGTTCCTTCTGTAGACCAGGGCTTGTCGAGTAATTGATCTCATGCCCTGTGGTTGTGAGGTCTGTGTTTCCCTGGCATCTCCACTCTATGTACTAGATGAATGGAGGTTCTCAGAACACTTGCTTTTAAGACTCCTTGTAGTCTTAAAAGACTCATGCAGAATTGTCTTTGGAATCAAATTCTCCCTGCCAGCATTATTTTACTTTAAAATGGATGAAGATTGTAAAGATGTGTTTTCTCAGCTAACTGGTACTCAGCTGACCCCTCTACTTCTGCATTCTGTGCCTCTCAAGGGTTCTCTTAGGCAATATTTATATTAATAGTACCATCTACTGCTGAATCCCTCCTGTGGTTTATTAAGAGCATATTTAAGTATTACATTATGTTAACCAGCTTCACTGATAGCTCAGGATTCAAGTTGTTTGTATTTGCAGTTCAGCTGCTAAGTTCCTCATCTGCTGTGAGTGTTGTAAATAACAGAGATGGGGACTGCAGAGGAGGAACCTTCTGATAGCCTGGATGGGAGGGGTGGGGTTCCCCAGCACCACAGGGGTTGGGGCTAGCTCAGACTGTCTTGAGATACATCCAGTCAGCTTGCCTTGCCTGGCGTGTTTGGTGTATGTGTCTCAGCATTGCCAGCAAGGAGAGCACAGCAAAGGAGGCAGTGATGGAGTGGAGTGCTGTCTGTGGGCAGCAGTTCCTCAGGGAGGACTGAAAGCATAGAAACATGGAAACCTGGGCTAGGTAAGATTAAAAGTCAGACTGGGAAGAAGAGGCAGATGACCAACATAGGGAGACTAGAATAGGTGAGCTTCTCTTTTAGCAAAGGTTAGTATAAAAAGTTAAACAAAAATGTTTCCTTTGTAGACAGAAATCAAATTTGAACAATTCATAGAACTTAACCTATATTTCATCATCCTAATCCAAGGAGGAGCTTCTTTCCTGTGAAGGTGCCAGAGCACTGGAACAGGTTGCCCAGAGGGGTTGTGGAGTCTCCTTCCCTGGAGATAACTAGAAATCCATTTGGGCACAATGCTGAGTAATCTACTGTAAAGGACCCTGCTGGAGCAGGGCAGGGTGGTTGGACTAGAGGAGGGGACCTCTGTCAGTCCCTTCCTACTTTAACTGTTCTGTGATTAGTAATTCATGTTGTTAGTATGTATTATTATGCACTTTTGCTGTTTTAAGAGGCTTGTCAATTGAATTTTATGAGCTCTTTATTGTATTACCCACTTCTTGGGAATGGAAACAGCATTGTATCCACGTGTCCCATCCTATGCTCTACATCCTGTACTCTCATCTGCTACATGGCAAGGCAGCTGGTCTGAGGCTCTCACCTTTGCTTTCCTGTCTTCCTTCATGTTGGATTTCTTCTCAGATCTCCCATATTCCTAACCATTGGCCATGCCTCCTGATCATTTACTTACCACCCATCCTTACTGGTGCAGGTGTTTGACCTGATAGTGCAAATGCAGAACAGTTGGTAACTCTTCTTGAAAGAGCTCTTGAAATGGTGGAGGAATTAATTTCAGAGCTGTCAAGTGCCTGCAGCTCTGGTGCAGAAGTTAGTTCAGCAATAAAGGAAGAATCTTAGATTTCATGGTAACATATGTCATTGTGCTACCACTAGATTAATGTGTTGGCCCAGGGTAATGCTGGCTTTTGAAGAGCTTATCTTCAAATGTTGAAAAATCTGTTCTTGTGTTTTACCCTAAACTGATGTGCTCCAGCAGGCATCTGGCTCACATATTGGAAATATTTTGTTTTTCTTTTTACGTGACTCATTACCATGTACTTGTAACTATGGTTGTTTTCTCTTAAAGGATTTGTTCTGCCCTTTAATTATCATGATTTGGGGCATTCAGATTTGACTGACTACCAGTGCAGAAATTCCTCCAGTGCTACTAGCTTGTAAATAAGTGTTTTGGGCTGTGTGCCTGTAAAATTATCTCTTGTCTTACTGTTTCTGTGATAGTCTAGATGAAGACTTCAGTGAGGTTGTTTTCCTTTACTGCATGTGTGAGTCTTAAAACTTACTTTAGGTGTCAAAGTGTTGCTTATGTATTTTGGGTTTGGCTGCTAGAGGTGCTCTGGCTCAGTAGCAGTGGTGTGTAGTTAAGACTGATGAGTTAAGGAGTGAACTACCATAGCAAATGTTATTACTGATAATTTGAACTCCATATAGCCTGAAAAAATTGGGAATAATCATTACCCATGCATGCTAGTTCTCACTGAAGTATTCCATTAATAGGTAGTGATTGTTTTCCTGTCTTCTTGCATTATTAAGTATGATCTTCAGTTTTCTGTAAGACATTTCTTTACAACCAGAAAATTAGAATATCTGTTTCTGTTTAGGAGAAGATGTAACTTGCTTTCACATTGCAGTTTTTGTCCATTGCTTTATTGCTGAAGGGGTCATTTTAGATAGGAGAGCTTTTGTTTGGGTCAGTTTTGTTCATTATTTCTTTACTATTTGATTATTCTTTTCTTCTTAACTTGCTTTCCTGGTCTCAAGTACTGCTGATGGTGTTTGTGATACTACTGCAGAATTAGTGCTGACTTCTACTAAGATTATTGAACTGGAGATGGCTTCCTAGGTTCCTCAGACTTGTAACTTGGTGTAGGAAGCCTGATGTTATATAATTGCTATATAATTTGTACTTAAAAATAATCAAACCCTATCTTAAGGACAGGATATTTTTTTACTTCCATTATTAGAGTTAGAAGAAAGCTTCTACCCATTACAGCATCCATGTTCCTGAAAGTCTCTGAATTGCCAGCCTAGTATTTTGAAGGGCCACTTCATGCTCACTTTTAAAAATGATAATTACAAGTTTTGCCTTCTGCAGCTCTCTTTAGTGTTGTTTATTTCTCTAATGCTTTTAGGACCAGGAATTACATCACTTACTACCTCTTCTGTCAGGTAAGCAAACAAAGCATCTAGTCTCCATTGATTTTTCCATTCTTCTGATCATCCTAAACTGTGCTTGCTCTGCATACTTGGCTCAGAGCTGAGCTGGGTTTGCACCTTAGTTTTGCTACTGCCCACACTGTGAAAACAGCATGGGACACAGTGTCCCTTAGCATCTCTTGATATCCTCCAGAACAACACAAGTCTGTGGTGAATTAGCTTGCTGTGCTGGGCTTTGATGTGTAGTGCAGTTGGAATCGTTCATCAAAGCAGAAACGTGGTTTAAGAAACTATTCTTAATCATCTTGCTGTTGTTAGCTGCTGCTCTGCAGCTGAGGCTGCATGAAATGACTGCTTCAATCGTCCTCCATTTCCTGCCTCAGAAACTTCATGGTCCTGCCTTTCATTTTGGAACTGGTGCTGTTGTGTCATTTCCCAGCTGAGACCAGCGTGGAGGCTGCAGGTGCTGCTTCTCTTAGCTTCATTCAGCTGATTCCTGCAGGTGAACAGTTTGAACATAAACTCCTGATGGAACAGAGAATAGCAAAGCAGGAGCTCGTGCAGGCAGGCATCTGTTGTTGCTGGGAGGCAGCAGGAACAAGCAGCTACTTTCCATTTACACCAGTGCTCCTCTTCTGCTCTTTCCTGTCATGGTCTAGAGTGAATCCTTTGACTGCTGTCACTGGTCTCAGCTGAGAAATTGTAATTCTTCTCAGAACACTGCTGTTGAGCAGATCATGTCCTCTTTTTTGTGTTTTTTAACCTTCTAGTGAATTGGACCCAGTTTATGCATTCTGGCAAGCATTGAACTCTCAGTTGAAAGGTAGAGGTTACCATCTGTTGCCATTTCTGCTACCCAAAAGTGCCTTTCTTTTCATGCTTGGGTCTGAATCTCTCTCTTTTTTTTTTTGAATGAGGCACACACAGTAATTACATGAATTTTCCAGGCAGCCATAGATTGGGGTCACAGTTGCATTATTTCACAGGTATGTCACTCTGCTGACCCATCACTTTGTAATGGACTAGGCTTTTTCCTCCTTGGGAGTTTCCAAGTTAAGGAGCTGTTTACCTGGTGGGAATACATATATTATAACCAGATCCATGATGGTGCATCTTCTGCTCTTGAAATTTATCCCACTTGCATTATGCAAGCCTGTGAGGTTATCCAGTTTTTGTACAGTACCCTGCTTCTCCTTTCCTACCATGGTTTTATCAAAAACCATCAATAAAGGCCAGGATCAGTAATGGGAAAAAAAAAAAACAACACCAAAACTAAGCTCCAAACTTAACTGATAAATTTACAATTCTAAGCATCAACAAATTCCATGAGTAGTTCCATGTATTGAAAAAGTTTGATTTTTATCAAGGTTTAAAAAAGGTCCCAGAATGTATTGATAGGTTTAAGGAAAACAGAACAAAAAAAACCCCACAAAACCAAACCAAATCAAATAAACAGAGAACCTGCAGATTTGAGCATAGAAGAAGACAGGAATTACTTTCAATCAGTAGTATAAAAGCTGATAGAAGGGTGGCTAGATTTGTGTATTAGTTGGGTGGAAATAGTCAGGGCTTCATATCCAAATGTTTGTATAAGTACATTAAAGAAGAACCAATATGAAGAGTGGAGAAAGGACTCAGCCTGCTTTAAAAGATGAGAAGATAGAACAGCCTGCAAGCCTATGTCAAATAATGGTAAATAAATATCAAGAGAGTCAGTATTTCCCTGGTCTTTGAGGTGCTTGATAGGAATCTGCATAGAAAAATCTTGTTTAAGGCACAAGAAGAAGGTGTTCTGTAAGAACAGTTGTAAGGTTGGTTACCAGATGAACAAGAAGTAGTGACAAGTAGCTTTGGAAATGGAAGGAGAGGGGTGGGGACAGTTGCTAGAGAATGAAAGAGGTTTTGATGCTTGGCTTAGATGTGAGGGGTTCCTAATCATCTGCTTGTAGAGCTTTGCACAATGGACTTAAGAGTCAAACTAAAGACAAATACATTGGTGAAGGGTTAAGGTATTACAGAGTTTTAAGGGTGTTTTGCTGCTTGGAATGACACAAGTGTTGCATTGATATGTATCCTAACCCTAAAAACACTGTTCCTTTGGTCTCCAGTTCAGCTTTTAGAATTGGGAAGCACTGAGTTAAGCATATGAAAAGAAAGTGGTAGCAAGAAATACTGTGCTCCCTCTCATTTTGTAATTGTGTGGTATTTATAAGAAGCTGTGAGGTCACTGGCTTCCTGTATGAGCCACTTCCTGAAAACTTGTTTTACATGGTAAATCTAAAAATGTATTTCTTAGAAAAACTCAGCTGTGTTTTGTTTTCTTCCCTCTTGCTTCTGCCTGTCCACTTGACTGTTGTTTGTACTCCAGAGCTTACATACCTCTGTGGAGTAGTGATGCCTTGTGATGTAGGGTACCTCTGTGCTGGAGAAGGTACCACAGAGAAATAAGAGTTCCCAAACCCTGGTGTAGGCAGTGGTAGCATGGAAACAACTGAAACACACAGTCTTGACACGTAGAAAGTATTCACAGTCTCCAGCTTTAGTAAACTGTGAGTCATACATTGACAAATGATCTGATTATGTTTCAAAATAATGAGGTAAACCAGCATCAGCCAAACTATTCTGTGTTCTCATTCTGCTGCTGAATTCCAGATAGGTAAGATGCAATTTGTTTCTTGCAGTGCTAGTTAAAATGAGTTTCTTGTTCTTTGAGTGCAAGGGTCAGTAGCTTCTAAACTCCTGGGTTATAAAGTACTCATCAAATTCTGTAAAATATCAAGGATTTGGCAGGAAAAGGAAACAAATACGTGTGTGTGAAGAAAAGAAAGAAGCAGCCATACTTAATTGCTCATTTGGTTAACACAGAACATCTTTTTGGATTGTATAAGGGGATTATTTATAATTTAAAAGATTATTTCAAGCAAAATATGTTCTTTGAAATGCAGAAATACATAATAGAGCAATGTAAATAAATTAAACTGCAGTAAGTCAGTGTGTGTGGGAAGCAGACAAGTTGAATAGCATGTCAGAAGGAAAAATGAGAATTCCAAGGTACTTTAAATGAGTTAGGTCTGGTTTATTTTGCATGGGGTTTTTTGTTTCTGTGTTTTGTTTTGTTTTTTTTTTTAAAAAAAACTAAATTGGGTGAACTGACTAAGCATTTTTGAAATAACAGTGTAATAATAAATTATGTGTATGATGTTTTGTGGTTGATATTTTGGGTGAGGTTTGGGGGATGTTGGGGGAATGATGTTTTTGGCTTGCTTTTTCTTCATATTAGTTAGCTAAAATACTAGTTAAGGCTACTATCTAGGCTGTCAGAGTAAAGACTAGAAGAACTTTGTAAAGGAGTGCTCTGATTTCTGGATTATTTAAGTTTTGCAGTATATGACCACAGTTTCTGCTGTGAAAATATGTTTGAACATCCTGTGAATTTGAGGGTTGAAGATATACATGAATATTTGGTGTTAAAACCAGTAGTTTTGAATCAGGTTATTTTCTTTGGTGACCATGGCAAAATGTATTGTAACTTGCTAGACTTGGCAGAAAGAATAACAATGGGAAATTCTTAAAAATACAAATAATTGTTATATTTAAACCAGTTTTGTAACACTGTGGTTTTAGCTGGTCAGCATTCTGTTTTATAGCACTTGTAAACTCTTGCTCTCCAGAAAGACATCCTGCCTCTTAACCTCCAATGGGCAGTATTCTCATAAATATCCATGGTAATTTGATTGGTAATTAGCATTTGTCAGTAGCTTGTCTATCATAACCCTTCCATGTCTCAAACCTCTTCCACCTGTAGATCAGTCTGCAAAGTTGTAAAACTACAATTGAGACCTCAGCTTTGTGGCTTTAGCACCTCTGTATGGAGAATACAGGTTTTAAACTTCCTGGAGATGCCTCTGTTCACTGTTCTGTTGATACTGTTTCTTTCTTTCCTCATTTTTCTTGTCCAAGTTTCAAACTTGTGGCTGTGAAACCAACATCCTCCTGGTGTTTATTACTTACCAATTTGTCTCTTCTGAATCTGAAGATAAAAATCTAGATACTGAAGTTGCTGAGGACTGTGGGAGTGTGCTTTTGTTTGGCATGGCATCAGGCTCTTCACTTTACAATGGCAGGTTCAGCTCACGTGTCTTAACATGAGGTGTTCATGTACTTGTCCCAATATCATGATGGAATTGCTGTGTTGCCATGACTGTCACAGTGTGGTTTTGTTTTAATTGTGTGCTTTGATCTTTTAGTTCTGAAATACTAATAACTGATCATGGAATTATGGGATCTCCTGAGTTGGAAGGGACTCACAAAGATCATCAAAGTCAGACTCCTGTCTCTGCAGAGACAACCCCAAAAATCACACTGTGTGTCTTAAGAGCGTTGTTCAAATGCTCCTTGAATTCTGTCAGGCTTGCTACAGTGACTCCCTCCCTGGGGAGCTTGTTCCAATGCTCCACCACCCTCTGGCTGAGGAACCTTTTGATACTATCTAACCTAAAGCTCCCCTGTACAGCTTTATGCTGTTCTCTTGAGTCCTTTTCCTTGTGACTAGAAAGAAGAGATCAGCTTCTGCCCCTCTGCTTCCCCTTGTCTGTAGACCACGATGAGGTCCCCCCTCAGTCTCCTGTTCTCCAGGCTGAGCAAACCAAGTGACTTCAGCCTCTCTGTGCATCCAAGGTTGCCCCATCCCAGGTGCAAAATCTGTACTTGCCCTTGATAAACTTCATACAGTTGGTGAGGATTTAGATAAGTGACCTAAAGCCTTTGGACTACAGAGTTGTAATGCAGCTGCTTTGGGGTTGAAGTTCATGGATTTTAGGTAATCACTGCATTGAAAGAACGATGTGTGTTTCATCGTATTTAATTTATCTCATCTTTGGGTGAAACTTTGGCACATAGGCTTGGCTAAAAATTGTGTTAGAATGTGGTAGTTTTCTGTGTTACTTAAAAACCTAAACCATGAAGTCCTTTGCAAAAGGCTATTGAGCCTTTTTGTGCTCTTCTGGTATCTTAAAATTGCTTTATTTGTTTTATGTTTGATGTGCAATAGTTACTAGCTATCTTTACATCTTCATTATAGTCCCAACTGCATACCTAGTGTTAGGCTTGTGAAGATTTGATTCACATTGAGTAAAGATGAGCAGTATATGGCTTGACAGCTGCAATTTCCCTAAATAAAAGTAAAATGAAGTAGTTAAAGGAGCTCTGAAGAGCCCAGCACTGCAGTTTCAGATAGTTATCACTAGGAGGACACATAGACCATGATATTAAGGAACTAATTGTTTACCTTTTCATATTAACTGATTTGATAGTAGAAAATTAGGTGTTGAAAGGTTGCCATGTAATAATGTGTTAATTAAGGGATTTTATTTTACTTGAGATTAAAAAAGAGTTGTGTCATGGACTAAAAATGAGGCTGAGTTTGGAAATCTCAGAGATTACTTTGACAGTGAGTCAGAAGAACACTTAACTCTCATGGGCACGTGCCAGTCAGGAATAGGTGACATTTAGATAGAAGTAATTCCTTTTTCTGTGTCATTTATTTTCCAATTTTGTATTGCAGGAATTCCTTACACCTTGTTTTTTCCTGAGCAGTTTATGGTGGCTCCTTCTGGGCAGGACACTTTTAAGATGGGTCACTGGCAGGGATTGGATATAGCACGTGCTGTCTTGATTCATGTCTGATCTGTTTGTGGTCTTGTACAGTGTTTCTGTTATTTGTCTCTCTGTGTTTACTTAGGCTGTGATATGCAGTGTCTGTATCAGGTTGAGTAATATGGAAATTAGTCTAATTGATTTAAATAGTTTGTAGACTGCCCATGTTGCTGGGGCAAGCTGTTACCTAATAAAGATTTCAGAATCTGACTCTTTTCTCTATAGAATCATTATTGATATCACACATGCAGACAAAGATGATAACTGAAGCATATGCTTTAAATAAAATGACATGAGAAAATGAAAAATGGTTTCAAATTTAAAGTTAGTGAAGGATGCAGGAAAATAACACCAGATGGAGAGAGAGAGAGAAGCTAAGACCCAGATTATTAATCAAGTGTTATGTATTACTGTTGCATAGACTAGAATCTGACAGGATTCCAGTGTGTAAAATTGATTGCAGCTTGGGTAAGAGTTGCTGTGTGACGTAGAAGTGAAAATGCATCATCAGGCTCTTCCAGAGGGATGATCCCTGAGGCTACAATAAAAGAGCACAACCCAGTTTGAAGTGACTTTTGAAAACCTAATCATTGTTTTGCCCTGGTAGATCTGGGGGTGATGGAATGACAGCTTAATAAAAATATTATTGGTGGAGTTAATACCGTTTTGCATCTCTAGGTTCATAAACTTATTTAACTGGAAGATGTTTTTCTTGATGCTCAAGACTGAAGCTTGTTTTTATAGTATGACAAACCCTTGAATCCCCCTTTGAGAAAACTTGGGTCTGGAATTGTTGCTGTATTGACACTTCTGTTTGCACACACTAGTTCACCTTCCCGTCATTATGACTCTGACACAGTTTAATTTTTCACACATTTGCTGGTACTCAGTGTGTTGCTTTCATCCTTACAGCAAAACCTGTGTGGTAATTTTCTTGCAGACTATAGTCTCGTGCATCCTTCTGGTTCTAGGCTTTGCCAATTGACTCTCCTTGCTAACTCTGGACTAGACCAGGCTTTCTTCAGGGCTGGATCATTTAATCTGGGCAGAGTCCTTTAGCAGTAACACTTCAGGGGAAAAAAAAAAAAAGAAATAAAGCCAGGTTACCTTAACAAATTTGTAATTCCACTCAAATTATGAAGAATTAAACCCAGGTGATCTTTTAATTCTTCATAATTTGAGTGGAGTTACAAGTTTGTTAAGGTAACCTGGGTTTGGTGTGGGTTTTTTTTTTTTCCCTGAAGTGTTATTGCTCAGGACTCTGCACAGATTTTTCTGTATTCTGCAGAACATTCTAGAAATCTGGAGTAGAACCTGGCTCAAAAACAACTAGTTAATTGTCTTTTTTTACTATGTAAGTTTTAACAACTGAGGCTTCTCAATTTGCCTTCATGTTTTTTATAAAAGACCTAGTAATCACTCATCCTAAAATAGCCCAGAATACTCAAACTAATGATTGAGATATGAGCAGAAACACTCTACACTGCTGCTTGTTATGTCATTAGAGGTCTGAGCTGCTTTTGTAGACCAGCCAATTAAAATTCTGACAAATTTTGAGCAGGGAAGGTAAAGATGTGACCAGAATATTACCCAGAGAAAAGGCAAAGATCCTTTTTACTTTAATGGGGAGAATGAGGATGAGACTGCCACACTTGGTGTTAATTGTGGAATATTCAAAATGAGGATTGGGTTTAGTTGTGTTTTGAGGGGGTTTCTTGGGTTTTTGTTGTTTGTGATTGGGGGGTTTTTGTTTGGTGGGGGTTTTTTGCCTCTTGTTGTTTTTTCTTACTTTACAAAAGTTGGATGAAGTGCTCTGGACTGAGGAGCTGCACTGGCCAGACAGAGTGAGACAGGCTGTTCTCAGGATGCAGAAATGGGGAAGTTTAGTTCTTGTTCATACTGGAGAATGGTTGGTAGTACTCTCAGAGCATTAACACAGAGGCTGCTTACAGTATCAGAGAACATTTGCAGTATTCTCAAAAGGCACTGCTATATTGGTGAAGTTTTTGATTACTCAGACCTTGTAAATTAGAAAACTGCTTGCTGCATTATATTGAATTCTGCACATGTATTTGATTAGGCTTTTGTTTTACAACATAGAAATTTTGAACCTTTGGCTAAAAGGGAGTCATTTGGAAGTCATACAAGGCATCACATTAAGATAATGATTCAGATTTTGAAAGGGTTACCAATCCAGATCAATACTGAGCTCTTGTTTTGTGAGTAAAATCCAATTAAATCATGTCTCATAAATTCAGCTGTGAGGCTCACAGATTGACACTGGTACAGCCTTGGAAGAACCATCAGGGCAGGGGAAGATGGAGGAAGGCAGGAGGTTAAAGCAGGCAACCATCTGATGGGCAGACACTTCAAAAGGAAGCAGTACAGATGGCACTACTACTGTGAGTGTGTTTGTAGTGTAGCCCATTAGGATACTGTGTGCATTTACCACCAGGAGGGTAGTCATATGTGAAATCCTAATTTTTGCAGCATTTAGACTCTATTATAATAAATTTGCTAACTTGCATTTTGCAGCCTGTGAGGTGTTAAAAAGAGCAAATGAAGTATGAAGCAACCTTCTTCCTCCAGCTTCAGAACTGTAGAATAGGAGCTGGAGAAAAGGATTCTTGGATTTAAATGAGGCATGTGCTGAGGAAGTTCAGATGTGCTGAAATAAGAGGGATGTTGCATATCAGCTTTTCTCAGCTGGTTGCCAAAACTGAAATGCTTCTCCAAAGTAGCTGCAGGTTTATTTCCAGAATATACTGAGGATGAAACATTCATTCTTCTTTAACAACACCAACCAAAAAAAAAAGGTGACAAGTTTTCCCTGTCTTCATAGATAGAAGGATTTTTATGCTGCCATTTCAGTGAGTAATCAGTTAGATTGGGTACTTGGTGTAGAACTACAGAACTCTCTCAGCACTGAAGGAAAATGCTGTCTTTGCAGCAGTGCATTGCCAAAATGTAAATCACTTCTGTGGTAAAGGCAAGTAGAATTGGATCATGGTATTGTAGAGTGGTGGAGGAGCTGATGTAGCTTCCCTCTTGTTGCCAACTTCTGCTAGTGTAACTCTGAACGTTGGGAACCAGTTCTGCATAATTCTAACAATTTCTAAGAAGTAGTCTTCATTTAACTTTTTCAAAGACTAGAAGGATAAAGCAGAAATCTTACACTTTATTTAGCAATCATAACACATAATTAAAGGGTTATTTCAGCCAGAAGTCAATCTGTCTTCATATTGTTGTACTCAGTAGTTGATAGTTTTTCCCCTCATGCTTTACATAAAAGCTTTTTTTTTTGGTCTTTTTGGTTTTCCTCTTTAATCTTTTTTAACTGAAAAAGGCTTTCACTGCTAAATGGATTTTGTTTGTTTTTAAGTGGTAGCAATATTGGGATAATGGATGAGTTTGGGAATAGCAGCTAACTGTATGTTGTGTCATTGTCAATGTTACAATATAACCTTTTGCTTTGACTAAAGGTTTGTTACAACAGGAAGGCAATTTCAGCCCCAAGCAGGGTGTATCCTGTCTGCATAGTCATGTAAATAGTGTTGAGATCTGGAGCAAAACAATTCATGTTCTGCCCTAGGACACAAGCTTTACCTGAATCAATCTGATGTTTGGTGTTGGTAGAGATCCAGGGTACAGGAGTTGCACAGGGTGCCTTGAGTTGCAGGAAAGTGTTTTTATACTTAGTCTTTTAAGTGTCTTAAGGGGAAATGTTAGATGCTGTAGTAGTTAATTTCTTGAAGGTGAAATGTAATGGAACCAGCATGGAATGAAAAAAGGCTTCCCAGTCTATTTATATGACCTACCTTAACCTCTTTTAACCAAATAGGGAAAAGGTACATGAGTGTGTCTGTAAGCATATGGCAGTTGGGATCCCCAGAAGCCATTTCCAGGGCTATCATTTGTTTCTGTTAATTTACACTACCTGATATCATGTTCTTGGATATGATACCAGTCTTGATATCTTCCTCAATCTTCAATTGAAATGGAGAGTGGCAGAAGAGAGGGAGACTGAAGGAAAGACCAGAGTCTTCATCTCTGTATATTGTAAATAGAATAGATGAGCTGTGTAGAAATGGGGACTGGAGTCTGTTCAACATGTGAAGGTTGGTCAGGTGGCTTTCTGAGCAGAAAGAGTGCAGAAAAGAGAGGATTTTTCAAACCATTTATTATCAGTTATCACAGAGCTGTTGGCCCCTCAGGGTGGAGCTTGCACAAGGTGCTTCTAACCACAGTACTGATAAGTTTTAATGGAATGATGTCTCCATATTTCAAAAGAGGTCTTTGAAATTTCTTGGAAGAGGAAGGTGGCTGATACTAATGTACCCAAACAGGAAAGGAAGGATCTTATTCCTGGTATTGTTCAGGGTATTTTTCTCTTCTGCAGAATACTTGAGTAGCAGTTGAATCTCTAACAGGAATGACAAGTAGGAAGTTTTGAAGGGAGTGCAGTGATCAGACTTGATAGTGCATACTTAAGAAGTCAAGCCCCGTGCTGACACCAGATCAAAGTCAATTAAGTGCATGTTAAAACAGCACAAGATCTTTTCTGTGTCTTCGTGTTTCAAATATTCAGTAATACAGAATTTTCGTATTTGTTTCGTTCAGAGTTGATTTACATTTGAGGGGCTTTTTTTGAGTAGAAACAACATATTTGGTTGGTTCTTTCATTTAACCAAACCCTGAAAAAAGTCTTTGTAAACCATCATGAGTAGTATTAGGTGTGGTAATCTTGCATATGTTGTTACACAGGTGACAATATAGTCTTAGTTATATGAAGAAGCTACAGAAAGGTCGAAAAATGATCTTGGAGGTGAAAGTCTGGACTAGTTTGAGCTAGAATTTAATTCCCTGTTTGTAAAGATGGATCTTGTCATTTCAGAATGCTGTAGACTTGACCTCCCTCCCCCACCCATACTGTAGTGTGAGGGGTCACAAACAGCTTGGTTTTAAACCCCTGATATCCCATTACACTCTGTAATTTTTCTGCTCTTAGGTCACTGTGCTGTCATGGATGTAAAGATCAAATAAGTCAAACAGCTATATATTGTGCATAAGAGAAATGGTACTTTTCTCCTTGCATTACATGACTTCTTTCTTCTGTCTAAGGTTCTTGCCTATTTATTGTTTCCTGGTTAGGTATAAAAGGCTCAGTGGTTTCAGAAAATAAAATCAGATGTGCTGGATCACTTCTCTCATGGAATGATGAAATACCATCTTTTCAGCAGAGAGGTTGTGGTTAGACTAGGAGGGCAGAATGTCTTTGTCCTTGGTGTCATTTCCTTGGCTGATGACCATGGGGTCAGCATGTCTTTAATATTCTGGGCTTGTGTTTTATCACTTTTGAAACCAGAAGTACAAGTAAAATCTTCTTTTTGCCATGGTTTTCATGTTTTGGACAACAGCAGGCCTTGAACTTGCCTGGGAGAAGCCAACAAGATTGATCCTTCCAGGAACAGTGTAGGTGAATGGCTAGGAGACCTTATTGCAGCCTTTCAGTACTTTGAGACCTGCAAGAAAAATGGGGACAAGACCTTTGGCAGGGCCTGTTGTGGCAGGATGAGGTGCAACTCAAAGAGGGAGATTTAGAGTGGAGATAAGGGGGAGATTTTTTACACTGAGCATAGTGAAATGCTGGCCCAGATTGCCCAGAGACATGGTGTGCTCTAGACCCTTCATAACCTTCATATACTTCAGCACCTCAGTGTCCTTCCTGGGAGGAGGGACCCAAAATTAAACCTAGGATTTGAGATGTGGCCTCACCAGTGCTGAGTACAGGGGAAGGCTCACTTCCCATGTCCTGCTGGCCAAAGTAGCACTGATCCAAGCCAGGATACTGTTGGCCTTCTTGGCCACCTGAGCACACTGCTGGCTCATGCTCACCTAGCTGGCTGAATGTATTAGGCTAGAATAAAACTGTTCTGCACTGTTAGAGTCTAAATATGTAGTAGGAAGCACAGTGCTACCTTGGTCACTGCCATTAAAATCCCAAAGATAATCTTGATGAGTTTTATTCTATTCTTGTCATCAAACTCTGCAGTGCAGTTAACTGCTAGTCTTAAAATACTCCTGTTGATTAAAAGAGATGCTGAATTACAGAGCTGTGTTCTAGTGTTCCCAAATTACTTCACCATCTTTGAAAATGCTGCCTCCTGTTGAAATAATGGGGAAAAAATAGTTAAAATGTAATCCTGTTAGTGAAATTAGTGCACATCTAGACCTTCTTATGAAATCTGCTATTTCATGGAATCATAGAACATTTTAGGTTGGAAAGGACCTTAAAGATCATCTAGTGCCAACCTCCCTGCCATAAGCAGGGGCATCTTCCACCAGTGAGGTTACTCAAAGCCCCATGCAGCTGGGACACTTCCAGGGATGGAGCATCCACAACTTCCCTGGGCAACCTCTGTCAGTGTCCCACCACTGCCACAGTGGAAAACTTCTTCCTAATATCTAATCTAAGTCCACAGTCTATCAGTTTAAAGCTGTTACCACTTATCTTATCCCTACAGGATCTTCCAAAAAGTCCTTCTCCATCTTTCCTGTAGGCTTCCTTTAAGTACTGGAAGGCTGCCATAAGGTGTTCCTGGAGCCTTCTTTTCTCCAGGCTGAACAGCCCCAACTCTCTCAGCCTGTCCTCACAGCAGAGGGGTTCCAGCCCTCTGATTATTTTTGGGGCCTCCTCTGGACCTGCTCCAACAGGTCCATTGGCTCTCCTGTGTTGAGGACTCCAAAGCTGGCCCCAGCACTGTAGGTGAGGTCTCCCCAGTGTAGAGCAGAGGCAGAATCCCTTCCCTTGACTTGCTGGTCATTGGTGGTGGTTCTTCCAGAATTATTTTCTACACAAGTAATGTCTCTTGCTGATAGTTCTGATTATCATGGATTATTTTAGATCTCTTAGTGATGACATGGGTGAGCAGAAGGAAAACAGAATGGAGTTGTCATGACTACTGTGATTATTTTTTTCCTTGTTTTAAAATTTCTGTACTTTCATTTACAAATATTTTTAATCTATAAACTTTTAGGAATAAAAACCTGCTTTGTTGATTGTAACTTATTGGTCATACTTCAAACTCTCCCAGTTCTTGTAGAAACAGTGTTTGAAGACATTTTTTTCTGGAAATCACAAAAGGTGAAAAGCAAGAGCATTCTTTTGACAGCTTACAGAAAGGCAAACTGGATTAAGTTAATACTCATACATTAGTTGAGTACAGTTTATTTCAGTGCTTACACAGGGGTATGATGTGTTTCTAATCAGGTGGTTTTGCATAGAATTTAGCTAGAAAATGTTTTTAATGGTTTTTGCTTTAACTAGTGAATTTCTGACAGCTTGCAGCTACCACTCCTAACAGTAATTTCCTTGTTTTATTTAGATCAGTATAATTCCTCTTTTTTCCTGTGAGTAGCTCATGCAATACTCATGCCTTAGTTGTGGTTAGAAACGAGTTCCTCTTGTGGAACTGATTCAGGCTGTCATTATTGTGTAGCAAAGGGAAGACTGAAGTAATTGAAGGTATTTTCAGTCATTCAAAGGGGCAGATTAACTTCTTTATGACTAATGGAGTAAACATATTACTCTAATGCATAAGAGTGGGTGTCTTTTGTGTTCTGGGTACATTCATTCTTGACCTTTGCATTACTTGGACTGTAGATGTGGTAGTGCAGGGATGGATGGGGCTCAGGGTTCCTGTGCCGTCACTGCATTGTCATCTTTGATCAAAAGGGAATCCGTTGATGGTGAACTGCTCAGGTCTGGCTTCTAAAACAGAGGAGGAATTTTCTGTTCTTTAAAATGTATCCATTTGCAAAGATGTCTTAGTTTATCCCTGAACATATTTATGTGATTAGATCCTTTCTGGATTTCAGTTGATTTATGCCTCTGGCCTCTTTTCTTTGCTTACTCGGCAGTGACAGCAGCGTCTGCAGCTCTCTGCTTTGAGTCCCAAGCTAGTTTTAGCTTGTGTTGATGATACAACTAAATCAGCCCAAGCTGAAAATGCTTTAATTTGTCCTTTTTCTCAGCCTAACAAATTATCTCTTGCTGAATTGCCAGTTACATGAGTAGACTGCCACTTGTCCTCTGGCTTGCTCATCTCAGTCTTACACTGTCTGGCAATTGGTGTTGGAACTAAACAGTAGGAAAATTATTCATCTGTCATCCTTTGGTGTCTGGTGTTAATATTTTCTGTACATTTACTGGAGGTTGATAATTTTAGGTATGTCTTTTCTAGGAGTGAAATGTTTTTACTTGTTCTACAGTTTTAGTGTCTACTGAGCTGGAAGGGACCCAGTAGGATTGCTGAGTCCAGCTCTTTAACCTATGCAGGGCACCCCAAGAATCATACCATGTGCCTGAGAGTGTTGTCCAAATGCTTCTTGAACTGTGTCAGGCAGTTTTAGGTTATTGGACAACAGTGAAACAATTTTTCTGTGAAACATAGTGTTTTTCAACAACTTAAAAAACAGGACAAGGAGTCTTGTGTATCATTGGATTTTGGTACTGTACTGGTTTATCTCCAAGTGTAAGCTACATGCAATTAAATCCTGTTGTGGCAGGGCAAGGGGTGATGGCTTTAAACTAAAAGTAGATTTAGATTAGATCTAAGGAAAACACTTCTTTATGATGAGGGTGATGAAACACTGACCTAAATTGCCCAGAGAGGTGGTAGATGTCACATCCCTGGAAACCTTCCAGGTCAGGTTGTTTGGGGACTCTGAGCAACCTGATCTACCTGATCTAGTTGCAGATGTCCCTGCTGACTGCAGAGGGATTGGACTAGATGACTTTGAAAGGTCCTCTTCCAGCCCAACCCATTCTGTGATTCTGCTAAGGAGCTTGTGTCTGAAATCCCACAGCTGAGCCACTTAAAAGTGCAAACTTACAACAGAGGATGTGAACTTGTAGAAAGTGTAATAGGACTTTAAAGTCTCCTGGTGGTTAAGCTGTTTCTGTGTGGTGTCTTTATTTGCAGTATCTTCTTTTAGTTGGTTTTCAAGGTCTGTCATGCCAAACAGCAGCTAGATGTGGTAAGTGATGATCCCATATCTCCCAGCACTCCTTTCACATCCTGTATATTGATGACTGTTCTCCCCACTACCTGACCACACTTCTCCAATCCATAGTCTGTCTCTGTGTTGGATTGAAAAGTGCAGTTTGCCAGTGGTGTTGATTAATTCCACTTTGCTTGAAAGGCACTGGTCACACAGAGAGCAGGAGAGAATTGAAAGGATTCCTTACCCTGTACTTGCTTGCTCCATTTCTACTTCTCTGACAGGTGTTGCTACGTAATTTAACTCTCTTGTGGTTAAATGAGCATAATCTTTATTTTAAAGTGAAAATAGAATTTTGGCAGAAGTTGGCAGCACTAGAAAAATGCCCCTACTTGACCTGAGAGTGGATTGTTTTCTTCCAGGGAGTGTGTGTATATGACAAGAGGCTGAAAAAGAGAGAAGTGTGTGTGGGCACTGGCAGCAGGCCACGTTCTTCAGGCCGTGCACTGCTTCATCTCCCTTCTCTCATTGCCTTGCAAAATGTATAGGCTTAGCTGTAGAAAATAATACATTTATTTCAAACTTGTGTTAAATGAGCTCATCTTAGTCACTCAGCAGTTCTGAAATGCTGCCAAGTGCTATGTCTTGTAAATTTATAGAGGTTTTTTTCCCTTCTTTTTGCAAAAGATGAAATACTACATAGTTACTGAGGCAGAGAGAAAGCATCTTCCTTCATCCCTCACATACTGAAGCATGAAAAAAGATGCTGAAAGCCAGGATTTCTAATTTGACCTCCCTGCTTAGTGCTTCTGAACATGAAGATTCCTCCTCAGTGAGGCTGTCTGCTTGTGGCAGGCAAAATTGTCATTCACTGCATTCACAGCAGAGAGTTTTGATGAGGTCAGTAGCGAGTTCTAGCACAGCATGGCTCCTTCTCCCTCACCATCAGCTTGGTAGCAGGAACAAGTGAGACTTCTGCTGATTCCCTTCTTACAAGGTATGAATTCCAGTCAAATGTTAGAGCTGCTTGTTTCTTCAGGAGGAAATTGTATTTAACCCCTGGATGTGTTACAAGCAGGGATATCATCATTAAATCTGACTCTCTTGCTGAAGAGAACTAACATACATATATATATATGTATGTATGTATGTATGTATCAAAGATACAAAGCAGAAGGAACTGTTATGTAATTTAGTCTGACATTTAGGGTGTTGCACATGGTGAGGTGTAACTTTTACTCCCTGTTTTGAGCTCAGTAGCTCATATTTGACTGAAAAATTAACAGGCATTTGTTGAAACTCTTGTTTCACAAAGACTTGCTGTCTCATTTGGAAGTTGATTAGAAATGAAGATTTCAACATCTTTCTGAGTAATTTGGTCTATTAGTTAAAAAGGCTGTGCTTTCTTCTTTTTTGTTGCTTTACTGCATTTCTGACTTGAATATGTTGAGTATCTAGGGGTTTTTTGTAGTTTCCTGGGAATTCTAAGCTGGCATAAACTGGCAGAGCTGCTGAAAGAAGCAGTCAGCTTCCCCCAGTGGCTTTTTCCTGCTTTGCTGCCAGCTGGCATGGCCAGAGCACTGGCCCCTGGTCCTGGCCTGATCCTTCTACAGCTGTGCAGTGAACCCACTGCAGAACCAGCCACAACAGCAGCAAAATCAGATTTGTCCAGGGGCAGGATCAAGATTTAGTTCACAGTGCAACTGCTGCTCCAAAGAGGAGGGTGGGAATGAACCATCAATGAGGAGAAATGGTTGAAGGTGGCTGTCCCAACAGCAGGTGGAGAAACTGCAGAGTTACTTTCAGCTGTTGGTTCTTGGCCATTTGGTGCTGGAAATAGTCCTGTTCTAGTGCTGTCTCATGTTGCTCTGCAGCCAGCTGCATGGCTTTGTCCTGGAGTTGGTCCTCATGGTGTTAACATCATGACTTCCCAGCCAGCTGTATGTCAAAACTCTGGAATAAAAAGTGCTGTTATTTGATGTAGCAAAAGCTGGTCAGGAGCAAGTAGTGTCAAGGTGGTAACATTTATTCTGTTGATAAATTTTTAGCAGCTGTGTTGCAGTAATTGGCAATTAATAAATACTCAAGGGGAAAAGGCTTTGGACTGTTATTACTAGAGGGCTTATATGAGGCAAATTAGTCTCTCTGTTAGCAGGTTGAATCTGGAAATTCCCAGTATGTGAGGACTGTTTAGTAAACACTTGTTTAAAAAACTGAACTCTGTCTCAAAGATGCAAATTGATATTTATTAGTGGGATGTCTTAAAACCTAGCTATTGAAAACTATCTAATATTAAACCAAGTGAACTTCACAGTAAATAAAACCTTTTCTTCTCTCTAGTGAATGTTTGTTTCTCCTATGAGAGCATTTGGTAGGAGATCTGTGTGCTAGCTCTCATGTGTTGAATACTCTGCCATCCTTTGTAGTAAGAGGAAAGCAGCCTCAGCCTTTCCAGATCTGAGGGAGATGTCATAACTTCCTCTGTAGTCTGAGGAAGGCTGTGGTTTTCTGAGATACAGAAGGAAAGTGATGGAGCTCTGAAGAGTGAGATACCAAGGATAAATCAGACCCAGCAATAGAAGATTATCTAATCTGGGCAAGGGAATGGCTCCAAACCTACAGTGTCACCACAAAACATTGGGAAGTTTGTCCATGTGCATGCATGTGTGGCTGTGAACTAGAAAGTTAGAATCTGTACTAGTCTTTTGGGGCATCACATACTGATGTTATTCTCTACAGAAAGGATAAAAAACTTTCAGGTGCTGCTGAAGGTGTTGACTGATTTGTTGGGGTTTTTTTTAAGTGCAGTCAAAATATATATATGGCTTTTTTCCTCTTGTGATTGCATTTAAGTTTACCAGTGACTCTTACTGGAGTGAAAGTTGTTATATAAAATCCTGCTATATTTTCCTGCCAAAAGATTCTATTACTGTTTAGGCAGCAGTGCTGAAAGGATGAAGCTTACAGTCACTGTTTTGTACCATTCAGCATGCTGATTCCATGTCTCTTCTGGCAGCACAGTACAAAACCTACTTTTACTTCAGACTGAAAATGATTCCCTCCTCTTTTGTGATGGCTTTGGTTTTGCATAATCTGGTTGGGTTTTGTTTCATCTCCACAGGTCCTAGCTGGTACAGGTCTCATTTTCCACATAGGAAGTGATAAACACAGTTGTAGAGGCTTGTTTGGCAAGAGGAGTCTGTTTTTTCTCCTTCCATTTTTGCTCAGGGACTCCTCAGAGCTCAGTTCATCAAAGCTATTGCCACCACTTAGGGGGCAGGGTGAGAGTGAGGAAACATTTCACTTGAGATCTGACCCATGGACAGTGTACAGTTACCTTCTTTAAAGTGGCCATCTGATTTTGGGCTATTTCAAATGAAGCTTCTTGAAACTGCTCAGCCACAGTGGTCCTAAGGTTGTGCTGCTGCTGCACCTCTTGCTCAATTGTCTTTGTTTCTACTTGACTGAGTCTCCCAGCTTTGTTACCTTCCTAAGGTTGCTGGTTGGCATATGTGTTCATGAGCAGCCATATCCTAGGCAGTGTCTCATTTATGTCCTAGTTGTTCTTTTTACATCTGTTTTGCATATATTTTGGTGGTGTTGAATCAGTGAAACTTGCTTGGGTGACAATTTTCTGGCCACCTGTGGGTATTTTTTTTGTTTTTTTGTTTTTTTTTTCTTTTATATAGGGGAAATTCCCATATTTGTCATTTAAAACTCTCACTTGAGGCTTTTATTGAAGACATAAAAAAGTGTCTTTTCTTTTTCATCTTTGTTTCAGTATCATTGTACAGGTATGTGCTAGTCTGGGAAAGCTTTAAAATAGCAAAGCTCTGCTGATCTTTGCTGGGAGTGGAATAGTTTAAAGAAGCCTTTGCAGTCTGATTTGGATGTTTGTACTTGAAAACAGTTGAAGAGAAAGATGGGGCTTTTTGTTTACCCAAACACTTGCAAGTAAACCTTAAAAACCCACCCCAGTTAAGAGCAAAGAATTTTCTTCACAGCATAGGATCTTTACTCCCTGTGTGAAAGGGTGGGGCTCTTGCCAGCCAGAAATCTTTTCAGAAGGTTGCTGCTATTTTCCCCTTACTATCTTCCAAAAATGCTGACAATCTCTCTCAAAGAAAGGTATCCAGGTTTGCCATATCTTGCTAAAATACCTTTAACTTCTTTTCAGGTGGAAAATAAAAGGGTGGAAGAAGGGGAGATCAGTAAACTGTGCTGCAAAATATGCTTTTCATTTTAGAAAGAATCTCAAATGATGAATTGCTTTTGGAACCTTACTTTGCTGCCTTTGGAGTCAGTGGGAAACTTTAATCTTATTTTCATCAGGGTACACTGAGGCTCACTCCTACACAGTGCCTCTGTGCTATTGTATATATGGTCTGCAATAGATGTGTTTTAAAAACATTCAAAACATTGAATTCAAACTAAGTCTTGGACTTGGTAAAAGCTGTCCATGCCCCTCCTTCAGATGTTGGAAATACAACTGTCAAGAAAAGAGCAGCTTTCTGGTTCACTGGGGCATGTGCTGGTGGCTGTGTATCAGTTTTGTGCACAGTAAAGTTTGAAGACTTTTAAGGGAAAAGAAATTGTAGCTGGAGAAACCCCAGGTTAAAAATTAATGCTCATTAAGTTTCCAAACTTGTTAATTCAGCAGTAGGTGAAACCAAGAGCAGAACAAAGAACTTCACACTGAGAAGCATGGTTGTATCTTGCTGATCTGAATTCCCTTTTTCCTCTGTGGAAGTTTAATTCAGAACTCAGATCTTGCTCATTAAGATTTGGCAATGTGACCTTCCTGGGTCCTTTCTGAAAACCCCAGTGTAGGTTTCATCATGAATATAGCATGGGAATTCCTTGTGTCTTGGACTGCAGTTGAAGGAGGGTTCCCTCTTGTGTTACCCTGGTTGCTGTCTTCTTTGTCAGGTGCAGGACTCTGGAGGGAGGGAGAATTTTGTTCCCTGTGACCATCTGAGTGTATTTCTGGGAGGCAGCTTTTCAGAGGAAGGAGCAGATTTCTGTGAGATAAATGCAAATGTGTCAAAGACTAGAGTAAACATACTCTAATTTGTCCTGGTAAAACTCAGCTCTAGAGCTAACAGACATATTCTGTGGCTTTTAGGTGTCTTGTTATGGAAAGGTTCAGGCAAATCCGTCTCTATGATGTTGTCTAACTTGAGGTCCTGCCAGGCAGTTTGTTAATACAGCAAATCAAAAGTACTCTCATAAAAGTGAGGTCTTGAGAAATCATTGTCAGCTTGGACATCTTGATAGATGCTCCCTGTCTTCCATCATGAGACAGCCTCTGGGCACAGGAGTGACCATTTGCATGATACTGAGTGTTTTTAATGGAAATGATTTTTCTATGGCTTACTGTTAACCTGGTCTTTGTTAGCAAAATGAACATCAGAAGACAAAGATTCCTGGAAAGCTGAAATTCCTCACTTTTCCCAGTGGCAGACAGCATAACTAAGCTTTGCTCCAATTTGTGATATTTCTTTGTATTTATTTATTTAGTTTTAAGTGCAAATGGCCTGCTTTTGAAATAAGGAGAAATCAGAGAGGGAAAGGGAAATCTTCTGTACTTTTAGACAAGCTGTTTGAACACAGAATTAGATATGTTGCCAGGCTTTTAAAATGTGTTTTAAGCAAACAAAATTTCCCTGGTTTGAAAGTCTAGGAGAAGTTTGAAGCAGTTTGCTCTATGATACAAAATACAATGATTCAGCATTTGCAATGAGAGCTTTTTATAGTGACTCTATTTTTATTCAGAGAAAAACAATAGCACTGAATTACAGGCAGTTTGACCAGATGTTAAGGAAGGTCTCTTGAAGCTGAGGAAAATCTCATGTTGCTTGATCTTGAAAGCTGAACTCGGGAGCTCCTTTGGCATTAACATTTCAGTGCTGTCCTCCCAGAGGTGAAATTCAGAGCAGTGCTGGGAAGCTACACAAGCAGTGTTTCTCTGAAGCCTAGTTTGTAAGCACTGCTAAGGGGCTATCAACATTGGCTGCATTTTATTTGTGAAGGTTTGAGTGGTGTAATTAATCTCTTGTTAATTTTAACCCCCTCTTTCAGGTTTTCACCACCGTTCTGTTACCCTGCTGCTGCAGCCGATGCTGATCCGAATGAGGAGGCTCCAAAGGCTTGTTCCTTTCTCATGCTGGATCCCTCACATCCGAGAGCTACTTGGCAGTTTCCAAGGCAACCACCTGTGGAATAATTAAAAAGGATGGAGTGTTAGTGTGCCAGATAGAAGGAATTCTTGCCTGGAGAGAGCACTTCGTTTTCATCTCTCTTGAAGAATCAAATGTGTTTCTGCCAGCAAAGTTAAGGTAGTACAATTAAAAAGTACTAAATTGTTTTCTGGAGGTACTGCAAGAGTGAGTAGGAGAAACAATCCTAATATGACTGCAAAATGCTTAAGAAAATGACCATGGATCCTTCTACATTCATTTATTGGGCATATTTGAACAGAAACCCAGGAAGAAGGTGATGATGATGGAAAGGCAGTGTGGGGGAACAATATTTTCTAGTGGTTGCATGAACTGTTTTGCACTTTATGCTGTCTTGCCTCACAGATGACTTTTAAGCTGGTAAGGACTAAAATGGAGCATACATTAGTGGGAGCATAAATATAGGAAGTGCAGTCTTCATGCCAAGTACACTGAGATTTCTTTGGCATTCAGGGAAGTGATAGATATAAAAGGAATGTAAGAGTGGGCTCGCTGCAAAATGACAGTCAGAATCAAGGACTGATCTGGAGCCCAGAGCTGAAAGGCTATGCAGTGATTAAGTCAATGTTAAAACTGAACTGGTGGAAAGGTTTAGCTCCTTTGGTGAAGCAGCAGCAGCAAAAAAAGAACACATTCCCAGATTCAGAGCTGAAATTGCCTAGTGGGGGAACCAAAAGGTAAGCCAAAGCACTCTGTTCTGACCCAGAGAATAAATAAGTAGTGACTTTAGTCCTGGAGGTTTGAAATGTTCCTACAAAAGTGTATGGTAAAGCTGTTAGGCTTTAGATAATTGGAAAAGTTCTTCTCTAAGTATAATATGTTACTGGATGTATCTTCCTTCTCTGCCAGTCATTCAAATATATTTGAATAGAGAAATATTACTCATTTCTGCCAATGAAGTTAAGTGGAGAAAGCCACATCCACGTTCTTCCCATAGCCCAAATAACTGCTCAGTGGAGCCTGGTTACCTAGCTTGTTGCTTTTGTATGGGTAATTTTAGGGTGTGATGCTTTTAAAGAGTTTATTTTAAGCAGGGAAAAGAAAATGATTTCTAAATTTTGAAGTAGGAATATTTGGGATGCCATCTGGGCTTTACATAATAAATTTTGACTGCCAAAATGTTTGTGGGATTCTTTTGGGATGTGGCTGGGATTTCACATTCCATCCCTTCCACAGCACAAGAGGATCATTGTTTTTAGATATGGTGAGTCCAGTTGTGTGGGGGCAGCTGTGTGGTTTGAGGAGATACAAATTGACCCTACCCAGTAACCACTCTTACCTTTCCTGCTGCTGGAGAATTACAGAAGCTAATATTTGCAGGTACCAGCTGCAGAGAATTGCAGTTTTCAACCTTGCCACTTGGTTTCCAGTTCATTGGTTCATTGTCACCACTGCTGAACTGCCAAATGAATTTTCTTTCTGAAGCAACTCTTCAGGCTGTTCAGTTCCTTGCACTGTGGAGCTGAGGAAAATGTTTTGGGAGACAAATCTTGTTTTCACAGGTAAAAGGGATATGCTGGCAAAGTGTCTGCACCAGGCACAGGGAAGATAACAGAATTGAGACAGGATGCAGTGTTGAGTAAGGGCAGTCAGTGTGTGTGGAACCAAATCTTTTACTTTCCAAGAAACATCAGTAACTCTGCAAGCTGGAAGTAGGTAGTTGTGAGAGAGCATGTATGTGTGTTTCTGCATGTGTCATGTAAGAGCTAGGTAGCAGTCATGTGAAGTAGTGCAGGGTTCCCAAGAGTGTACACTTCATCTTGGGCACACCTAGAAAACTTAGACATTCAGGGACCTCTGCTTTTCTGTTTTACCTCAAATAGTGTGGGTGAGATTCTTCTCATGAACCTAGATTTCCAGCTGAAGGAGGTGGTAAAATGCAGGTAGGATGAAGAGCTCCCTGAAGCTGTGTTCCAGAAACTCCTATTTCAGACCCCCTTGAAGGGGATAACTTGCCATGACAAAGGTACCTCTAGGAAGGAAAGTCTTAACCATTGATGGTTCAGCCTGGACCACGGATTTAACAGATGTCTAACGATTCAGAAGCTTCAAGTCTGCAATTAGATGTATTTAGATGTGAAAACAAACTCATCTAGGCTTTTTCCCCTGCATTTCATTCTGCACCCAGAGCTTCCCATGCCAGGTAGAGTTGCACTTACTGGTACAAGCTACTCACTCATCCTCACTGTCCCAACACAGACATTTGACCCTGGTAATGTTTCCAGACTTCATATACAAGCCCAAGGTTCAGTGTGGAGGATACTGCAGAGCCACATGGAGTTTTTTAACTTAGTTTCTAATAGAAATAAAAACATGCATGCTAAATTTAGGCAGCTGGACTGTGTGAAAGAAAAAGAGTGGTCAGGCAGAATTGATTTCTAATGTTCTGTGTATAGCTTATGTTTTAATAATCTCTATCCTGAGGAGTTTTATAGGACTGAAGGGGAGTAGAAATTTAGGAGCAGTAGTTTGTTCAATTGTTTAAATTTTTTAGTGTGATTTGGTATGTGTCAACACAGAAGTTGTTTTTGTAGCCTTGACTGTTAAGAATTAGTGCTGTATGCAGCCATAAAAAGTAAAATGTTCTTTGTACTTCTGTGACAGAAAATTTCTCTTATGCCCCATCTTGGTGTGATGTGATGTCCTTTGGAAATAGTGAGAGGCAATGATGCAGTGATTCTCTTAGAGATTATTTTGATCCACTCACTCAGTTTTCCCCCCCTTTCTCTACTATCAGAACAGCTGTATCAAGAGTCACTTACAGTGTGGTTGTCTCAAATGGTCATTAAAATATTTTTGTGAAGTAAGCAGGACTGTTTCCTAGAATTGTTACCACTTTTCTCTTGTTGCTTGGAAATCCAGGTGATTTTCAGGTTAGGATTTTTCAGAGGGAGTTTTTCCTTCTAGCAAGAGAAGCCTAGGGTAGAAATGTAGAGGAAATGCAGGCAAAGAGCAGAAGGCAGCAAGGCACCTTCCAGTTAAAGGGATGGGGAACTCAAGTAATGCATGGACCCTTTTTACCTAGACTTTGTTTTGGAGATTGGATCCCTACATCCTTAGAGGATTTAGGGTGTATCAGGCTGGGCAGACACATCAAGTATCTCATTAAGGTGTTGTAGAAATCATTTCTCACCTTCCTAGGAAACAAGAATCATCTCTGGGAATATCAGTCACTATGTAAAGTTGTTTATCTTAAGCCTTTTAGACCTGTCTCATGGCTCTCTGGCTCCTTGCAGATGAGAAGAGAGTGAAAATCACCTGCCCCAAAGTGATAATGAACATTTTCCAGATGCAGCAGTAGAGGACACTAATAATATTTTTGCCTGTCAGGTTTCCTTTCTCCCTGCCATGCCTTGTGGACAGGCTGTCTGAGTGCAGTTCAGAGGAATTGCCTTGACAAATTATGTAGGAAGTCTAGAATAAAATTGTCAGGCCACTTTGTCATTCTAGGACAAATTTATCTCTCTCTTTTGAATCAGTGAAGTAACTAATAAAAAACACATCTTATGTTGTATTTTTTGTAGCAGTAGAGTCTTTTCTATTAATCCATTTGCAGCTCCCCCTGGGTGATTTGAATTCCTCATGTTACCTTGTGTATCTTCTTAGAATTACAGAGTCATATTTGATAGAGAGGTGGAACCTGGCTTTAAATTGCTGTCCACAGTGGACATTTGGGTATTTGTTACAGGTGAGGAAAAGGTGCTAACACTTGGCAGTTTTGGGGGATATTATCCCCATGTTAGACAAAAAGACTTGGAGAGATAATGAATGTAAGATAGAAGAGGAGCTGTTGTCTTAGACCCATCTACAGCAGTACTTTGTCTCCAGCAATGGCCAAAGGTGGGTAACTGAGGAGCACAGGAATACTGTGGGAATATAGGAGCCTCCTTCTGCATCCTCTTCAATCTCCAGACATCTGTAGTACAGGGATTTACTGAGCTAGGTATCTTGTTATGGTGTTTAATGGACTTTGGAATTTCTTCAATCTACCTTTCAAGCCAGGAGAAGTATTAGGAAGTGCAGTACTGGGTAGTTCACAGCTTAACTAACACAGCAGCCTGTTGAGTGAGGAGTGATACTCTTCTGTTAAGTTTTGAACCTGAACTCTGTTTGAAATCCACTTCTTGTACTGGCAGAGGCATAAATAATTCATCCCTTCCCACTATCTCCATGACAGTGATGGTTTTCTAGACATCAGCCTGCTGGGAGTGTAAGAGCCAGTTCAGAGCCTGTTGACCTACATACCAAGTTAGGACCACTTTGTTCACCCCCACTTACCCTACTTCATACTTCATTTCCTTCAGATACTTTCATGATTTCACTCCTGAACTTCCACTGATCTATTTTACTGGCCAGTCAGGAAGCTGGGGGCAGTCTTTTGTCCAGCTTTTCCTACTCATTTACTGTCTTTGCTACAGTATCAGCAGATGTTGTCATCTCACTGTTGAGCCCTTTTCATGTCATTTATGAATTCATTGAAGTGCTGGGAACAGATCCCAGCACAGATCCCTGTGGAAAGAAGAGCTGAAATGGCACCAAGTGCTGCCAAAGCAGAAGTGGCTCTGCCCACTTTTGCATGTGGCACAGTTGAAGTTGTAGTAATTTCCCTGTCTTGTTTTGGTACACTTGTAAATGTTGGGGGCTCTGCTTCTGGGGCTCTGCTCTGTTCTCATCTTTTTATAGACCTGTGACCTCACATTGTATCTTTCTTAGCATAATTTATGGTTAAGTTAGAGAAGTCTTAACTACAGATCTGCATAGGAGTCTGCTTTTGTGTGTGTGTATAAATGGCTGTGTTATTAGCATGTTAAATAACTGTTGATTAATAAGACCTTCCTCCTTCCTGCACTACAGTTGAGTTTGAGAGCTTTTGGAGAAGTTGGTAATTTTGGGGACTCCCAAGATCCAATTAATCAGAGCTCCTTCAGAGCTCTTGTGTGACCTGCATATTGCAGCCCATCTGTTGGCATTGTTAGTGTTTTAATTCCTGGCTCTTCTGTTACTGGGCAGTTAACAGTCCTCAGCTGGCTGGAGAGGATCCTCTTTCCTTGTCCCCTCTGCAAGCAAACTGTAGTGCTGAAAGTTCCCTAAACTGTTCCATACTGAGTAGTGAATTCATCTGGATTTTCATGTGACAAGTATTGCTCTCACCTTACACACATAGGAAGTGCTCATCTCCACAATGGTTGGAGAAAGAGCTTGAATGAATGAGGAAAACCCTGACATTTTCAACAGAAGAAACTGGATGAGTCTGTCCTTGAAAGGTCAGATTTAATTTGTGTCTTACCACTTTCTGATTGTTCCACATGGTCAGTGACAAATACATCAGTTGGGCTGGTTTTGAATCTTTAAGATGAACTGATGGCAGTTTGGATTATTCATATGCTAAGATTAAAACAAACCCAAACCCTTTTGAGTCTATCTTTTAGCATATTAGTTGTTAGTGATTGTTCATCCAAATGACTGATCTGACTGGCTGGAAATTCTGTGGTGCTTTACCTTCAAGCATTGTGAGAGGCTCAGCTCTGTGTGGGTGAATGGACAGCAGTGCATAAGTGTGCAAATACAGACTTGTAAGCAACCTTTGGGCTGAGGATAATCAACTTTTTCTGTTCCCTTTTGGTCTGTCTTGTAGCTTCCTGAGTTTTAGGCTTTGTGAGAATGCAGACTGGTCTGAAAACTATGTAGATGACATAAAGTAGCAGTGGGTTTTCTTTCAGCTGAATGGGGACTGGTCTCAGTTTCTCTCAGGTTTGAAATACTCTTCTGCCCACCAAAGAATGCCAGAGCTAGGGCTGAAAGCAGGTGTTTGCTTCAAAGCTGACATTCACTCATCTCTTGTAGTTTTGTTAATTTGGAGAAAGCCAGTGTTTTCTGGAGGACTGAAGGATGCTGAGAGCATGCTGTTAACCTTGTTCCCTTCAAATAAGTATAAACTGACTACAGATGTTCAGGAATGGTGTCAGGGCAGATGATGAGGGGTGTTTTCAGTTCATGCCTGCCAAGAATTAGGAAAAATTAACACACAGTTGTTGTGGCTTGGGAGAATAATGCACTCAAGGAGTTGCCTGCTCCACAGATGAGGGCTGTAGTAGGGGGTACTTGGGTTAACAGTTTCAACATGATGGTTCAGGTACAATTTCCAGGGGGTGGCTCAACTTCTCTGGGGTGTAGGAACTTGTAGTTGACTTGTTGAGCACTTCTCCCAAAGTGTAAGGAAGTTTCTGAAGGAAATGACCCCACAGTCCTTGCTCAGGCAGATATCTCACTGAAATCAGTGGTAAGGATTTGTTTTTATTACTGAGGCCTGAAAAAAAAAAGGAAAGGGTTACTCCACACTCTGTTAAGGATGAGGCAGGACTACTCAGCAATCAGTGAATAATCAGGCTTGTTTATTCCTTCAGACTGTCTGTTTTCACCTTCTGTGGCATCCTAAGGTTATATCAGGAGTGATGTTTCTAGTAGTCTCTGTTTTAGACACCTGATGGAGGATTCCAAATTCCACTGAGGTGCTGGCAGTGATACAGTATGTCTTGTTTACAGGAACTCTTTCAGATTTGTAATGCAAATACCATCTCTGCAGGTCTTCAGAGCTCTGCTTCTCTGGAGTTGGGAGTTTCATCTCACCTAAATTGTATTGTGAGTGATGGTATCCATCTAATCCATCAGGGTTAAGATTAATAATCTGTGAACAGCTGATTTTCAGAGAGTTAGTGAGATTACCCAGAGTCTCCTAATTGCTGGAATGATTTAAAACAGTAAGATCTATTCCTCTTCTTACCATCATCCTAAACAGAGAACATAGAATGCCTTCATAATTGCTGTTTCTTGGTGTTCTGCCATAAAAAGCACTCTAAAGATAATTGTGCAGAGGAAACTTTGTGCTCAATCTGGAGGGATATTTGTGTTGGTAGAAGAGGATTAGCATCCTAAAGACTTAGGTGTAATTCACTTGAAAAAAAACCCCCAACTAACTTGCTTTGGTATGTAAGCAGTTTTTTAGGATGATATTGCTGCTCTCCCTGGAAGCTCTTCCAACCTAAAAAAATCCTCAGTGCCATATGCTGCAGTAATGCCAGCACACAAACTGTATTAAAAAAATATAAAGGAACAGAGCTGCAATTGGAGGTTTTAATTCTGCAGAGGGATCCATTCTGGAGCCCTTTTCTACTCTACAAAAGATCTGTTGTACCACATGCCCTATGCAAAACATGTTGGAGGCTTTGGATCTGAAATCAGGATGAAGAAGCTGAGAAGGAGAGAAAAGAAACTTCTGCAGTTCTAGTGCTTGGGAGACAGTTTGGTGAGTAGACAATGAAACTGCTACAGCAGAAAACCCTCACACTGGGGTTTAAAGGCTGCCTGTGTGCTGTCCAGACCACTGCAAGTATCATCTTGGACTTCATGGTAGAGTTGGCCTTTCTTTGGTCATTTGTCTTTTTTGTTTTGTCATAGGTAGCTGGTAGGTTGTTGGTGCTCAATGTGGATACAAGCTGTGCCTGTACTAGCAACTGAGTAAGGTTTAGTGGGTTTGAAGTGTCTAAACTGTTAATCTTCAGCATGCTCATTGAGGTGCTTGGCCAGATAGTGTTTTCCTAAGAACATAGTTTGAGGACAGTGGGAGGCTGGGTCTGTGCCTGTTGGGGGTGTGGAAGTTGTGCTGCAGGCATGGACAGGTCAGCTGTGTGGATGCAGGATCCACACTGACAGGAAACAGGGCTTTATCCACTTTTCCTGTCTTAATACAGGGGTAGGCACAGGTGATTTTGGGTCTAGGGTTTCCACCTACAAGCACCTATTGTGTGCTTGCAGTCCAGAAGCCAGCTGTATCCTGGACTGCATCCCCAGCAGCATGGCCAGCAGGTCAGGGAGGGGATTGTGCTTCTGCTCTGCTCTGGTGAAACCTCACCTGCAGTGCTGGGGCCAGCTCTGGAGTCCTCAGCATAAGAAAGACATGGACATACTGGAGTGAATGCAGAGGAGGCCACCAAAATGATCAGAGGGTTGGAACCCCTCTGCTGTGAGGCCAGGCTGAGAGAGTTGGGGTTGTTCAGCCTGGAGAAGGGAAGGCACCAGGGAGACCTTCTTGTGGCCTCTCAGTACTTAAAAGGGCCTTTAAGAAAGATGGGGATAATCTCTTTAGCAGGGCCTGTTGTGACAGAACAAGGGGTGATGGTTTGAAACTAAAAGAGGGAGATTCAGACTAGGTCTAAGGAAGAAATGTTTTACACTGAGGGTGATAACTAGCTCAGATTGCCCAAAGAGCAACCTGGTAGATGTCTCATCCCTGGGAACATTCCAGGTCAGGTTGTTTGGGACTCTGAGTTGGAGATGTCCCTGCTGACTAGATGACCTTCAAAGGTCCTTTCCAACCCAACCCATTCTGTGATGGTATGAAGTAGTCATAAGGCAAACTTCCATAAACAACTGGAGAACTGTGAGTTCCAAATTGGACATCCAGCATAGCTGATAGCTTTCAGAACTGTGGCCATAAGTTCTAAAGTCAACTTTAAGACACAAATCTTGAAGTGTTCCATAGGTTTTGGACTTTTCAAAGTGTGTCATCTTTCAAGTCTATTTGTGTATTTGAGAAAACCCCTGTGAAGCACCTAAGGTTCTTCAGTTGTGAACAGGCAGTTCAGCTGCCTCCTTTCTGTGTTTCACTGAGACCTTTTCTAAGGGAGACCATGAAGTCTCCTAGCTACTTGAAGTCATTTTGGGCCAAAGCCATGATGAACTTGAAGCAATAAGCTGGCAGAGCTGTGTGTTGCTGTCATCCATGGGGAAGTCCTCCTGCTGCTGTTCTTCTCTGCACTGATCTGATAAAGGTTGCTGCAGTGATCTCAGAAGGAAACATCTCAGTTTAATTCATGAGTCTCACTAAATCTGGAGATACTTAGTTTAGTGATAACATCAGAGACTTTTAGCCTGGAAAAGGTTGGAAAACTTGGGATGGAAAAGAGTTTTGTTGTGTTGGTTTTTGGGGGGTTTTAAGTCTTTTTTTTTTTTCCCTCCTTCCTCTCAAGAAGGACCTGATGGGAATGCTTGGAAGCTGTCAGCAACATTCCTGACCCAAGAATTCAGGCACAATTAGGCCACTAGTATTTTGATAATTAATGAGACTTTATAAATAACATCTCAAGTTCTTTTTTACATGCCTTCTGGGTTTTTTTTGGAGGGGGGGAGGAATGTCAGACAAATTTCAGGCATTTCTGTGCTACCTTGGAGACTAGAAAATGTTTCATTATTGGCATCCCAGATTCTTACATAACCTGCTAATTCTGGGAAGAGGAATTGGAAGAAAAATGCTCAGCACTTTGAGTCTTCTCATGAAATTACAAGAATCAAAAACACTCTGCTAAATAGTTCTGTGATCATTTCCCCAGAAATATTAGTATTCCAGGCTCCTGGAAGGCATTTGTTTTGCTAGGATTGGATCCTGAAGGAGTTAAACTCCAGTCCCAGGGACTAAATGACATAGTGGCACTTACTCCATAAAATCAGTGTATTTGGGTTTGCAGGATGATAAAAGGGAATAAAACACAAATGTAAAAGAGAAGGGGAAGAGTTTTCCTCCTGGCATCAGGAGCAGAACTGGTACATATTTAGGGTGTGGGTTGCATGTTGTATGCACAGCCCTGTGGGAAGGAGTTTACCCTCATATTTACTGATGTCAAGAGGATTTTTGTTTTCTCCCAACTCCCAGGTCTATAGTTCTAAAGGGACAAGCCAGGAAGGGATTTTCCCTGCTCTTAGCTCATGTGAAACACTTGTGTTTTTTCTTGCCTGCTTTGTTTGTTCATAGCTCTTACTGTATGGAGAAGGTTTGATTATAAAATGAGAACCATGACTGGTTACTGCTGTCTGCTTTGGGAATTTACTGATTCTTAAGTTGGTTAAAATTGCCATTTTCTGATCCCTTCTACAGATAGTCTGCCACAGGGAATTGGAAATGAGTTGGTTATGCCTTGTTTTGTTTAAGTTTAGTTTATTTTTTTAAACTACAGAATTAGAAGTAAACCAGGTATCTTAGAGTGTAAATTCAGTTGGATCTGTGAGGTAGGGAAGAGTGACTGTTTCAGAGGGATATTATGATGATACTATTAAATCCCTATAGGGCTATGATCCCTATAGGGATATTAAATCATATCCCTACAGGACTGATTTAATATCCCCACAGCAAGGGCAGTAGAGTTGACAGTGAGTAAAGCAGAGGAATGACCTGCACTCCTGAGCAGCTCTCTGGAGTATCACAGAAGGCAGAATTTCTTTTTGTAGAAGAGATTTCAAAGATTTAGGACCTGGAATGAAATAAAAATAATCAGTATTTGTTTGAATACCTGCCAGCCATGATTTTCTCCCTAGTTCCTGAAGAACAACTTGAGTTCTGTCTAAATACTGCTGGACATCCTCTTTCTAGTGCAGTTTCTAGAATATCATGTTTTTCAGTGTAGATTAAGGGCCAAACATACACCAGTGCTTGCTTTTCTAGTTTCTCAGCTTCAGAGTTCAGAATGTATTTCCTTTATTTTCTTTTTTTTGTGTCAAGAAACAACCTTCCTTTCCTGCAGTATTTCTTAGAGTGTTCCTGATTTATCAGGACACATTTGGGATGTTAAATTCCTTCTTTTTCTTTCCCCTCCTTGGTAAGCTCCATGTAGGGTGTTGCTGAGGAGCTCTCTGCATGCTGGCACAACCAGCCATGGGGGTAGAGTATGTGCTTCTAAAAATCTCTCTTTATACTGAATTACTGAGCTTTGGGTACTGTCCACTTTCATTCCTCCAAGTACTATCTCAGCTTTAGTCCAAAAATTCAGATTCTGGAGTGACAGAAGGGATGGCAATAAAAAGTGTTTGGGTGATGGGAGGGCTGGAAAGAGGGAGCTGTATGATGACAGCTGCAAGCATGTCTTTATTCACTTCTGTTAAGAGCTCTTTTGGCTCCACTGATGTCCTCTTTTAACATAAATTGTCAGCATATTCTAGTAGTACCCAATTTAAGTTACCATCTTTTTCTTCCTTAAATTAAGGTCATGCATTTTCTTTTCTGTCTTTAGTTGCCATGGTACTTTTTTGAAGTACTGAGGTGAAAGAAAAATAATAGATCAGGTATTTTCCATGCTTGTATTTTTGCAGATAAGTTCACTGAGGGGAAAAACCATCTTTAAAATGTTTCTTTCAAGCCCAAAGACCAGGGTTCATCTTCAGGCAGCCTACAGCAGTAAGCCAGTAACAACAACATTAAACATTATCACTTCAATACTAATTTTAGGATTTCACAGCTAGCTTATTAAGAAGTGTTTAGATTTGTGTCTCTACACCAAGCCTGTAATCTAGTCTGGCTTTGTGTGCAAGAAGATGAGAATTCTTCCACAGAAGAAGATCTTGCAGTGCTGTTGGAAGCTCTCTAGCCCTAACACACCAAGCAGTGGTAAATATTTAACACTTATTGCTAAAAAGTAACAAGTTATTTCAATTGGAGCTTGTTTGCATTCTAACTGTAGTACCTTGCTGTGCCTTTCTCTCCAAGGATTGTGGTGTTTGGTCATTTGTCATATCACAGAATGTTAAGGGTTGGAAGGGACCTCTGGAGATCATTTAGTCCAACCCCCATGTCACAGCAGGGTCACCTACAGCAGCTTGCACAGGGTGGTGTCCAGATGGGTTTGGAATGTCTCCAGAGATGGAGACTCCAGCACCTCTCTGGACAGCCTGGGCCAGTGCTCTGCCACCCTCAAAGGACAGGAGTTCCTCCTTATGTTTAGCTGGAACTTCCTATGTTCCAGCCTGTGCCTGTTCCCTCTTGTCCTGGCACTGGGCACCACTGAACAAAGCCTGACCCCAGCCTCCTGACCCCCACCCATGAAGCACTGATAAGCACTGATCAGATGCCCCCTCAGTCTTCTGTTCTCCAAGCTAACCAGCCCCAGCTCTCCTGGCTTTTCTCCATCAGAGAGATGTTCCAGCCCCCTAATCATTTTTGTAGCCCTTTCCTGTGCTCTCTCCAGAAGTTCTGTGTCCTCCTTCAACAGGGGAGCCCAGAACTGGAGCCAGTCCTCCAGATGTGGCCTCACTAGGGCAGACTAAGGGGGAGGATTCACATGTTACCTCTGAAAACAAAGTCACATACTCATCTTCCTCTTAATAAAGGAGACTTTAGACCTAGCATCTTGAAGTTTGTGTCCCAGCCAGACCCACTGTTTCCTAGTATCATCTTTTGAATGCTTGCCAGTACTTTGGTGTCTTCACAGTGTGAGTATCAGAACTGGACATAAAGTTCTAGCTTAGAATTCAACTTGATTTGTTTCCTGAACACTGAAAGCTGATGTCATCAGCCAAGCCCTTAACAGGGCTTTTCCCTTCACTGTCAGTCCAGACTGGGGTCATTCAGAACAATTGTTTCAGAGCTCTTTGCTGGGTAGAAAATGTCCAAGTCACAAAGGAGTAGGCTTCAAACATGGGTGATTTGATTTGTTAGGATTAAAATCAGTTATAATCTTCAACCACCAGGTCACTATGGACTGTTACTGTTTCCTCTGCCAGTATTTTGGTTATCTACAAACTCACCCTCAAGTATTGTTGTTATTATCTGAGTTGTATTTGACATGGTTTTAGATGACAGTGATAGGTTGATGGTTGAACTTGATGATGATCTTGGAGGTCTCTTCCAACCTGGATAGTTCTGTGACTCTGTGTATAAAATACCCAGAGCCCAGTCCCATGGCTGATGCTCCTTCATGTCACCCTTGCCACAGGAGGGAAGGCTGCCATCCACTTGCTTTGCATAAAAAAAAAAGAGGCAGTTATCAGCTCTGGAAAAGATGAGGGGACTTTGGTATCCCAGGTGATTCTTCTTATGGCTGGAATGAGTCATTTTTGTGTGGACTTTTAACATGTGGGTGAGTGAATCATCAAGTGTTGAACAGATTCATCTTTTTAATGGGCCATGCCCAAGCTAATGTTTTCTCCCAGAGAGACAACTTGTACCTGTCTAAAGAAAATATTACAGAGGCTAAAATATACAGTGATGTCTTGTTCCTTGAGAGATGATCCATGGAACACTCAGCTCTTGCTATGTGTGAGGGGTAGTGACCTTGAAAGTAATGTTAAGAGCAGAAGGTTTGAGGGGGAAAAAACAATCCTAAAAAGCTGACCAGTAGTTGCATAAGAAATTGAGTATGGGTTTGACTTTCTCCTGTACTTGTGTTAGGAGACAGTTGGAGGTTGCTTATGGCAGTCTCTTTTTCCCAAGTAATAAGGGATAGGATGAAAGGAACTGGCCTCAGGTTGCACCAGGGGAGGTTTAGATTAGACATTAGGAAAAAATTCTTCCCTGAAAGGGTTAAAACAGGCTGCCCAGGCCAGTGATGGAGTCACCATCCCTGGAGGGACTGAAAAGCCCTGGAGATGTGATGCTGAGGTACACGGTTTAGTGGTGACCTGGCAGTATTGGGTTAATGGTTGGACTCTGTGGTCTTAAAGGTCTCTTACACCCTGAATGATTCTGTGGTTCTGTGTAAATTTGGGCACCATATGGTGATGATCCAGCTTGTATCAAGACCACATGAACTGATAAAACATGTTTGTCTTTGAAGGGCTGTCCCAGTGCCCATTTAGGTGGTAAAAGCACACTGAAGTTGTCTAAATGTTTTGGGGTTTATGGTTGGTTTTCTTTCTTTTCCATTTTTAGTCCACAGCAAGTTCTGCTCTCCAGAATTACACTTAGTCTTGGGTTTCACTGAGATCTGAAAATTACAGAGCAAAACCATCTTGCTGTTATGACTGATTTGGGTGAAGAAGTGAAGTATGAAGTTGAGGCATGGGTACATAGGGTTGAGGGCTTCAGTCAAAACTCACCACAGGTTTACATGAAAAACTGGTCAGCCTTTCCTAGAACTTCTGTTTTGTAATAGTACTGTGAGCTCAGGGAGTTTTCTTCATAGGTTTCATTATAAAACATTTCTCAGTAAGTTTTGAAGGGATAAAAAAAGGGATTTTAAAGAGTTATGCAGTGATAAAAGTGATCATAGAGAGCTTTACATGAACAAAAGATTTTCTGAGCAGCACAACTTTTATCTTCCACAGAGCTACAGGCTTGAAATGTGTGTGTGTGTATATGTATATAAAGCATAGATGTATTTATGGATATCAAAGTAAATTTGAAGGGAGATGAATTCATTCACTGCAAATGAAAGTGCAGATGCTTTTAGATTCTGACCAAATATCTGGAAGTAAAAGCATCTTCTTCATCCTTACAGACTTCTGAATATGGATTTCATGGAGTGGAAGGGTTGAACACCAGAAATGCAATAATAACAAAAAAAACCCCACCCCCCCACCACCCCCACTCTTCACACCCACCCCTTCCCAGCTGTCTAGCTCACTGAATTTCACACCATGGTTGCAAGGCCAGAACGATTACAAATTAGGGTTAGCACAAAATCCTGGCTGTTTGAACATTTGAGAGGGGTTTACTGTAATGGAAAGGCTAGAATTTCTCAAAACCCAGATCTGAAAAATGCAGGAGTGCAGGGAGGTCACACTCTCAAAACCCAAGTCATTGCCACAGAAAATGGAGACCAAATCATGTGTTGCCTTTTTGCCCTTTGTCATTTCCATTGTCACCTGTTCCTCCTTCATGCTAAGATCCACATCCCTTCCTGTTTTCCATTCCAGTCCATTCCAACTGCTCCATGTAAGCAACATTTCTAACTAGTGGATATTTTTTGACCTTTATTCTGAGTTGCCAAGGTCCCAGGTGGTGATGGCCAAATGGACAGGAGCTTTCTGAAATCTTAGGCTCTGCAGGGGCTCTCTGAGAGAATATCTTTGTGATGGTGGAAGTAATGCACCTTATTTTCACTGTGACTTTTGACTTCAGCATATAGAGCACTTTAATTTAGTTATCCCAAGGCTATAAAGTGATGCTTCTTAGGATTGCAGAGTAGCCATTGAGGATTAAAGAGTAGGTGTGGAAGCATGAAGGAAGGGGTGCCTAAAAAGAAACAAAGATGAGCCTTTTGCTTATGACATACATTATATGTGCTGTTGTCCTTGATCTAGCTTAAGCAGCTGATACAGGTGGGAGCTGCAGAGCAGTTCTTGAACCAGTTCAGCCTTGAAGCCTGCATTTGATAAGCTTCTGTTGGCCTCAGTACTGGGCAGCTGGTTCTCACAAATGAATTTTATCTACAGCTCTGTGTGTGCCTCAGTGTCTGTGCTTTAAGGATGGCAGGAGATGGGTGGCTTTCATATATCCTTGCAGACAGGTAGGATTTAATTACAGGTTTTACAGTGATTGGTGATAAAGAAAGGAGTCCAGTTCCAAGTCCTTAGGGCATGACCTCATGCTCTAGCCAATGTCACCTTTGCTTCTGTTGGCAACTTTCTTTTCTTATGGAATATTTACTAATACATTTATTTATTTTTACAGTAATTGGTGATAAAGGTAGCAGTCCAATTCCAGGTCCCTAAGGCATGACCTCATGCTCTGGTCAGTGTAATTTTTGATTACATTTGCAACTTTCTTTTCATAGGGGCTATTTAATAATCCACTTTTTTAAAGACTTGTTCTTCATAGCAATATTGAGAGGTATTGTATCAAAGAACAAACTCTGGAATTGCTGCAGAGGAGTATTTATAGAAACAAGCTCCATACCAGTCACAGCCTCTCTGCTTGCTGCCCTGTTTTAAAGGAGGTGTGAATGCATCCTTCAGGATTTCAGTGAGAGCTTCCATACTTGAGTTGCCTGTGCCAGAACACCTCAGTGTATATTAAGATTTAGTAACATCCCCTAGAGACAAGTTGTAGTTCCCCAAGAAAATGCCAAATTGGAAAGGAAAACCAGTGGAGAGGCAGAAGAAATCATGATGATTGTTAGATCTGTGATGGCAATCTACCTTAATTTTCCCAAGGGAAGTGTACTGAGGTGGCTTTACCAGCTTTTCTTCTTCCTAACCTTTTTGGCTCTACCTGTGTGCAGGGTGGTGGGACAGGACAACTGCTGTGTTCTGCACAGCTCTTCCACTCAGGGCTCTTTCATCCTGCTTTAATCTTGCTCAGTGTGGCAGCTCCTACTTTGAGGAACACACTGCACTCATGGTATAAAAACCCCAAACCTAAACTTCAGCTTTTAATGTATTTGTCCTCTCATTTGGAGAGAAGAGCTAATGTGATTTCACAGAATAAAGCCAACCATGTGAGAATGCACTGAGGTGATTTGCTAAATTCAAGATTTCCTCTGAATTTGTTTCTAGCACAAATAGATTGGATTACTATAGGCTGTGGCAGTGTGATGAGTCACTTGTAAGTGCCTGTTAATCCAATAAACCTGAGTGGGTTCTTAGGGAAACACTTATTTTCTGAGTTCTGTTTCTCTGATGGTCCTGGCCTTGTTGAATCCCCACAGACTTCACTGGAAATATCTCTTGGAGAAAAACTGATACAATTTCATGTGGTAAAGGAGGTGACAGTGAATTGCTACAATCAAAAATAGCTTCAAGTAATTAGTAAATGTTTTAGAAGTTCTTCATGTCAACTTTGCAGTGTTACCAGCTGAGAACAAAACTAAGCATGAGAAGGATTTGGTTTGGTTGTATTTTTGTTGTCAGTTTGTATGGAAGGTAGAACAGTATTCCTACTTTTTCACACCATCCTGCAAGTTTTAGAGGCTTTTTCCCTCCTGTTGTTGCCACTGGTCTAGTTTGTGATGGTGATGATATTCCTCTGTGCTTTCATTTCCCACCCATAATATAGATGGGTGAATATAGAATGGTTTGGGATGGAAGGGACCTTTTGAAGGTCATCTAGTCCAACCCCTCTGCAGGCAGCAGGGACATCTTCAAGTAGCTCAGGTTGCTCAGAGCCCCAGCCAACCTGACCTGGAGAGGCTCCAGGGATGGGACATCTCCCACCTCTGTGGGCAACCTGGGCCAGTGTCCTCACCATCCTCAGTATGAAATATTTCTTCCTTAGATCTAGCCTGAATCTCTCTTCTCATTTGAAATCATCATCTCTTGTCCTGTCGCAGCAGGCTCTGCTGAAAGGTCTGTCCCCATCTTTCTTACAGGCCCCAAATGTACTTGGCTCTAATGAAAACTAAAAATCATAGATAAAAACCCAAAGTAGCTGCTTCAAAATGATGACTTCAGCCTCTCTCTGTTTTAGTTGTGCAGCAACTGGTGTTCAGTGGCAGCAGAAGCCAAAAGCTTCATGATGGCTTCAGATTTTTGCCTGAAATAAGAATGAATCTGGAGAGGAAATGTTTTTTCCAGCCTGAATATAGTGTCCCAGAGCAGAGGAGGCTCTAACCACTCTTAAAAGATGGTTGGTAACCTAGTCCTGTTTCAAAGTAGAAAGAATATCAAGATCTATATTATATACCCCCATTTACTGGAAAGAGTTTGACAGAATTCAGTGTTTGTAGCACATGCAACACTACTGCTACTGTAAGGCACCACAGTTTTCACAATCATAAATATACATGGATGCAGGAATTTTCCCAAATCTCCTCTTTATTTCCACTGTTGAATTTTACTGTGCATGGGAGGAGGGGTGGGATGCTCTACAGCTCTGAATGTTTGATGTGTTAAGGCAGCCTTGTGTAGATGGTGACTGCCCACGTGATGATGCTTCCCCATAATGATGATTGAGCCTGTGCAGGAAATGCTGCCTGGAGAATTGGATCCTCACTGGAGGAGATGAGAGCTTTACAGTCCTTTACTGTGTGATTAGGTTCTGCTGGTAAATGTTCCATGGCATTTGTTGAGGCAGTTCAAGACAGTGTGAGACTGACATTTGAGATCTCTTAGTGATGGAAGTTTTATTGGTAGCAACCTCAAGAAGCTGGAGAACTGGACCTGTGTGAACCTCATAAGGTTTAATAAGGCCAAGTGCAAGGTCCAGCAGCTGGGTAGGGGCAATTCAATCCAGGCTTGAAAATGAAGGGATTGAGAGCAGTGCTGTGGAGAAGGACTTAGAGTTAGTGGTGGATGAAAAGCTAAACATGAGCTCCCAGAATGCAGTCATATCCTGGGCTGCATCCTCAGCAAAAGCAGCTCATGTTAGGCCAAGGGAATAGCCCATATGTCAAGAGGGGAGGCCATACAGCAAGGAGGGTTTTGTGTATGTACAGGGCTCCAGTCTGGATGTTTTCAAGGCTATTTACCACCTACAAGTGAGGACTGAGCTGTTCTGACAGAGACTGCTGTGCATTTTCATGGCTGTGGACCATAGCCTGAGATTTCTCACTCTGCTTCCTTGGAAAAATGTGCTGCTACCAACTCAGCAGTTACTTTTTACCAGCACTGTATATTCCTCAAATGAAAGGTTCAGTTAGGTTATTTTAACCACAACAACAGAATGAGAATCCTTTCCAAAGGCTTCATGCAAACCTGATGTTCCTGTAAATGCTCCATAATCAACTGGAAGGATGTATTTTCTTCTGGGAGCAAGAGATCCAATTTCTCTGCTGTTTGATGAGAAAAATTTGTTACTGGCAGCTCATCAAACATTGAGAGCACTGCAGAGAAGGAGAGGGGAGAGAAAGAACCAAGTAGTAGCAGAAGATGTTTGAGTAAAGTACTTCCCTTGTAGAAGAGTTGTTTCCAGGACTACAGGGTTGGGGATGAACTTACAAAATGAGTATGTGTTGCCTTTCCTTGGCCTTAATTTCTTATTAAGCAGCAAGGCAGGAAGATCTCTGCACTTGGGATGTGTTCAGAGAGTTGAACTCAATCAGTTGTAGTCTGTGCTGAGTTGGCCACGTGGCTGCTCTTAGCTGTGTAGGAGATAGCTGCTAGGCAAGGAATCAGCTTTGTGTTGGGTTTTGTCTTCAGTTCATGTGGAACCTAAATCAATTGGTCTCTGGTTTGCTCACAGCTCTGTTGGAATGGCTTTGTTTTTTAAAGAAGCAAAAGAACAGATTTGTGCTTGAAATTTCCAGCTTATCTCACTGATGGGATGTGAGTTTCTGTAGCTGCTCGAAGATAATTTTCCTCTTGCTATAATACATATTTGTGTGTGTACTAATGATATACTGTTGTGCAAATGAATTTGGAATAAATTAAAGGAAATAATTTTCCTCTAGAGTATATTCAGCTGTAGGGACTCCATTGTCAGATCTATTTTCAACTGGAGTTTGGAATTTGGAATAAGAAGCCACTGAATTAAATAGAGTTGCCAATTTTAAAGGGACATAGCTAGCATCAAATCACACCCATCTCCAAAATATGTTGATCTAGTTCAAATCTGGAGGAGTATGATGAAATCTGTACTTGTGTGGTTTTCCTTTGTATATTTGATTGTACTTGGAGTTTAATTTTTTTTCTGGGTTGTTTGTTTTGTGGTGGGGTTTTTTTTCCCTTCATAACAGTATTTTGAGAAAATAAATGTCTTTTTTTGCTTTTTTTTAAACCACAGATATTGGCTGTGCATTTTAGAAACAAGCATAACAAAACCAGGGACCAGGTCATTAGTGAAAAACAGGCTTCCTAAAGTTCTGTTGTTGCTCTGCTGAATTAAATAGCTTGGAAGTTTCATGGTGTCCCTTTTAAAGGAGTTAGATGATTTCATGCCCCCTAATGATATATCTCTTTAGTTCATAAAGAGATTTTAGATCTTAAGGTGATTAAGATTCTGAAAACACTTCTTCTCATGCATAGTTGTGGGATGAATTAATGAGATCCTCTTGTTTCCTTCTGAATGCATTGGGCTTTTCTGATGTTAAAGGTTGGCTACCACATGCTGAGATCAGTGTGTGGTCACTGTTGTGAACCACTAGTAGTTTTATTCATTGGATACTTTTTTCCATCTGATTCTCCAGCCTGTCTGTGCAGACCACACTTTATCAGTGTGGGAGAAAGCACTAGAACATGGCATGAAAACTAACACACTCAGGTGACTGCAGTGGGTTACTGCACCTTTTCCATACCCTACAGCTTTCTAGCTTGTTGGAGAGGGAAGAGAAGGAGATTGACAGATCAATGTTGGAATTTATTTGTTGCTTTATTATCCTCTCCTGGATGCAGACTGTAGCCAGTGTCAGGATTCTTTCTGACTGCTGTCTTCTTCTTCCCAGCTCTTCTTTTTTTCTTTCCCTCTTTTTCTTGCAAATTACCTTTTTCAGCAGCAGCAGAACAATGCTGCCCTTGACTGATGAGAGAGATCTCTTTGTACTTCATTTCCCAGTACCTCCCCTGTTTTTTAGCTGTTCCATTACCTGGAGCACACCAGTTCTTTATGGAGGTGTGAGGAGCTCTTCCAGGTCTCTACTTGGCATAGTAACAGAATGAGGAATTTTTTGGTTGCTTCTGCTAAAGGTTTACTAATTATGTGGTTAAAGAGAGAATGTAGCATTGAGCATCCTGTTTAAGGGCAACACTCTCATGATTCTACTTTAGTAGATTTTTGGGGTTTGGGGTTTTTTTGGTTGCTTGTCTTTTTTGCTTTAATCTTCAAAGTGCTTTACAACCACTAATGGAATTCTTAGGAAGGTACAGATACACTTTCTCTGCTTTTGCATATTTGTGCAGGACATAGTGGCCAACCTGTTCCTATTCAATGCCCATTGAAGTGTCTTGGGGTTCCAGAAGTGTAGGGCTAGCAGATGTGACCTGAGACCAAGGGAAAGCCATCACCTTTCTGAAGTAGTTGCTGGAGACCAACAAGGAACAGTCATAGTCTAACAAGGCACTACCTAGCTATCTTGGAGCAGTTGAATCCTACTTTACATGGCTTCACTTTATGGCTAGGAGGAATTCCTTTGGTAAAGGCTGCATGAAGTAGGGTTTGAGGTTTATTTCAGTGTTAGGCTGAATTCATAAGGCAGTCCCCACAGTTCATCTTGCTAGAGCAGTTCCATGTAACAGAAACATTCTGGCAGTCAAAAATCAGAGAAACAGGAATGAATGATGGAAATATTTTCCAGTGCTGACTGAAAGCAAGCAGTCACTTCAAGCATTAATTAACAAGATAATGAAGAACTTCAGTTCAAGCAAATACTTTTTTCTTTTTAACAGAGTTTGTCTTTTCTTTATTGTAGTGCAGAAGAGGAAATACTGCCTGAGTTGTACAAGCAAACCAGGACAAGCCAAAGAGTAAGTCAAAGAATAATGCTCATTTTCCTCTTCTATAAGACTACAGAAGACATCCATTTAATTTAAAGGGCAATTGATTTTCCTCATTTCTTTGACTGTTGAATTTGTAGAGCTGTTCCATGTTCCCTCTTTTCAAGCCACATGGGTCAGGATGAGTAACATGAGGTAGATTTTTCCTCTCTCCATTTCTTCTTGCTGTGTCCAGGCATACAGGAATTCAGGGTGGTGTCATGACATTGCATTACTACTGTTGTTGTATGAGTGGTGGTTCAGGAAGGGCTGGAAAGGGATTTTGGGCTCCAAAGCTTGTTAGTATTCTCTGTAAACTCAGTTGGTGTAAGAAAAGCTTCAAGCTTCCTTTAGAGCTGCTGTATTTTTGACTGAATGTTTTCAACTATATTAAAACCATTTACTTCCAAGTACTCTGGGTGTCTTTGGTTTAGCACAGGACTGTTGTCTCTTTTGGTCAAGAAAGCAGGATGTGTTTTAGTGATGTTTTAGATAGGAAGCCTTACAGATCATCTTTCTGATCTCACTTGTAGGAGACAATGGCAAATTCTAAAGATAGCTGCTTTGAACTGCCTTGAGCAGAGCATGTGCTGTGTGATAACAGCATCTACGTGGCAGTTGTCATACCAAAACCTCATTTGGTCTGAAGTTGGTTTCACACTGGCTAACAAGTGGACTCATGAAAAGATTGGGTCAGGTTTTCTATGTATTGTTGACTCAACTTTAAAATCTAAGTCTGCAGAATGTCTCAGCTTAATTACTAAGGGATGAGTATGATTTTAACACATAGGTTTTGAAATTATTGGTGACCTGTTCATCAACCAACCTTTGTGTGCTGCTTTATTTGTGACTTTTCTATTCCTTACATCAATGTCTCTTTCATTTGTACCTGTCTCTTTTTTTTTTGTCTGAAAAATGTGAGTAATTCCACAGACTTGCTTTTTATAGACAGTTTCTACTAAAAAGAAGTAGTAGAACATGTGTCAGGCATATGCACTTCCTTCAGCATCATGTTTTCCACACTGATTGAATAGCTTTTGAGTCTCCTCAAGTATTCCTCTTTCCAAGACCTGTTTCATGGTAATAAATCTTCTTGGCTGTAAAATTTTTGAAATGATTCAGTAGGGCACTTGTTTCCTTAGTGCATTCCTTGAGAGATCATAGTTAGAAATGGAAAAAGTCCTTAACCAGGTCAACTTTTTCCCTGCAATGCATATAGTCAGTGCTAGAAGTGGTAACAAAATCACCAAGGTTTGATCTGGCAAACTGCTGTTGTCCAGTGCTCCCTTCTATCCTGATTTCTCTTTTGGTAATTTACAGGAAGTTTTCTGTTACCATCCTGAGCTAGAGTGGGAACTGCTTAGCCAGGTGGAAAAGAAAAGCTGTGGCATAGTGTGATGCAGCTCATCATAAAAATAGAAATGTCTCAAAATTCATACTGAAAACATTAATGAAATGACCAAAGACTGCTTGAATTTCCCTGTTTGTTTGCACATGAGGCTAGGGGATGGGATGATGTGCACAGGAGGCTTTTTGGTATCAGTGGTGGTACAATAAGAAAAGACATATCCAGGATAGTCATAATGTCTTCCTGCTATGCATTGGGTGCCATTGATACTTGTTGTGTTCTCAGATGTGTGTGAACTGTGGCATCACTGAGCTGCTTTGGTATGTTCTCTGTGTTCCCAGCTTGTACCCCTTTGGGTTTGTCATCAGAAGCTGTGGGACCTTGATGTAGATTGTGATGGAATGATTTGTCAGGCATTCATAGAATGGTTTGGGTTGGAAGGGACCTTAAAGATCATCTAGCTCCAACCCCCACCATGGGCAGGGATGTCACCCACTAGACCACGTTGCCCAGGGCCACATCCAGCCTGGCCTTGAACACAGCCAGGGATGGGACAGTCAGAGCCTTTCTGGGCAACCTGTTCCAGTGTCTCACTACCCTCCAGCTAGAGTTTCTTCCTAACATCCAATTTCAAACTTCCCTCCTTTGGTTTGAAGCATTCAGGGGTGCTGAAGTTGTGACTTCTGGTCTGTGGATCTCTGGAGATTGGCCACACATTCTATAACCCATGTGGCTTTCTGACAGTTGGAAAAGGCTGCTAAAATTGGGCATTCCATACAGGGAGCAGGTAAGAAAGGAGTGCTGCCAAGAGCCCAGAAGGACCTTTGTGCTAAGTTTCCAAGGCAATCCATTAGATAGATCATTGGGAACATCATAGAATCATTAAGGTTGGAAAAGACCTCTAGGATCATTGAGTCCAACCATCAAACACATTATCTGTGCAAAGAAAAGGGAGATCTGTTTTTGCCCAAACTGTGCAGCTGGAGCTCCAGGTAAAACACCAGCTTCTGAGAAGGTCCACTTGCATGTGTAGCATGAAAGGAGACAAACCAAAAAGAGGTCAATGTTCTTGGGTGTCTTGAAGTAGCCATGACCAGAGGCAGTGGATATTCAGAAAGAAATTCTCTGTTTGACAGGGCTGTCTTCTAGCTGGCTTAGAAACAGCAAAACACAACTTAAGTTTTAAGACAGCACTTTTAATTTTTGTCAGTTGTGAAAGGACCTGTAAGTGTACTGGGTGCTCTGCAAAGAGAGGACTGTGCTAAGACTGCTTACCAGGTTTCTGGGCTTCACAGACATCTTCATTATGGAAATCTTCCTGTTGAGAATACTTGGGGGTTTTTTAACATGAAAGTCAAACTAACAAATCATGATTAGACTTCAATTAGATTTTATTTTCCCCTAACTAAGGCTAGTTCCTATAGCTCAGGGGTGGCATCCTATATCCTAAAGGCTATATATGATTCATAGCTGCTTCATATAGCCTATTACCACCTTATTTATTCACATTAATAGAGAAGAGTACTGACATGTTATTAACATAGGAACATGGCTTGCTAAGTACATTTAAAAGACTCAGTCCTTGGCTAGGAAAAAAACTTTCCTGTTCTTGTGAGCTGTTACCTCACTGGGGTCACTTTACAAGTCAAAATGGGTTTTTTTCACTTGTAAAGGCAGAGAGAAATCCCCACTCCTGACATTCCCTCTTGAGGGATGCAGGTGGTTTACTGCTAGCTCAGAAACTGCCCTCTTGAGCTTGTCATGTTAATACATCATATTTCTATCACACAGTTTCCTTTGCTTTGGGGTTTGAGTTTTCAGGGAGGTTAAGGGGGAAAATGGAACTTAATATGAGAAGAAAAAAATGAGTTGATTTTTTTTCTTTCCAAAAAATTAGTAGTGAATTGTTCTCAATCTTAAGCACTCCCTCCAAAAGTACATCACTAATTTATTGATTTATCAGCTTTTTGGGTATTTCTTTCATCTCTGCCTGCAGTGAAGTGTGTCTGTAGCTGAGCAGCTAATACTAGCATGCTGCTGCAGGAAATCAGCACATCCTAAATACATACATTTAGTAGCATCTTAGAATTTTCAGTTTTCCTACAGTTTCCAAGCAGGGTTTCCTCTCCTCATAAGGTCAAGAATTAGTACTAGTTCAAACCTGTATTCAGGATGTCCATTCCAAAAAGAAACTGTCTTCAGATTAAAATCTAGGACTTTTTTTTCCCCTCTTGATTCTGAAATGCTAAATATCTTTATACTCTGTGTGTGTAGAGGTGGAGATGATGGGTGAGATGATGTCACATCAGGAAGAAAATCTCTGGAGATAGTTTCAAGTGTTAATTTTGAGCTCTAGGTGGAAAACCTTGGACTTAAAAATACTTGATTTTATTTGGTTTTTGACCAAGGGTAGTAGACAGACCTGGAGCCTTCTGTTTGGATTTCCCTCTCTCAGATCTGTGCAGAGATGTCTCCTTCTCTCCCTCTTGTGCTGTTAGCAGTGACATCTCTTTTGAATCACAGCACATTTCCTTAACCTTTCACTGTTTTTTCAGAGGTCCATTCTTGCTGGGTGATAGCACAGACATCCCTGCCCTTCCTGCCATGCACCTATAGAGGATTTATTTGAATTGGAGAGCTGCAGGAAGCAGAATTCCCATCCCATGGGAGCCTTCTCATATCTGATTTTGCTTTTTGGAGTTAGGGAGCTTGCAGCACCCACCCTAGGGCTGGCAGGCAGCCTGGCAGGAAGCTGGGCAGACTGGCCTGCTGGCCAATCTTGTTGCCTTTTATAGAGCATTTTGATGAAATCAGCACATTTCCATGCAATCAGTGTTTTGCAGTCTTAAAAATCATGTTTGGGAGGGTTTTTTGAGCAGCTCTGGTTCTAGGCTGCAGCTTGAGACTTCTGGGAAATTGGTGACTAATTTTAGCAGTTGCAGTAGATGATTTTGTGTGAGAAGAGAGGTGGTGTTTCTGTGGAAGAAAATCCTCTTGGAAGGATGTTTTTCAGCCAGTGGGAAGGATTGCCTGATGTATCTCATTGCTCAGGTGGATGAGTTAGCTAACAGGGACCTCTGTCCCCCATAAACAAGTTTTGACCAAGAGCACTTGTTTCTGATCACATTGCTGCTGAGTGTTTTCTCTCTTCTTAGAATGGCTGAACTGGGGGAACCCCAAACCATGAAGGACCCAGATCTCCCACCTTTTCTGTTAGGGCAGAGTGCTGAGGTAGTAGCAGTAAGTGGAGAAGTGACAGAAGCCTTTAGGTATGGAGGACAGTGCATAATTCTGCTCCATCTACTCATCTGTGCCTGGTGCTCAGTCAGGACAGAGCTGTGCTGTTGTTTCATGGATGTCTTGCAGGTAAAGGATGGCACTGTAGCATGTGCTTTGGAAGCAGGCTGCATTATCCCAGACTAAACTGAGCTTAACTGTTGAGGCAGTCCAGTTAGGCCGGGTTCCTGCTCAGAGTAGAACTGACTTGAAAGTTAGATCAAGCTGCTAAGGTCCTTTACTAATTGAAAATCCCCAAGAACAGAGAGGCAGTAACTCTTCTGTCCCCATCTTCCATTGTTTTCATATTCAAGATGTACTTTTAACTTGGGTTTAACTAGAATTTGCCTTACTGCAGCTCCTGACTGCTGCTGCTTGCCATGGGTCTGTGTGCTCATGAGAGGAGCCTGGCTTTTTCTCAGCAGCCCCTGTAGTAACCAGAGGTCTGATGAAGTGCTTTGGCTAATAACTCTTGTCAGCTTGCAAGCTGGACCTAGGAATCCTTTTTGGATCACTCTTTTTCTCTGGGGCCATGGAAGTGCTAGAAGGAGCTGAACTTGCATTTCTAAGATATGACTACTGCTGTTGAACAGTGTTCTGGACTTGTTTGGCATCTGAGGTAAACCTCCTCAAACCCAGTGGCACAGCAGAACCAGATGGCTAGCGCTTCAGACAGATCACACTGATCTTGAATGTATTTTCTGTCTTAGTCTTCTTCAACAAATGAATCTGCCTCCTTGCAAGGTTCTTTGCATCATGAAGCATTTTGAGGTGGTGAGTTGACAGTGAATCCCCAATTAGCACTTCAGTGAAAATCATTTCAAGTGAAATCATACTTTGTTTGCCTAAGTAGCTGCCACTTTCAGAGGAAACATGAGTGTAACTTGGATTCTCAGAAGCAACCCATGGTGTAGTGGCCTTTGAGTATGTCCTTTGAATCACACCATGGGAGAGGGGTTGGAAGGGACCTTTGGAGTTCATCTAGTCCAACCCCACTGTTAAAGCAGTCACCCAGAGCAGGCAGCCCAGGATCACCTCCAGCTGGGGTTGGAACCTCTCCCCAGAAGGAGACTCCACAAACTCTCTGGGCAGCCTGGGCCAGGGCTTCCAACACCCTCACAGCAAAGAGATTTTTCTTTGTTTTTTTGTCTTAATTTGGTGGCTTTCTTGTGTTCTAGTTTATACTCAATGCCCCTTGTCCACCACTAAATGGATCTGGTGTCTATGCAGACATTACAAATCTCTTCTTGTTTTGAATGAAGCCAGTCAGTCCTAAATGGAATTCCACCCACTAGGGAAATAGATATTTGGAAATACAAATGATTTTAGATGTTAGGTGGTTTTTTTTCTGCTGGCTGTTGGACCTCCAATATTTACACAGTCCCTAGGTGAAAGCTGCATGTGTAAACCATGTCAGAGGGGAACCTAGATGATAACCAAGAGCACCATCAAAGGAATAAAGAGAGGAACTTTCCCCATTGTGTATGATTTAGTTTGAATAGGTTTGGTGGTTCTTGTGTACACAATAGGAACCCATCCAGATTCACAATAGGTAAGTAGTTCCTCAGAAATCAAAGGAGGTATAATCTTACAAAACTTGCTTAATAGGAAAGCTTGGCCTTTGGAGCTAGAAGCTAAACTGGCTAAGCAAACATCTAATATTGACTTGATTTCTCAGTCTGGCTTTGTGTGTGAAACTTATCTCTAGCAAAATGAAACTTACCTTCTTTTTCTCTTAAACTATGTTCAGCTTCTTCATCCAAAAAGCATGTGCACCATATGCTCCTGCCTTAACTTAGTTAAACTCACTTTGTGCTTACTCTTCTCTCCCTGTTTGCTACTCCAGATGCATAGGGAACTAGAGGTCTGGGAACATGGCTGTTGCTTAAATAAAATGACAGTGAGATTGAAGAGTTTACAGCCTACAGGAGTCAGCTTTGCAAACTGATTTTTTCCATACCCAAGAAGCATGAGTCAGATTTTTGCACAGTGAGTCAAATCTATCCTCAGATTCATTTGAAGACACTGTAATAGATGTGTAATTTGAAACAATATTAAGCATAGAAATGGCTTATTAAGCTAATTTAGTTTGCAGTATTCCCTTTGAGTGGGAAGGCAGACAGGGTGAGAGGAGTGGTGGGGAACCATGGAAGGAATGGCACTTGGGGTCCACCTCTGTCCCAGAGACAGGGTGTAGAGGATAGACCTACTGCAGAAAGATTGTCTTTCATTCACCACTCTTGTGGGGGTTTGCCAGGGCCTGAGAGATGGTTAACTTCAGTATGCTTCTTTAGTGATGCTGCTGAAGTGTGACCTTCAGCCTGGCAGCACCACCTCAGGGAGGACAAGGATGGTCCCTGGGCTTTCAGAAGCTTGTGACCAAGGCCTGCTTGGTTCATGCTTTGAGATGCACATTGGGGAACAAGCCCTCTCTCACAAGAAGGGCAATAGCCTCCTAATACCTTCCTGGACATGAATTCCTTTTCCTTTACTTTTCATGCCTTCTCTTACATCTTCACCTAGCCAGTCTTCCTATGCATAAAGCTGTTCTCCAAGGTTAAATGTGCTGGAGCTGCAACCCTTTACCAGGATGTGACTCTCAGATGTTTTGCTGGCTGTGTCATGCAGAAACACTCCCTTTCCTCTGGAGGAATTACATGGCAATTAAACTTAGAGGCACAGTAACCTTCCAAGTCTCAGTTTCTTCTCCTCTGTTCCCATGTTTAACCCTCCCTCTGAGAAACCTCTCTTTTTGATTGTGAATTTTGACCAGGAAACAAATTTGATGGCTTCATTCTTAAGCATTGGTCTTTGAGTGGCTGCAGTCAACATCCTAACATTGTGCTCAGCAGAGTGACTAATACCTCCTGTCTGGCTACATCTTGAATGAACTAGTAGACAGGCATGCATTTATTTTTCCTATTCCTCTGTGTAATCAACCTAGAAAGAATCTTTTTTTTCCAGATTTGCATTTCTTCTGCAGTTTTTGGTGGTGACCCTGAGGAAATGAGTGATAGAATTTTCAAATGCAGCAGATCAAAGAATGTCTTTGCCATTACTTACTTGTGCTACAAAGATGGGTTGGCAGCATCAGCTAGATGCTTCCCTGACTGCTCTGCACCATCCTTGGTAGGTCTCTGGCTGCTTTTAATTCTTCCCATAACTCAAACCAGCTCTGAGTTGTCTTCACTCTGGATGAAGATCGTCATGTTTTGAGGAATGTATTGTTTTTAAATCATGCAGATCTTTCTTTTCTAAAGGCTTTTGATTTATAAGAAGATGATTATGGGAGACTCAGATCCAGGAGTCCAGCAGCAAGCCTGCTTGGGGTTTTTTTCCCCCCTCAAGTTTTCATTTCTGCCAAAGTTTTGTGAAACAGAGTGCTTAAAAGGTGCAGAGCAAAGAAAAGCAACAGACAAAACACCAAGCATTGTTAATAAACCCCAAGTGCTAGTGTATTTCTGCAGGATGGGATGGTTGGTTACCTTGTGTGTCGATGCTGCTGTTTGTCCCATGTTCCAGCAGGATCCTCAGGGGTGACTTGAGGAACAGGGCAGTGCATCTCCAGTGAGTTCTGGCTGCTGCTGCTAACAGATGATGTGGCACAGGGATGGGTTGTGCTTCTTAGCTGCAGCCTTGTTCTTCATCTTTGCATACAACTTCTGTTTTTCAGACATGCTTCTCTTGGTTTTACTCCTTTTCTGTCTAGTTTCCTCACTTGAATTCCCTTTTATGTGAGGATGTGACTCCATTACCCTTCCTCATCTCCAATCTGTCAGGAACTTCTGAGTTAATTAGCAAGAAGCAGAGCAACAGGTTGGAGATTTTTTTTCATGCTAAGATCTCTTTTGGGGAAGCTGCATTCCCATTGGAGAAAGTCACTTTTGCCTAAGGGAATTGAGAAGTCTGCTTCACTGTCAGGCTGACCTGCAAAGCTGTTTCTCTCTCTGATGTTCATGTAAATTTGTATTCCAAAGGAATTTAACAAGATTCACCATTGACAGTTGCATCTTTTTGACAGCTGCTCAAGAATATAGTTTAAGCCTGTATTTCTTGGCACCTGTAGCTGAGGAGGATAAACCCAATCCCAACAGCAGCTAACTTGCCACTAGTCTGGTAACATCTCTGAATGCAGAGTCTCCCAGGAGGTGTTTTATGTACCAGGGCTGTATCCTGTTCCCTGCAGATGATGAAGGATGCTTGAGTTAACTCCAGTGAAGGCAGGTTTCAAAATCAGCACTCCCTTTTGTTCAGGATTTTTCAAATAGAAGCACTTCCTGCAAAATATGATGAACAGTTACTTGTTTGGGGTTTTTTTGTAGTTTAATCTTGTTTTGAATCAGTCTGGGGGTTACAGCCACAGGTGCTGGAGGCAGATTTGTTTTGAGGCACAGAAAAATACCTCAGGTGTTTAATGACTGTCAAAAACCACTTTATGGACCTTAGTTACATGTAACTGTTTAGTGTTACAAAGTTACACTACAGTTCTACCTAAATATGCAGAAAAAGTTCTTTCCTTGAGGGTAAAGGAGCACTTCCAGGCTGCCCAGAGAGGTTCCAAACCCACCTGGGCACAACCCTGAGTAATGTGCTCAAGGTGACCATGCTAGAGCAGGGATGTTGATGACCTCTGGAGGTCCTTTCCCACCTGCAGCATTCTGTGAAATAGCTAAAGGGTTGGGAGCAAGAGAATGGGGCCAGACTCTTCTCAGTCTGGGACTTGAGTCCCTTGCCCAGGGACAGGACAAGGGGCAACAGACACAAACTGGAACCCAGGTAGTTCCATCTAAACATGAGGAAATACTTCTTTCCTTTGAGAGTGCCAGAGACCAGGCTGCCCAGAGAGGTTGTGGAGTCTCCTTCTCTGGAGCAATTCCATCCCCAGCTGGAGGTGATCCTGGGCAGCCTGCTCTAGGTGACCCTGCTTTAGCAGAAGGGTTGGACTAGATGAACTCCAGAAGTTCCTTCTAGCTCTTACCATGCTGGGATTTTATGTGACTGCCAGCCATATTTTCAACTACATTACTGCTCAGCTGTTTCCATGCAGCACATTGTCTTCAGGCTGTGCCTTACTGTTCAGACAACACAGTGGTAGTTGGCTTTTTACTATTTGACTACTTTTCAGTTAGATGACAGTGTCACCATTTGACCTGTGCAATTTTTAAACCTACCAGTACAGCTCTAGTCTGCCAAAACACTTGATAGTATCACAAAAACCCATGGATAAAATTCAACCTATATTTAATTGTTACTACTGTGTGTGAGAGCAGATGAGATTTCTACCTCTAGCCTAATAAAATGAATGACCATTCTGGTTCTGCTCTCTGCACTTACAATGTGCATGTTTTACTGTGTTTGTCAAAAGGGAGTAGAGTCCTTCAGTATTTAAAAGAGGGCATCAATATTAATTGTGAGCCTGTACAACAAAAAGTCTTTTTCTCTCTCCCCTTTTCCATTTTTAGGTCAGATGATTCAGGTTTTCCTCAGTGCTTTTAACCTTTTGCCATCTGAGTGAGCTGCTCAAGGGACAGCAGTGCTTTGAGGCCATCACTGACAGCAAATGCCAGCTCTGCTAGGAGAGTTGTTTCACTGTCTCCCATAACGTTTGCTCTTAGTTTTTTATCCCTTTGTCACTTTCCATTTTTCCTGAGCACTCAGCTAGCATCCTAGTAAACATTCCTCTTGAGTTTTTCTTTCACCTCTGACACTATTCCCTAATGAAAGTCCATGCATGGAACAATAGGGCATGTAGCTCATCTAATCTACCAGCTTCTCATGGACATGAAAACTTAATTGCTGGCAACAGAGCAAAAAGCAGAGTGTTACAGTTTCTCATTTGAACCCAAAGTTCCATACGTTGCTGCATGTTACATCCTCATATTTTCTTCTCTAAACAATAAAGTGAGTGATCCCTTTGATTAACTTCCTTTCTGAAATGCAGGAGAGGGTTTCCAGGGGACTTGTAGACTCTCCTACCTTTTAAGTTTTGACAACAGGTTTTAAAACATTCAGTGGATTGTTTGGAGACAGAGTGATAGAGGAGAGGTGGAAGGAATGTACTTAAAAATACCCTCAAATGTGATGGTGTGGCTCTTGTCCAGTACAGAAGTTCAGGATTGAGCAGATGTGGAACAATTGCTGTGTTTGAAAAGCAGAGGCTAAATTCTGATCTTAAAATGGCATTATATCTTCAGAGACCAAGTATTTTATTCTGCTTTGAATAGGATGAATCTATCAAAGGGAGCAGAGTTGCAAGAGATCTGCATGGATGTAAATGAAAGCTGAATTTGGCCCTTCTTGTGGTGTGCTTTTGAGTCATGTGATAATCTTGCCATAAATCATGCACTTGAAAGGTTTGCTTGCTTCCTGCTTTTACCAATCAGATCATATAAAATGCAGATGAACTGAACTTCTGCCTTATTAAGCATGAGCAGAGCCACCCCCTCTGAACCCTCTCTGTCACCCCAACCCTAGTCACCCAGTTCTGAAAGCGAGACAGCAAGAAGGACAAACTTTGGACTAATAGAGTGGAGGTTTTTTTGGTCTCCTCCCTTTCTTCTTCTGACCTGTACTTTGCTTTCATTCTGAAGTGAACATAGAAATTACCCTGTGGGAGTGGTGAAACTGCAGCAGAGAAACAAAAACTATTTGGATTCATCCGAAAGCTATTCATTCGCTTGCTCTTCTTTTCATTAACGGCTCCAAGCATGCAGCTTCTCTTGTTCTCACTCCATATCCTTCAGCAGAACAGAGGTAATTCTTTGTGTCTCTTTCCTTTTAATGGTGCTTTAATTTGCTCAGGACAAGGTTGATATTTTTATCATTACCTCTTCTTTTAACTGCTTTAAGTGTGTATGCAGCTGCCTGATGGGCATGTTTCTACCCAGCTCAGCGAGCTTCTTTTCCAGTTACTTTTGTTTCTTTGAGTAGGAGAATGAGGGTTGAGATTCAGATCTAGGTTACACAGGTGAAAATCACAGCTCTGCAGGAGGTTGCAAAGCTGCTTCCAGCAGACATCAGGATATTTGCAGCCAAAATCTAGGTCTCTGAGAGGTTTTTGTTTTAATCATCGGCACGCACCAAGATGAACATCTCTCGGTACCGTTGGTAGCACCAGGACTTTCTGTCTCAGGGAAAGTACATTCCTGTAAACTGATGAGCAAGTTCTTGTTGCTGTTTTCTCTGGCAGGCTAAGATATTTTTAGTAAGTCATTTCAGAAGTGTAGGACTTCCTGATACTTTTGATTGTTAATTCAGTGCAAACTGAGAAGGCAGGATCGGCAGCGTCGATTTCGGAGGGGATCCTTCTCACGGCACACAAACGCTGTTACTGCTCCCTGGTTGCCAGTGGAAGTTGTTAGTTCTGAGACAAGTGATATGTTAATGGTGAAAGAGGAGTTTTATTTGGCTGATTTCTGCAGCAGCAGGGTTTGAAGAATGCCTCTTAAATATCACAGAGTCATTTTATGCTCCTTAACGTCTTTGCAAGGTTTTTGCTTGAGGGGGGGGGAAGGAAGGAAGGACAAAAGGAAATCCTTTAGATTTTGCTAATATTACCTTGGATAAGGCATTTCTGGAAGTCTTCCAGAAATCTCTTGTTGGGTGTGTTTCTGTATCCCTCCCATGAAATATTCCCAGAGCCTTGGTCTTGGATCTTCTTGGCTTGTGGGTATCTGCAGGGGGTGAGAGGAAGTTGTGGCTTTCTGGGAAAGGGCAAAGTAAGGAGTTTTAAAGAGACACCAAGGAAGAAGGACCCTCTGGTCATGTGTCCTGGCTTTCAGAAATATTACTAAGTGCTTAATGATCTATGTAAGTATGGCTTCTGATGTTTGCATTAGATTTGGTGGTTGAAATATAGGTCAGTTTGCCTCTGAAAATGTTGATGTTCTGAAGGGCTCAGTGAAAGCTCTGTTGGTCACTCCTGAGTACTCCCAAGAACAGGAGGCAGCTGTACTGAGAGGGAGAATTTACATCAGAACCTGTAAGTTAAAGTTAACAGTTCTCTGTTTGGGATCTTGAGCATAATCATTGCATTCTTCTTCAGAGTTCCCCTTCTGGAAAATGAGGATTAATAATACTTACTGCTCTCTGCTTTCTTCATATTCTGTGAATGAAATTTCATTTCATTCATTCCTGCTGTTGTACTAAACCTATTCTGTAAGAATTGAGAATTGCTACAGCTAGGAATTCTTCCAAGTGACTCTAAAGATTTGATAAACAATACCTGATTAGTTCCAATTAATAGTTAAACTGTGTTCCTATAGCAGTTCATGCCAGCACTCCAGTTGCTTCTCTTGAGTTGCAGGATGAGTAGAGCCTAAAATTAGGTTGTTTGAAGAACAGGAAGAGTTTACATGCAGAATGGTCATTCCCATCACCTCAGTAAGACTTATTTTTTTGATTCAAATTGTGCAGTTATATGTTGCTGTGTAATTCTTGCATTTCTGCTCTTATATTAATGCAGAAAATACAGTTAAATGAGTGACCACTTGTCCAATATCAGTAGGACTCACGACACTTTCACTGACTCTAACCCAAGATAAAAGAAATCTCACAAATGGACTTGTTGTCTTCAGTGATTAACTGCATATATTACTGTTGTTTGTTTGTTTTTTTAGTGAGTATTTCTCTGGACTTAACAAATAATTCAGCTATTTCAAGGTTGAATTTCAGCCTCTGCTCAAAAGTTGTGAATGTGCTAATATACCTTTAAGTGGAAGTAGCTGAGTGGAGATGCAGGGTACTGTAGGTAAAGAAAGTCATACTGTCTTTTTCTTGACTGTGTTGAGTTTTTGAGTAGCTTAAATCAGTGAACTATTTCCAAATATTTGTATTTTCATCATCAATTTCCAGGGGATTAAGGAAGGAAGGAAGGATTGTCCTTGTGTGCAGAAAGGGTAGGTATGAGAAGAGCAGACAGTTTTCTACTCCAGGCTTTCTCCCTGGCTTGCTAGGTCATGCCTGGTAACTACTTTTGTGTGCTTGTTGTCAGTAAAACAAGGTTAATGTTTGGAATTGTTCACAGGATCCAAAATTCTTTAGTGCTTCTAAACCCCTGTGAAAACAGGAGATGGGAACTTTGGTTAAAAATTTGTGCCAGTGTTTTAGAGCAGCTTTTGAATCTCAGGTAAAATTTGGCAGTGTTGAGGTTGCCCATACCTACAACGGAAGAACCTCCTTCTCTGTCCTTTCCTTCAACTCTCTCTTTAACCACAGCACACATCAAAGTCTTACCAAAAAATTGAGCATAGGAATTTATATTTGGAGAGCATTATCCATAGATGACTTCATGTTTGTTCCAGTCTTCCCTATTTTCAGGTTCTGAAATGCTTCTGTAACTTTTTCCATTCACATCCCTGCTTTGAATCAAAGCCATTTTCAAAAAGAAAATGATTTGGACTTCTTTAATGACAACTTCCCCAAATTTACCTCCAGCTCTTAATAAACCTCTAATGCTAGAGCCTTTTTTTTTTCTCCCCCCCCCCACCCTGAACTGCAGAACACAGCAAATGAAAATAAATAGAAGCTGGCATGTTTCTTCTTGTGCAGTTTTATTGGTGTGCATATTTGTTCATTTCTCTGTTAACTTGTAGAATTCCATCATCTTAACAAAGTGGTTTGTGGTTTGGGTTGCATTGGTGAGACTTTCCACATTTGAACCATTACTGACATTTCAATGCAGTAGAAACAATGCAGCAGAGGAGCCACAGGGTTTGGGTTTTTTTGTTGGAGATGGCCATTAGAAGTTATGATGTCCTCTGTCACTGCTTTAGGAGATTGATGAGAGTGTTGTGATGGATTTTTGGAGTATATTTTCATGAAGCATTTCAGAGACACATTCATTTCTTATGAGGGTGCCAGAGCCCTGGCCAAGGCTGCCCAGAGAGATTATGGAGTAGCCTTCTCTGGAGAGATTCCAAAGCTAGCTAGAGGTAATCCTGGGCAACCCTGCTTTAGTAGAGGGGTTGGACTAGATGATCTCCAGAGGTCCCTACCATGCTGTGTGGTTTGTATTTGCCTGCCCAGTTGTCAAAAACTTTCCTTCTGGGGTGACAAACATATCCCCAAATGTCTCTCTTATTCTAAGGGTGGCTACTGCACTTGCTGATGTTTATACGTAATACCTTGGTTGCAGCTTTCAAGAGTTGCCCCCTTCCCTGTACCTGCCTGGTTCCACATTGTGTCTTTTTCATGCTTTATATGAGAATTGGAGAGGATTTGGCTGGTATCCTGAGTGTGGGATTGAGCAGCAAGATGTTGGGTTGGGTTTGATCAGAGCTGTGTGACTGCTGGAACGTGGGGTTGAGGTCAGTGGCTTATCAACTGCTGTATTCTCCTTTAAGAACAGCAGCATTGCCTGCTCTACATGCTGCAACAACAATACCACTCTGAAACAAGAGGTCACATTGATCTACACAGGAGTTCACCAGTACCAAGATCTCTACTGAGGTCAGTAATGAACTGAAACAACCTTTCCAGCATTTGCTTTTCCTATTGATGGTGCCAGTGGAGGAGCTGGGAACGGCCTCCTGGAGTTTTCAGGGAAACTCATTGTTCAAGTAAACCCTGAGAAGGAATTTCCCTTCCTTCTTGGCCTGCTAGGTATGCAATGAACCATACAGTTTGCTTTAGCTACATACCATCTGCATTTTATTTTTGTTGACTGACTTTCCACCCATGTATGTACTTCTTTAGAGGATCAGTTGTGGATCCCACCTTTGTTGACAGCCTGGGGTTTGCTGCTCTGTGTGTTATGCAAGTTCTTAGTGTTTGGGATAGAGCTAGGGATGGAAAAATAAATGCAATTGGTGGTAATGTTACCTGTATTGCATCTTCAGGACAATGAGCACTTTGATTGTTTTAGGGCTGCTGCTGTTTGTCTGGCCTATGTGTGGTTCTGTACTTTGGACTTGCGTAGCAGCTTGTGCTGGGACTTGCAGCCCTTGGACTGCATTGCTCTGGAGGGGGTGAAAGGGACTTGTTCTTCTCTCTTGGCATCTACTTTTTTTCCTCCTGGTTTTTTCCCCCTCCTCACTTCTCTGAATAGCCAGTTACTTCCTTGCTGGAAGAGTTATTTCATCCTGAGGTGATCTTTTCACCACTGTTCCCACAAAGATCTAATGCTGATACAGTGCAGAAATAACCCCACCCCTCAGGACAGCAGCAGGGCTTGACTGCTGTTTGAGCTGGAGCAGTCTGTGGTGGGTAGTCAGGTCTGTGAGGTCTGTAACCAGGTGGTGACTTTACTGTGGCCAAATACCAGAGCAGTCATATTGACACTGGCTTAAACAACCCTGATGTTGGTTGGAGGCTGTGTAAAGTGCTGTGCAAAGACACATATACTGCTCTGGACAAACCCTGGAGGCTCAAGTGCTGTGTTAGAGGAACATGACCATGTTGCTTTGGGAGGCAGGCTGGATCTGTGCCTTTCTGCCATGCCATGGCCAAGCTAATAAAACCAGTCCAAGATTGCCAGGAGCTGGCTTTGCAAAGAATAGTATTGTTACTGGTGGTTTTTCATTAACCAGGTTAGCCCAGCTTCCTGTTATCAGACATACCATGTTGTGTTGTAGCAGAGTTCCTTTCTCCTCTGCTTCATGGTCCAGAAGCTTGACTGGCTTTTTCTTCTGAGATAGCATTAAGCCATGTTACCACTTGCCAGGTTGTTTGGAGAACCTTTTGTATCATTGCAGCCAAAATCTCAGTCACCAAATTTACTTTACTTTAGAGGGAGAATGAGATTGAACAATTGGTTAATGTTCAGTGAGCAAAATGTCCTTTTTCTCCCTACAGATTAGCATCCAACAGCAGTGTGATGATGGGCCTGGATGACCACAGTTAGTAAAACAGTCTCCTACCAAGAGTTCTTGCTGTTAGGTAAATCAAAACAGGCTATTGAGAGGCTGACTCATGGAAAACTAAGCTCAAGTTTTATAATCAGATCTGCTGCAAACACTCAATAGCACATCACAAGAAAATTGTTGATTGCTTATATGCTGCTAATCCATTTTTAGAGCATTCAGTGGGGTTTTAGTACAGGGAATTTGTATAATCTTTTAGTTACCTATGCCTTGACTTCTGTGGTGTGGCTGAATATGTATCTGCTGCCTGACTGTAAATCTGAAGATCCCACCTGAGCCCAGCTGGAAGTTTCTCATGCAGAATACCTTGCAAATGTCTTGGCTGCAGCACAATCTGGATTACACTGACTCTGCAAGGGAAAGAGATTACACAAAGTATTCTGTGATTCTCTGAAAGTACATTTTGCTGTCAACCCTTGCAGGGTGAAATTCTGTCCTTCCTTGCAGAGTACCCTACCTCTGTCCCCAAAACTATGCCAGTGGTCCTATCCTCTTGCATTTGCACACCTGCTAAGTCCTGAATCTCTGCCATAAGGCAGATTCATTGAGTTCCATGTATATTGGGGTAACCTTGAGCAAGTTAGGTGTATGTGTAAGTGTGTGGGCTGGAGGAGGCTGAAGGAGAAGCTAACCTGAAGTTGGGGTGAAGGCAGAATTAGGGCTGACCAACATTCTGCACTGTTAACTCTGGGGATATCACAACTTAAGAGCAGCCTGTGAAGAGGAAGTACAGAGTCAAATTTTCCCTTGTAGTTGAACACTCAAATGTGGATAGTAAATAAAAGAACATAGCTGCCTTTTTTGGGGGTGACCTTTCTTTAGTGCTACTTGTCTGGTTACTCTGGCTTCTTACTCTTTTCAGAGAGGAAATTCAGAGGGAAATAAAGAAGGTATCATTGCTCATGGCAGAGTCAATTTGCTTATAGAACCATGAGCACCAGTGCTGTTATGAAACAGAACAAGTGGGGCTTAGAGAATTTTCAGATCCCAAGCTGAAAATAACTTCAGAGAAGTGTAGACAAGTTTGAAGCATTACCAGTGGAAATGAAAGTTGGTAAGTCCTTTTCTCTTTTATGCTGCCACCCAATTCTGTACTTTTTGGCAGCAGCAGAGTGTTGTTTTTATTCTTTTTCATGAGACCCAAAAAAACATGAACAAGCCTGCATGGATTTTTCTAACGTGATGCTTACATCATGGGATCATCCAGCAATTTGGGTTGGAAGGGACCTCCTAGAACAATTTAGGTTGGAAGGGACCTCAGCAGGTCTCCAGTCCAACCTCCTGCTCAGAGTGGGATCAGCTGCCTCTGGCCTTTATCTTGTAACACTGCTGGGAATCACATTTTTAGTAGTGGTGATTGTTTAGTCACTGTAGTGAACCAAATCCCTGGCAGAATGAGGGCTAGCAGTCAAGGCTGTGTTTAGTCACACTTGGCATTAGAAGTAACCAGGAGTTCCCAAAAGCAGGTGTGTGGTTTAGAGTGATGGAGGCAAAGAGGATGAAGGGAGGATGGAACACACCAGTAATGAACTTCTTTTAACTCCTCATCCCTCTAGTGATTTTCATCACTTAACAAATATGCCTTTAACATGTGAATTATTTAACTATTGGGAGCCCTTGCTGAGACTCTGCTTACAGCTCACAGAATCTCTATGGTTGGAAGAGACCTCCAGGATCATCAAATCCAACCATCAACCTTTCCCCACCATGCCATTAAAACCATGTCCTTAAAGACCACATCTCTTGTTGTTTGAACCCCTCCAGGGCTGGTGACTCCACCCCTGCCCTGGGCAGCCTGGGCCAATGCCTAACAACTCTTGCTGGGAAGAAATTTTTCCTGCTATCCAGTCTAAATCTCTCCTGGTTCCCTGCAGCTGATGGAGCCTGATGGTGTGAGAATGCTGGGGTTTGAATCAACCATTTTGAGCTTGAAGTGTGCTTTGCCTATTTGTTTTTGACATCAGTGGGTATCATTAATGAGCATTGTTGGAAGAATTCCTGCTTCAGTGTCTTTTAATGGCCTTTCTTTAGGTTTTTAACATGATGGTGATGGAGAGCACTCTTGTCTAGGCAGGGTTATGTGTTCTGTGTGGACTGGTGGCTATAGGACAAACCTGTTTTCTGTCACTGCCCTCTTCAGGACAGACTGCAGCTCATCTGGTCCCATCTCTATTTCTCTGTTCTCTCCATAACCTCTCTCTTTTCTGGCTATCTAGGCTGTATCTTCACTGTCTCCTTAATGAGGCTGAAATTCACTCTGCCATTGCCTCATTTTTGTCCTTACTTTAGGCTAGGACCCTGTGCTGAGGACAGGATTTGTGCACACTGAGTGCTGGAGCTGCTACAAAGGTGGGAGAGTGTGAGTGGCAGGAGGACACAGGAGTGCCCTTTCCAGCAGAGATGTGTTTTATGCTGGACTCAGCTGGACTGCACTGGGATTGCTGGGAGTATTAGAGATCACCTGCCAGGTCCTTATCTAGCAAAGTGCTTTAGGCATGTTAGTAATGCACATGAAATCAAGATGTTGTCCATTGGGGCTTTCATTTTTAGTAACATTTGTCTTTTAAACTCCTCAATAAACTGAAGGAAGAACAATCTTAACACTGAGGGTAGTGAAACACTGCCTCAGGTTGCCCAGAGAGGTGGTGGATGCCTCATCCCTGGAACCATTCCAGGTCAGGTTGTTTGGAGCTCTGAGCAACCTTTTCTAGTTGAAGATGTCCAGGAGGGTTGGATTAGATGACCTTGCAAGGTCCCTTCCAACCCAAACCATTCTATGATTCTAGAAGAAACTATAATTACTGTGTAAGATAGAGGAGGGTAGATTTAGGTTGGATATTAGGAGGAAGCTCTTCACCATGAGGGTGGTTAGGCAGTGGAACAGGTTGCCCAGAGAGGCTGTGGAAGCCTCATCCCTGGAACCATTCCAGGTCAGGTTGTTTGGAGCTCTGAGCAACCTTTTCTAGTTGAAGATGTCCAGGAGGGGTGGATTAGATGACCTTGCAAGGTCCCTTCCAACTCTGACCCTTCTAGGATTCTATGACTGATTTTTGTAGGTAACTAACAAGAGNGGTCCCTTCCAACTCTGGTGATTCTGTGATTCTGTGACTGATTTTTTGTAGGTAACTAACAGGAGAACATAATTCCTGAGTATCATCTGAGGCCAGTGGAGGTACATGAGCTCAACTTCTTGAAAGAAAGAAATCTATGACAAATCTTACAAATAGCCAGCAAATTAGGAAGAAGAAGAATTGAGATAAGCCCCTAGAAAAGCAGGAAGTCCTGCTCATTAAAATCAGGCCTTGCTGTGAGTTGCAGTTCTCGGCACTCCTTGGCATTGCAGCTGGGCTGAGTTGTGTCTTGGCACAACTTGGGCTTGACCAGGAAATGGTTTTCTCTGCAGCTTAGTGTTGAGGGGAAGCAGCTTTGCTTCTCTTTGAAGGCATGCCTGGGGAAGGTGATATTAAAAATGATTCTGCTTCAGCAAGTTCATAAAAAGAAAAAAAAAATTTGTCTAGGTGACAAGAAATGTTTCTGAGCTTTGCCCTGAGCAGCCTCTTCCTTTGAAGTTATTGGAGCTTCATTATATGATGTTTGCATTACTGGGAGAAGTCTCTCAAACACATAGATTTACAAGGCAGCTTCTCTCTTACAGAAGACTCTAAGGAGGTGAGATGCAAAGTTATATATAAAAATGAGAAGCTTGCTCCCAAAATCAGGTAAGGGAGATAGAATGTCCTTCAGCCCCCTTGGTTTTAGTCTGTATTTTCCTGTGCAGTCTCAGTCACTTTCCAGTTTGAAGAAAATCTCTGTCCCTCCTAATTCAGGCTCAACCTGCAGAGGAATTGGTGCTTGGACTTGATGATCTTTGAGGTCCCTTCCACCCTTAATTATTCTGTGGTTCTGTAAATTTTGCTTCTTGTTCCATGATCCCATTGCTGGAGTGGAAGGAAGGAGGAAGGATATCCAAAATCATAGAACCATAGAATGGCTCAGGTTGGAAGGGACCTTAAAGATCATCTAGCTCCAACCCCCCTGCCATGGGATGCCACACACTAGCCCAGGTTGCCCAGGGCCACATCCAGCCTGGCCTGAAAAGTCTGGATTATGGCAGTTGTGGGGTCAAATAGAGGTAAAAGGGTGCAGCTGAGAGATGTAAGGTTTTAATTTACACTTAATTATAGTGGTGGCTAATAAAAGTGGGCTGTGAATCAAGGCTTCATTAAAAAAATAATCTCAGATGTTGGTTGAAGTTGGACCTCTACTACATAGCAAAACTGATTGAGTGGTGAACAGTGCAGAAGAGAACTAAACTTCCAAGTGTCAGAGGCTTCCACAGCCAGCAGAAATAAGCAGACAGGATTCTGGTAACAGATTTTTTTTCTTGATTTTCTTGAATTTATTGTTTTTCCTTTTAATTTCATCTCTTTGCCAGATCCCCAGTTCAGGGAAATGTCCTCTCATGGTGTTTCATCTGCAGTACAGCAGGGTTTAGGTTTGCTTAAAGTTTCACTGTGCAGGACTTCTGATTTTCCCCTGGACAGTTGATGACAACTGCTGATACCCTTGCTATTGGGCACAAGGGTACAGCAAGAATGGGGCTGGCTAAAGGGAGTGTTGGTGAAGCAGTGTGGAAACAGGTACCTGCCCCATAGTTAGAGATGCTTGTATTTCAGATGGATTTTGGGGTGCTGCTGTGGTCTTCTGTGAAGAAAGGCTGAGAGATTTAGGGTTGCTCAGCCTGGAGAAGACAAGGCTCTGAGGAGACTTTCTGGGAGCCTTTCTGTACTTAAAGGTGGCCTAGAAGAAAGATGGGGTCAGACTTTTAAGCAGGGCCTGTTGTGACAGGACAAGGGCTAATGGTTTTAAACTAAAAGAGAGAGATTTAGAGTAGAGACAAGGAGGAAATTTTTTACACTGAGGATGGTGAAACACTGGCCCAGGTTGCCCAGAGAGGTGGGAGATGTCCTATCCCTGGAACCATCCCAGGTCAGGTTGGTTGGGGCTCTGAGCAACCTGATCTAGTTGCAGGTGTCCCTGCTAGGTGCAGAAGGGTCAGACTAGGTGACCTTGCAAGGTCCCTTCCAGCCCAGCCCAATCTATCCTGTGATTCTCTGATTTCTAACCATGCAGCTGTAACAGGGAGCTGCAGAAGTAGTGACAGACACTGGCAACCCACTGTTGTTAATGGTGTTCTGCAACTAAAAGGCAAATATCCCTTCAGACCTCTCCTAGTGACCTGGGAAACACCTATTGCCATCATGCAAAGAGAGGTGTTAGGGGACAGACAGTTCTCAGAAATAATCTGTGACTGAGGAAAGCCAACACAGAGCTGTAGGGATGGAAAGGGTGAGTTTGACTGAGCTCTGTCTTACTCTTAAATGCAAGAGTACCATGGCAGATGCTGAGGAGTCCACCAAGTCCATGCAGCTGTTGGAGATTGCAATAAACCCCAGCTCTTTCACACAGCTTTGACTCTCAAGAAGCAGATTTGCCAGAGGTGTCACAGAACTGAAGGCAGACTTCACTTTTTCTCCTGGCATTTGCATGGAGGAGGATTGGATACAGCCATAGCTGTCAGCCATGGGAAATGCTAAATTAGAATTGCAGGTAGGTAGGTGGATAAAGAGAGGGGAAAAAAGCTGTAATTAAATGCCTGCTGTTTGGAAAGCACCCTCGTGCTCTCCAGGCCTCCTGGTGCAGCCAGTGTGATGCCAACCAACTGCAGAGGAGCCACAGTTGGGTGCCAGCCATTCATCCCCATTCTGCAGAGTAGCTTTGAGATCTGCAGGTGATACAGCTGCTAAGTGTTGTTAGGAATGATTCAGACCTTCTGGCTCCTGTTTCCAGAGGTGGATCATCAGCCTGGCTTTCTCTGCCATTGGAAAATAATTGTCTGAATGACCTGAATATCTTCGAAGTAGCATGAAGTGTTGTTCAGGCTCTGGCTTTAGAACTGAGATCTTTCATCTTCACATTAATTTTGTTTCTTTAATGGGATTTCTCTTTCCCCAAATTTACATGATTCAGCTTGCAGCCTCTTGGATATGTTCTTCTCTCCCAGTACTAAATTTGCCCAGTATGTGATGAGGAACACGTAGGGAGCTGTTTGTGTGCCATCCGCTTCCACCAGCAGATAAACAATGAGAGGTTTGTTTGCCTGTTGCTCCAACAATACTTGAGGGAAGCTCTCTCCTGCCTGGCTGTCAGTTCTGTTGTTGTACTTTGCTCTTGGTTGACATCATTGGTGGCAGCTAAATGGAATATATGAATTGTTAGATGCTCTTTGACCAGGGGTGTTGACTTTTTTTTCTGGCAGCCAGTCATATACCTCCAGTTTTACAGAAGAAGCTGCTAATCTGCCATAATGTAGTAATTTAGTTCTGTGGCTTGGTGAGGGGTGGATCTGCTTATGTAGATGGGAGATAAATAATTCAAAGAGAACTAAAAGCCACATGAATTACTTTGGCATTTTCAAGGTCTGATTCTGCATCAGCAACGTAGAGCTCTGAAATGAAAACCCCTCTGCTATGTTAAAAGTTACTGTGATGCCTCTGAGATGAGTTGTGGCATGAGGAGCAGTGCTGCATGTATTATAGGATCAACTCTTCTTGCAGGCAGAGGTCCAGCTCAGACAGCTTGTGGCTGGGCATAGCCAGGCCTGCACCACTGCCCCAGGACACCTGCTTGAGTGTTAAGAGTTCACATTACTTCCACAGAAGTGATCCCTTTGGTCTCTGCAGTTTTTTCAGGGAGTTGTTTATATACATGTGGTTCTCTGCTGAGGAGGAGAGCAGCAAGGCTGGTGAGGTTAAGGAAGCCCTTGTTGCTAATGCTCCTTATGCTGAGAACAAGACTGTGACCAGCCAGGGAGTTTCCAGGTAAGATATGTAAATGGAGCAGTGCTGTAGAGGCCAGAGCAACGCCATGAGTTTCAACTCTACTCATGAATAGCTGCATCCTTGTCATTGTCCTTGGGTGGGATCCATCCTCTTGGCAGTCAGCTCTTCTATACAAGGAGAATTTAGCTCTAGAGAAACCACTTCAGCAGCACCCATTTTATCCTGCTCCCCAGAACTCCTTCCATAGACTCAAAGAATGGTTTGGATTGGAAGGGGCCTCTGAAGTCATCTAGTCAACTCCTCTGCAGGCAGCAGGGACATCTGCAACTAGATCAGGTTGCTCAGAGCCCTAGCCAGCCTGACCTGGGATGGTTCCAGGGATGGGACATCTCCCACCTCTCTGGGCAACCTGGGCCAGTGTTTCACCACCCTCAGTATAAAAAATTTCTTCCTTAGACCTAGTCTAAGTCTCCCTCTTTTAGTTGAAAGCCATCACCCTGTGTCCTGTCACAACAGGCCCTGCTGAAAAGATTTCATTCCAAGATGATCTTCTCCAGAAATGTAAATCTGGGCCAGTCAGCATGATGTGTGTGACATTGAGGTGGAAACTTAGTGCTTAACATAAGTGGGAAATACATTCCAGAGCTAGTAGTATACTTTGACCATCTTGTCCTTAACTACAAGATTATTCCTGCTTCCTCATAAACATGTTTTCATTGTAGTAGAAGGATATTGCATGATGAAATCCACTTTCTGCTCTTTTGGTTGCTGTGTTTACTTTCAAACTATTTCTTTAAAGAATGAAAACAGATCAATTACTTTCACTTCCCACAGTGGCCCAAATTCTATGTCCACTTCTTGTGCACTAACTAGGCCAGTGCTGCAAAATTTCACTTCAAATCTGAGCAAGAGAATTCTTGAAGGAAAGCTGTGAGAGAACACTCTTCCTTTTTTTCCACTTACATTAGAGAAAACCCTGCAACTGTAAGTCCTTAAAAAAGCTCCCACTTTTGCTGTCACTTCTTACAGTAGCTGAAAGCAGCATTTCAGGATTCACTGTTACTCATCTGACAGGGCTGTGAAGTTCCCAGCTTCCCTTCTGTGAGGGAAAACATCCCAAGTCACTGTCTGGACTAAGTCAAATGAATCATGTCATGGAAGTGACAGTTTCTTTGCACTATGAAGGGGTTCCCTGTGACTTAACTCAGATACCAACATTGATGCTGCAGGTATTTAAATAGAAGTGACATTAATCCCACTTGCCAAGTCTCCTCCTTGCTTTCAGTTGGGACACAGTGTATTGGGGGTTTCTTGGGCTTAGGAGCAATATCTGGAGCAGAATTCCAAGGATTTTGATTTAGGGATATCTGCTGGGGTGGTTTTTTTCCTCACCAAGTTTTGCAGTGGAGTTTGGGATTACACTGAGAGATTAACCTGTACATAGAGTACTCCTGGTTCTTGAGTTAAAAGCAGTCAAAATACATGGATGGTAGATGAACATTTGGAAGAGATTCAGCAGCATCCAGTGGTAACCTGCATTTTAGGACAGCCTACAGCCAATCCTTTTGGTAGCTCCAAAAGCTGGGCTCAAACTGTAGTTAAATTCCCATAGTCTTCGTGTACTGCTGGCACCTCTGCATTGCCATGTCTTGGGAGGAGGAGGAGCTGCATTCAAAATGCAGGCCCAAGGGTACTGGAAAGATTCAGGTGAGGTTATTGCATCATTGTGTTGGAAATTAGTTTTCTCTTGAGTTGTTTGTGCATTGGAAATAGAGCCCTTGCTGGAACAGTTCTGCAGGATATTACTGCTGTGGGTTGATGTCTGCAGCCTCTTCGCTGGCAGTGTCTGTAGACATCAACACAGAACTGCACTCTGATGTATTTGGAGGGATTCTTTGTCCAGCAGGTTGATAGTAAGTAAACATGAATATGTAAATACACAAATAATGTCACACTGATGGATCAGGAAAGAGTACAGTTCCCAAAGATCACTCTAGGATGGATGGTGCTGCTGCAAGCTTTCATCTGCTGCCTCGGGAACATGTTTTGGTCCTTCAGTGAAGCCGATGGCAGCGAGGGCAGTTTGTGTCTGCCACTTCAGGGTATCTTCACAGAGGGAAATCCTACATGAGGGAAGGAAAACAATTTTTTTTTTTGCCACAGTGCTGGTGCTGAGCTCCTTTCTTGGATGGGAAAAGATGGTATTTCTTCTTCCATCCATACAAGGAGCTATTGCCCTTGGGAGTCTGTCAACAAAATTTCTTTCCTTCTCCAGTTCAAATTGACAGTTATTTTTCCACTGCCACAAGTGCCAGTTCCAAAGGCTGAGTCAGGTGTTGAAGCACTCCTAGTAAGTTGTTAATCCTCCTCTGTTGAAGTTGCACACCCAGGGAATGCCAGGTGTGATGCCATGACAAGTACCAGCTCCGAGTGCCCACAATCGTTACGTTGGTGCTGAACCGACTTGTTCCTGTTGTGCGGGAATGTTGGCTGGGGCAGATACATGCTTGTGCTAATGCACTTCTAAAGTGGGTTGAGTTAAATAAATTAAGGAACTGGCAGGGAGAACAAGCAAGAAGCCTTGGCACCCTTGCCAAGGCCAGGACGCTGGGGCACTGCTAGGTACACTCCAAAACTCATCTAGCACAAGAGGTGACTTGCCCGTGAAGCTTGGCACAGTAGGTCGTGGGCTGCTGTGGGTTTGCTTATCTGCTATGGAGCACTTGGGTCTGCAGGATGCAAAGTGCTTTGACCCTTTGGGAAAAGCTAGATCTTGAAGTGGCAAAACATGATGTTGGGGGTTGGTTAAACCTTCCCCTGTGGTTTGGTTGTGCCCTGAACGCTCTCCTTCCCATCGGCTCATGGCAGTGATGTGTTGGGAGAGGTTGCTCATGGGTTTTGTGTCCATTCAGCTCTCAGGGCTCTGCTGAGCTAGCAGTCAAAAGCAGTGGTGTGCCTTCAAAGGTTCAGCTCTCACCCTCCTTCCCATTTTCCTCTCCTCTCATCTCCCTCTCCAGCACACACCACATTCTCCCAAGACATAGAAGGCCACACCGAGGTCAGAGCTGGAAGTGCTGGAGCTTCCTTCTCCTGGCACTCCTGCTCTCAGCTCGCTACCTTCCAGCAGAGGCACATTTTTACATGCTGTTCTCTGCAGATCTCCATTCTTTGGCTCTTGAGATATCATTTTACCTGTACTTTTCCATCCCAGGCAAGGCTAGCAGGATAAACACGATCTGATGCAGAGTGAAGCCTTTGCTGGGATTTCACTCAGATGCCAAGAGTTTCAAACGTGCCATCTAGCGGTCTAAACTAGGAGCACTCGAAACGAAGGAATTTCCTCCCAAAAATCCACCCTCCTGCCCGTAGTTGTTATTTTTTTTAAAACACTCCTGTGTCTGGGGCAGAAAATTGAGGATTTATGTCCCCTGCTACTCTGTCAGGTTTTCTGAGTGCTGGGGAACTCAGCTCTTGAAGGGTTTGTTAATCAGGAGGAGGAAGAAGAAAGTTTTTAGTCTTATTATAATAAAGCATATGCTAAACTTGAGAGCTCTGTACCTTCATACCAAGAAATCAGAGTTCATGCTGATGCTGCCTCTCCTTTAAGGAGCTGTACCAGCTTCACAAACAAAATAAATGGAAGGTTAAGACACCCTTGCTTTAGGGAGGAGCAGAGAGGGAGGCAACAATAACCTGCTTGTCCGTAGCCATGCAACAGTTCATCAACAGAGCCCTGCCATGAGATGCCCTGCGTTTGTAGATCATTACTAGGACATGTGCCACCCCAGCTAGTAATCTGAAGTCTTTCCAGCTTCCTCTCTGCTAGAGGCTGCACCAGAAGGGCAAAAGGCTCAACAATTTTTCTAAAATAAACCCTACACTCATCACCTGGCTAGGAATGAACCTTAGGAGGAGTGGTAAAAGGCAGGAGATTTATCCCACAAGTTGGCATGTGTGTGCTGTGAATTACAGTGGGAATTAATCTGCCAGTGGTGTTTGTCTTTATTGTTATCTTCAGTTCAAGCTCTGGCACAGAATTAAAGTTGCTCAGGTTGATGTTTATGTGTGCTTGCTGTTCCTGGGATTTTTACCTAGAGGTCATCGTGTCCTCTGCTCTTATTACCAAGAAACTTGCTTGCTGTTTGGGTTGGATTATGTGATCCATCTGTTGTAGCTACCAGAGTAAGTCAGGAGAGCGATTCCATACTGCCTTGTGTGTCAGCCTTTTTGTGCCAGGGTCAGAATTCAGCCATTCCTCTCAGTTCCTGCAGCTCCAGACATTCTTTGTGCTTGCTGTTTGTGTGCAAGCTTCTGAGACAAAATCTCGTTGCCACTGAGTAGTACAGAAGATGCCTGTAGAAGGAATAAGAAGAGTTAAACATCTCAGAATTGTCAACAAGCTAAGTGGGAAGAAGAAACATGTGCTAGTATTAAATGCTACAAGTGTAGCTGTCCCAACTTGAGATCTGCTTACACAGCTCAGATGAAATGCAGAAAGAGGATTAAGAAAAGAAATGGAAACCTAGACTTCCAAATACCCAGCAAAGTCCTTTTCTCTTTAGGGTAAGAGTCAAGCTGCTCTTGCATATTCTCTCACTCTGAATCTTCTCTGTCTTTGTGAGCAGTGGCATGATTCAGAAGGAGAGATGAGAGGTCACCACTCAGCTCATAAATGTGCAGTATCAAAATTGCAGCATGCTGCTAGGCTGTGAGAAGAAAGCAGAGTAGCTCTTTTGCTTCCCAGGTAAGAGACTTTGCAATAGGAAGAGCCAGGAGGGTGAGGAGCATCTCTGACTGTTCTTCCACATAAAAAGCTTTGTGCTGTACCTTGGTGTGTTGTGTTGTGAACCCCTCTGGAAGGTGAGGCTGAAGTACCTGGTTTCTGGAGTGACCTATCCCTGCAAGAAGCACACCTGGGTGTGCTCCCTCCAGACAGAGCCCATGGGAATAATCTAATGTGGCTATAGCACAGCTCAGAAACATGTCTTATGTATTGGACAGAATGGAACTTTGATATATAAAACCCCCAGCATTAAGAAAGTTGACATCATGCATTTGAAAACAGTTGTCTTTTGAATGTATTGTGGGTTTGCTTGGGGTTTTTTACCCAAAGTTAAATCATACTTGGGGAAGTGATGAAGATGAGCCATTCCAGCCACTACCTGCTCTTTATTTTTAAAGATGTGATGTTTTTATACCCCCCCCCAAAAAAAGGCTGATGCTTTTTACCTATTGTTTTTCCTTTGCCTGACTAGGTTTTGATTTTATGGCAGGAGATACCTGACTGTTGGTACTGGTGAGATGCAGGATTTGACTTTTAACTGCAGAGCAGGTCTTTTATTAGCAAAACTTAATCTGTAACAGGATCATTCTGTTGCACCTACTACTCTACTGGCTTGGTTTCCTACAAAATAAGTTTCTACTTCCTTGAAGGCCTTACATAAGCCTTAACTGGGAATGAATCCAGCATGTTCCATCACAATAAAGGAGCTGCTTCAGAATGGGCCCTTTAGAAGTAGTTGTAAACAGGTTTATATGTGAGCACTGCTGTTCTACACAAAACTGGCTGAAGAAATGTTTCCCAAGAGTTGGGAGGTTTAATGTATACCATGGGGACTCTGCTCAAGCTGATTGGTCAGCAAACCTGTTGCAGTAGTAATTCCAGGCAAGGATTAAAACTCAGCAGCATCTCTCCAACCCTTATCTCTTGACAGGGCTGGGTGTTGAATGGTTCTGTGCTGCAGGAAAAAAAAAGGCATTTGATGAAAGGGCTCAGAAACTTTGGCTGGCATCCTCCCTTATGCAAATGCAGGTGCTGTACATGTTATATTTGGATTTCAGGGGGTTTCAGATCCATTTCAAGTCGATGGGTAGGAACTTTAATGTGGTTTGATCCCTCACTTCCATCACTCTTGCCCCATTATGATACATGAGGTCCAGCAGCCCCTCTCATGGGCAATGCCTGCAGCTGAGTGTCAGCACATTTGAGAACAATCAAGTGCTGCCATTTGGAGGTTTCTTTACCTTCCTAACCAGGCAGGACCCCAAATTATTCCTTTGCAGAGCTCACTGATCAGGTTTGTGTCTCAAACAGGTAATGCTTAGTTGTGAGGCTTGGGTTTAGGGAGCTCTGTTGCTGGTTTACGTTCAGCATCGCTGGTTGAGTGTGGAGTTTTGGATAGGTATAGGACAAACCATGGAAGGACTCCTGCCTTTGTGATTGATTTTTAAGGATAATCTGTGGTTTTGTTCACTGCCTCCTTCCTCATGAGCTGTATTGTTAAAATATGTTAATGTGAGGAGACACAGCAGAAAGGGTGAAGCAATACACTGACATGTTGAATAATTAGATCATCTTCTGTGCAGGAAAAAGCCAAGTACGAAACAGGAACAAGAAGTGCCTCCCTCCCCCACTGTAGAGGCACCAGGTCTGGCTCTTTCTGCATGCAGAAGCAGGTTAGAGAATGAAATCTTCAGTGTTAATTGATTTTCATGAAATTCCTGAAGATTGCAAGTGGCTTGTATCTTAACTGTCTTCTCTGTATCTGCTGGTTTTGGGGAGAAGTTGGGAGTCTTGTTACATGAGGCTGGATTAGCGAGCTGGGTAATTTGTGATGAAACAACAAACTGGCTGTTGCTGGACTGGATTTGGAAATACCATCGTGGTTAATCAGATCATCTCAGGAAAATCCTTGTGAATTTGATCCTGAACAGGAGTTAGATTAAGGGGAATTTCCTGAAAGAGGCACAGGACTCTGTGGCTGCCTTTCTGATAGGGTTTAGCATCTTGGCAAAGCAGCACTTTGTATTTGTTAAAAGATTAATCTCTTTGAAATAACAATGTTAATAATCCATAAGATCCCAGTAAGATCCCTGGGTGAGCATATTCCTGCTGGAAAAGGCTGGGACACTGCTCAGTCTTTGCTGACATGAGTAAGCACTCTGGTGTCTGAAGTTTACTTGTTTGATAAACAGAACACTTGCTTTTGTTCTCTTAATCACTTCCTTCGAAGAGTTAACTTCCTAAGCAGCCCCAGATTAGTTCTCTCAGTTGTTGTAATTATGTTTCTCCTCACGCACGGTGAAGGCCTAGTGTTTGTGAAATGTCTTCTGTTGTTTTGGGGCTTTTTCCCTCTTTTTTTCTTTTCTTTCTTTTTCTTTCTTTTTTTTTTTTTCGTCCTCCCCTTCCATGGCAGCTTCAGTGATGCTGGCACTGCAAACCCAGCCGAAACGTTCTCCCAGCTGCACTCCTGTCATTTAGAGGTTTTATTTTTAACTAAGCTTCACCTTTTCAAATGGGAGTCCTACAGAACAGAACACTTTGCCTTCAGGGTGAATTGGAGTGCTCCAAAATTTTGGATCCCTCTAAAGGGGTACATGAGAAGCTGTAGCAATGGGTTCCACGTACGCGCTGCTGAGTAATTTCCTTTTGTACTGCTGACAGGTGACTCAAAGCAGGAGCTAGCAGATGGCTGCATCGTTAGCTGGTGGCCAGAGCCTTAGGAGATGACTTGTGGAATTCCCATCAAAAGTTGAGATTAGGCTCAGGAGGTGCCAGTGGCACACAGCACCCCAGGGGAACGTGGAAGAAGAGGAAATCATTCCTAGCGACTCATCTTGTGGTTGGGTGAGTCAGGGGTCTGCTGTTGGTGGTCAGAAAGGCACGTGGCTGACTCCATCGTCTTTGTGTGCTCTGCAGGATGCTAAACAGCTCTGAAAATTAATTCTGCCCTTTAGATTTTTATCCAGTGACTTATTTCCAGAAAGGAGTTACTGTAGTTTCTGGAATGAGCATTGTGAAAGTCTCTTTTTTTTGTTGTTGTTACAGTGGGCAAGTTTTCAGCTGGTGATTTATCAACAAAGTATTTTACAGGATCATTGTTAAAAGCTCTCCTTAAAAGAAAAGGGGGGAAAAAAAAAGAAAGATACCCTGTGCAATAGGGAAAGTAAAAGCATCTCAGTTTCCAAATGATGAAGGAATAACTGAAAGAGCTAGTTCTTGGAATAGTAGCTCCATTGGCAGTCGGTGGTGATTTCCTGTGCATTTTGCTGCAAGAAAATGGCTCTGTGATGTGAGTAGGTGGTACTAAAGGCTTCTTACGAAACCCATTTTCAAGCAGACGTTTTGAGTCATGGATAGGGAAGAGGGGCTAGCAGCTTCAGAGCTCTCTCTTCTTTGTTCCAGCAGCACTCCTGAAATGCACACACAGGATATTCTCTGCTGGCATAGAACGAGGCAGAGCCGAGTTATTACGTGGAGTGCTCCTCTTCAGCCCGCTCCAGCTCGGGGATGAGGAAGGAGAACGTGGGCTGAGAGGCAGCAGCAGCAGCGTGCAAGGTGCACAAGGAGCTGTTTCCTGATTTGTCTTTTCTTTGTAAGTATTTTCTGGTGGGGGTTTGGTTTTGGTTTGGTTTTTTTTTTATTTTTGGGTTCCCTCCCCACCCCCCCAGACGTGAGAGACAAAATGGAGTTGCATCAGGACGTATGTCTGTGCCAAAACGAGGTGGTGGTTTGGAGCAGTTTGGTTCTGTTCTGGAAGCAGATGGGCTGCAACTGGCAGCAGTTAGTTGGCTTCTTCATCAGAAAAAAAAAGGGAAAAAAAAAACCAACCCAAACCAGGGGGTGTTTGAGGCAATTGGTCTGGCTCCTAACTGGAAGGAATTGTTGACCTACTGACTCAGTTATGAAGCATTAGGGAAGCAGTCTTATTGTGGCTGCTTTTGTTGGTGGCAGCTTCAGAAGACGTCTGTGAGCGCACGAGGATGACTAGCAAAAGGAGAAACCCTTCTAGTACCTGCTGCCTGTGGGATTTCTTTTGTGCCAGGAAGGAGCTGAGGTGCTGACTGCTGAATAACACCTAAACTTTTATTTCTGATGCTTCTCCTGATAATGCATTGGTAAGTTTATGTACTTCTTATTGTAAGTGCTAAGATGGTATCTTGCTGAATGTGACTGAAAGAAAGCTCTTTAGCAGCTTTTGAACCATGGCAAGGTGAATGCCTTTTTTTCCCACTGGAGCAGCTTTGACAGGAAACACTAACTGGCCTGCAGCAGCTTAGGAGTCTGGAAATAAGGGGGAAAGCTTTCTCAGTCAGGTCACCAAAGACAGTTTGGAATTGCTGTCCCCTCCCACCTTTAACCTGCAAACCTCTGCTGAGATTGGTACTAAGCAAAGGGAATGGTCCAGCCCTCCAGCTTTGGGATTGTATCATCCCAGAGTCATGACTGCTCTGTGATTTTCCTGTTAGACTTCACTGAATGAACAAAGCTTCAGTCTTCTTGAATTTCCCATGAAAATCAGATGTCCATCCCTGGCATTCAATCTAATGATACTCTTCCTAAAATATGCCTAGAATAGAACTGATGTTATTTTTAAGTGGCTCTGTAAATCCCATGAGAAAGCTGTCAATTGGTGGTTTCTCTAAAACCCCAGAGTATTGGCTAGAAGGAATCACGTTGGCTGAGGGAGTCAGGGCTGGAAGTCGTGGTCTCTAATCTGTCATCAACTCTACTACTGGCTTGGGGAGGGATTTTTTGTAGGGGGAGCCTTTTGGGCAAGTCATTCTTATTCTTAGTTGCCAGTAAAATGAGAACAATGTTGTTTTAAGTTTCCTTCAGTGCTTTGCTAGCATTATCACTCTGGTTTTAGAGGATGCTGATAGGCTACTGTAGAACTTGAATTTGCAGAACATTGTTTGGAATGCAGAGACTGTTAAGTGGGGAAAGCAGAAGAGTGATTATTGAATTTATCATGCTTTGGAACTGGTCTCTTCCAGACAACAGCTGTAGGAATTAAAATCATAGAATCAAGGAATAATTGGATTGGAAGGGACCTTTCAAGGTCATCTAGTCCAGCCCTGCAGTCAGCAGAGATAGCTTCAACTAGCTCAGGTTGCTCAGAGCCCCAAACAACCTGGCCTGGCATGGTTCCAGGGATGGGACATCTCCCACCTCTCTGGTGCAACCTGGGCCAGTGTTTGACTGTGGGTATTGCTAGTGCTGTGCCCTAACTGTCTGCTACAAAGGGAGAAGTTCCCTGCTGCTGGCCTTCCCTGGGTGAGTGGCACCAAGACACCTTGCCTTCTCAAACCCCCTTGAGTCAGCAGGGAATTATTATGGTCTATATTTATGTAGTGAATAGATATTTTTTCCTTCTTTCTCCCAAAACAGCAACCAAGAAGGCAGGTGGCAGATGTACACCACACATCCCTGCAAATAAAGCCAGTGCCTTTAAAAAGACATTAAAATAAATAAATAAATAAGAGGAAGGTTTAGCTTTGTACTGATTTCCTTAAGTGCTTCCTCTGGATGTGGGGAGAAGAGCTCAAGTGTGAGGTGACTTCCCAGGAACAGTTGTACCCAAAGGCGTGGGAGGCAGGGTCAGGGAAGAGTCACTTGGTTGTTAGGTGGGTGTGAAAAGCCTCTGAAAAAGGAAAGGGTGGAGGAAACTATTTTACTAGAATTAAACAAATAAAAGAGAATGTTATATGAATTAGATATTGGAAGTTTGATTTTTGCCAAGTATTCTTGTGAATTCCCTGCATAGCTTCTGAGAAGCAGTTCTTTTGTGAGCTTATCAAAACGTTCTCAGGAGGGACTTGATTAAAAACAAAACCAAACAAAACCAAAACACACACAAAAAGGACAACAAAAGAAAAAAATCCTTGTTTTCTTATCTCAGATCAAAAGAAAGGAAGTTGTGAATCTTTATAGCCCCTAAATTGTTAACAGTTAAACCTGTATTGGAGAGATGGATCAAATTTCCTCACTGGAGCAATTTCATTTACTAAAGCTCCAAGCAGGACCTGTGTGAGGAGGAGTCTCAGATCTTCACTTTGGTATTACTTAGCTGCCTGAGGGACAGGGAAATTGCTGCTCTTAAAGATCACCTGCTTTGAGCAGCAGGCTGCTACCATTGATGCACAGCTCAGGGATGTTCACATCCAAAATAATTGAAGAAATCCTGATTTGAAACCTGATGACTTTTTTATTCTTTTTTTTTTCTTTACTTTATCATTTTTAATATTTTTTATTGATTTTTATGTGCATGCTTATCACTCTCTGCAAGGAGGTGAGGGTTGGTCTCTTCTCCTAAAGAGCAAGCAATAGGTCAGGAGGAAGTGGCCTCAGGTTGTGCCAGGTGAGGTTTAGGTTGGACATCAGGAAAATTTTTTCCCCAGAAGAGTTGTCAAGCCCTGGAAAAGGCTGCCCAGGGAAGTGGTGGAGTCACCAATCCTGCAAGAACTTTAAAAGATGTGTAGGTGTGGTGCTTAGGGACATGGTTTAGTGGTGACCTGGCAGTTACTGGCTTAACAGTTGGACTTGGTGATCTTAAAGGTCTCTTCCTACCACAGTGATTCTGTGATTCTGTCTCCTTGCAGTTTTTATGATTTCACCCAATATGACCCAGAGAATCCAAAATACAGTGTAGGGATTATATTTGTCCATGTTTTTTGTGATCATCTTATCAAAAACCCAAGCAGCACATGGAGGCAGTTTTAGCAGGACTGTCTCTCTGAAGCAGAAAAGTGCCTATTCCATTAGTGAAGGCCATGATGTTGTGAAAAGGCAAAAAAGAAACCCCAAACAAGCCTTTCCTTTAGCAGAAATGGTAGCTTCTTAAACACAAGCCATACATTGCTTATAAGGAAGGCACTACCACAATCTGAAATCAGATGCCCAGGTGCATGGAGTGATGTCTTCTACTAAAGCAGCACAATTCTTGATGGTTTAGGTCTCTGCAGTGTCTTGAGAGAGTTAATTTGTGCTGCTCTCTGAGGGATTCCCTTGCTAAAGTTCACAGGCAAGGTTTAGAGAATTCTTTGGCTTTATCTCTGTGAATTTCTTGGAGTTAAAGTCTTTATGACTGGCTTGGGTTGGAAGGCATCTTTGAAGATCATCTAGTCCAACCCTCCTGCTGTGGACAGGGACATCTTCAAGGAGATCAGGTTACTGAGAAATGCAGAGTTTGCAGCTGAAGTTTGGATAGCAAATGATTAGCTCAACATTGGACCTGGCAAAGAAAAAAAGGAGGAGAACTTCCTCTTCCAGAGCTGTCCTAGAATGGTTAATGCCAGCACTGGAAAAAGCAGAAGTCACTGAAGCAAATAAAAATCTGAAGTGTCCTGGCAAGGTGAGGTGTGCAGAGAAGCTGCTTTTTGGGGGCTTTCAGGGCAGAGTTGTGTGTGATCATCTCTGGTGTCCAATAGGTTGGTTTGCTGGCAAACTCTGGACCACTTCTGAGCAGTGTTGCCATGCCATGCTGTGGCTTCAGGGGTTCCCTGCTCCAGTAGATGGAAGCTAGGAAGATGTTCCTGAATTTCTAATCAAAGTTTGGGCACCTGCCTTGTAACTTCTCAGAGGCTCCTGAAGTTCCCCATATGACCTGTTACTACAGGCTCCTGGGAGAGTGTGCCTGCAGTTTTATTGCCAAAACATGAGGCTGGCAGAAGTGAGTCATACCTGGGAAGATCTCAGCTTTGCTCTTTGATTTCCTTTTATCCACCAGAAATAAAACTATTTCCAAGAATGCAGGTAGGTATATGCTGATCTCCTGTTAGGGCAGAGCTCTCCCTGGCTCTTCAGTGTATTTACATAGCTCATAGGATATATTTTTCAGGCTTTAGTATAAAAGGAGCTATGTATACATTTTATCTTATCTTCAGTGCAGTAGGCATGAACAATTCCTGAAGAAGGGAGCAGAATGTAGGGCTCCTCCCCTTCTCCTGGGAGTCTCTTTCTCATGGAATCATACCTGCCCTCCAGTGTTTTCTCTTCATGGCTTTCTGAATTTTGAATTCCTCTCTGAGGTGGCCCAGCTCCAGCAGGAGGGCAGAAAACAGCCTCAGCCCAAGCTCTGCTTGAAGTCTGCTGGTTCAAGGACTTTGTAGGAGGTGGGGGTAAAGTCCCCAGGTTCCCAGGTGAGCTCTTACAATTTGGTTGTTGCTTGAAGGTGTCTTCTGTGGATGTGTTCTTGGATTGCAGGGGTTGTTACACATTGTCTTGTTTTAGTGTGACCAGGATGTATCTAAAGAACTGAACTGCTCTGCAGATTTCACATGCAGTGGCAAGGTTAGCTTCTTCCATGGTCATCACTGATGACCATGTGGCCTTGGGGCTGAGCCAGCTCAGTTTGCTGATCTGGTTGAAAACTTGGCCTCTTCTCTTCTCCTTTTCTTTTCTTTTGAGAAAATTGGAGTTGATCCAACTCATTGCATGGCTACAGAACTGCTAATGGGGAGGCAGCAGGAACTCATGGCCAGAAGCAAAGGATGAGGTGGGACTGTGCCTTTCAGTGACACTTGGTGAAGTTCAGTGCAACCTGTTTGGGAAACAGCACCTCCACTGTCCCTTAATCACAGTGGAGCTCAAGCAAGAGCTAACTTAACCTTCTTCCTTAGAAGAGACCAACCCCACCTCACTCCAGCCTCCTTTTGGGGACTTGTAGAGAGAGCCTCCTTTTCTCCAGACTAAACAACCCCAGTTCCCTCAGCAGCATCTCATAGAACTTGTGCTCTAGACCCTGCACCAGCTTTGTTATCCTTCTGTGGACACAGTCCAGCAACTCACTGTCCTTGTAGTGAGAGATCCAGACTGAACCCAGCATGTGAGGTGTGTATCCTTTTGCACTTATCTTTTAACTTGAAAATAGCAAACAAAGCACATGATCTGAGAAGCAAATCTGGTATTTTACCCTCAGGGAGGATTTGCTCAGCACAGAAATGAAGAGTAAAGAGTTGAAAATGCCATGTAGGATAGATCCAACCACGCTGCTGCTTCCTTGCACGTAGGAGTGAAGTCATTTGCATGCAGAAATACTGACAAAAGTCAACCTCTGCATTAGCAAATCCCCTGTCAAATGTTGACCCTGGGTTGTTTTTTGGTTGTTTTTTTTTTGCAAGAAGGCTGATGATTGTGTCTCTAATTCCTTGGAATTGTGTTTTGCTTGTTGAGGAGAGCTACCCCCAGCTCTGCAGTGACCCCACACTGGCCATTCCGAGCCCGCTCGCTACCGGCAACGGAACGCAGGACTCGGAGCGAGGGTGGCAAGGCCTAGCTACACCATCCACCTACCAGGGCTTCCTCTTGATGAAACACTCATTATCACACAATAATTAAGACAATTGAGTTGCTACACAAGTTTGCCAACCCCCCTGCTAAGCTGTCCTCTGGAATTAGAGAGTCAGAGATGGTAGAGATGGAAAGTGCATTAGATCACCCAGACTCTCTTCTTGCCAGTGCATGTTTTCTGCTATATTTTGTTGGGTGGGGGGTTTTTTTTGCCCCTTCTCTGTGGTTTATGGCTAGAGATACTCTTAAGAACTTGGCCTTCCACTTCAATCCTTTTCCACAAAGATTTCTCTTTGCTTGATATTTAGCCTTAAATTTTTCCATTTCTTTTGTTTCGCTCTATTATTTCAAGTCTGCATTCTCATCTTTCAGTAATTCACTCTTGTGGTGTTAACAGCCTGTAAATATGAGTGGAATAGTGTTACATGCACTTGAATATTAGATGTATCACTTGCCTTAAGTGCTGCATGTTCACTTCTTCAGGATTTGGGAGAATTGCACTGATTGAAGATAGGTTTTAAACTGAACTGCTAATAATACCATTTCTCAGGCACATGTTTTACTCCAAAATAGGAGTGATCTGTTCTGGTGTCACTTGAGAAGTTGTTGAAAATTACCTGGAAAGGCCAATTTGACTCTGAAATGAAAATGTTTTTATAAGAGGGAGCTGTGCCAATAGAATTTAAGTGATTTTTAACTCTATTGTGACATTTAAACTGTGGGGAGGCAGTATGTGCTGGCAGGTAGGTCTGCAGAGGGCATTGCAGGGACAATGGAAAAATGACAGTTTTCTATTAGTGACAGAAATAGTGGAAGTTGTGTTGTGGTTGAGTCTTTTTTTTTCTTCTTTCCCTCCAGCTTTCCATTATCCAGTCTTTTTCTCAAAGCTATTGTTCCTTTTTATAGTTGCATTTGTTTTAGTGGGATTTGGGTTTTCCTTCTTTGTTTGTTCTTCAGGGGTTTGATCTTCTCTACCAAAAGCTTTCAGTGCCCAAGCAGGATTGTTTCCAAATTTTTCCCTGGTCTTGACCACAAAGAATTAGGTCAGTATCTCCCAAAACAAACACTGGTGGCCATAAAGAGGCCAAATCAACATTGGGTTTGGTGTCTGCCCATGAGAGACAAACTGGTTGGTGTGAGCTGACACACAGCCACACTGACCTGAGCCAGTCCCTTCACAGCTGCCTCTACAGTCCTGATCCAGCACCTTTACTCCAGATCTCCTCTGGTTTCTGCAGCATGACTACTGTTCTTCCTTTCAGAGCCTCCTGAAGGATGAGAGCATTGTGTTACAAGCCTCCAAATAAAGGGGTTTGTGTAGGGTGGGGATGAGATGTCCGTTGTGTGCCTGCCTGAGGCATGGCATGCCTGGAAGCAGGCAAATGCAGGGCCAGCACTGTCCAGTCCTCATCCTCACTTCCATTTGCATTGTGGCAGAAGAAACTGGTGGACTCATTCAGAAGGGGTCCCAGGAGTGGGTTAGCCTTGGTGTGGTGTGGAGAGCCTGATCTCATGGGGTCTGTGGACCTGGGTTGGGTGTTAGGAGGAAGTTCTTCATTGAAGGAGTGCTTGAGCATTGCAGCAGGCTGCCTGTGTGGAGTCACCATTCCTGGAGGTGTTTGGGAAACATGGTGCTGGGGGATGTGGTGCTGGTGGCATGGTGTTGTTGGGTCAAGGCTTGGACTTGATGATTTTGGAGGTCTTTTCCAGTCTTAATGATTGGATGACCTCGGGAACTTGTCTTCCTTCGAGACAACAGGAAGCTAGATGCAAGGTTGGGATGGTGATGAGAGAGGCGAGAATGGATGTGTCCCAGGAGGGAAAATGACTATTAGAGAGTGGATTGAAGGTGTTTGAGGATCAAAGTGTGTAACTGAATGGGGATGTGAGTGGAAAATATGTATTTGGGGTGGGTTATTGAGTGAGTAACAGAGAGTGAGAGTGGGCGAGTAGTTAGACTGGCAAGTGAGAGAGGAGGTAGGAGTGGGTGAGGAGATGGGGAGGTATGTAACAAACATGCTGGAGCAGGGGTCTGGAGAAAAAAGTCTTATGAGGAGCAGCTGAAGGAACTGGGGTTGGTTAGTCTGAGGAAGAGGAGGCTCAGGGGTAGACCTTCTCACTCTCTACAACTATCGGAAAAGAGATTGTAGTGACGTGAGGGTCTGTCTCTTCTTCCAGATTACCAGTGAGAGGCAAGAGGCAATGGCCTCAGGTTGCACCAGGGGAGGTTTAGACTGGATAGCAGGAAAAATTTCTTCCCAGAAAGAGTTGTCAATCATTGGCCCAGGCTGCCCAGGGCAGTGGTGGAGTCACCATCCCTGGAGGGGTTTAGAAAACATAGAGATACGTGGTGCTTAGAGCCATGGTTTAGTGGCATGGTGGGGATAGGTTGCTGGTTGGGCTTGACAATCTTAGAAGTTTCTTCCAGCCTTAATGATTCTGTGATTCTGTGAGGGTACCTGAAAGCCTGGTAACAGCCACCTGCCTAGAGACAGGCACAGAGGACCTATGGTTGCAGGGGCTGTGGGATGTGCAGGTGAGCAGGCAGAGCCTCAAGACCTCTGTTAAAGCTTTCCACTGCTCTGTGTCCAGAGCATTTGGATGACACATTATTTACTCTGCCTCAACTTCACTGTGTCTATGCATGCAGTAAACAACAGTCTTCACCTTGGTCAGATGGTTCTATTTTCACAGAATCACAGAATGTCAGGGGTTGGGAGGGACCTGGAAAGGTCATCTAGGATTCTTCCCTGACTGGAAATCAAACCCAGGCCCCAGTGGTGAGACTACTGAATCCTGTGTTCCTGCTGGAATATTTCAGGCCATTGTTATTATTTTCTGGGGGTTTGGCTGTAGCACAGTCCCAGGGAAGGCAGGTGAAGCACAAGAGAGTGTGTTTGTCTGTCTAGGGCATTGCAGTTTGTGGTGGCTATTCCCAGAGCTGGAGGTTGAAGGAGTTACCTGATCAATAAAAGGTAGGAAGATGAGGAGCACACTGGAATTCCAAATGCACAACACATCAACATAAAGGTATTTCCCAGACTGGAAGATCCTTTCATCCTAATGAATGAGATGGGAAGGTCAAGTAACTTTAAATCATTATCAAACCCTGCCTGAGGAGGCTCTTGTTAGGATCTTTAACTGTTGTAAGGCTGGGCAGAGTTCACTGTGACTAATAGGTAACTGGTTTTAATTTACCATGGCAGAGTTACAACCCTAGCTGGGACCTCTCTGAAGTCAGGTACAGTCAGGCCATTGTTTAAGGTAACGGCTCTCCTCTCCTCTGAAGTGAAATGATGTTGTGGATAGTACACTCAGTATTTATTGTAATAGAGCAAGGCCTTTTGAAGCCCAAACAGAGGTGAATGAGTATTGCAGGAAGTCAGAGGCTTTCCCTTAGCTGCCCAAAAGGTTTGTGTTTACTAAGGAATAACTTCATATGCAGTCTTGTACTGAAAAGTCCTCCTAGAGACCAGTCCCTGCAGGACTTCATCCAGGGGCTGTGTAAAGTGAGAGTTTTTCCTTGCTGGATCTGCTTTCTGATGCAAGCTACATACCTGGATCTGCACCTGGATTTGACAACAGGATGAAGACCTGGTGTATGGAGCAGCCTGCTATGAGGAGCACTTTAACCTTGTGCTTACCATCGCTTTGTACATCAGTGGTTTTAGCATCAGTCAGGATGGCTGCAGCCACCCCCTGCTCTGGGAACAGTGCTGGGAAGGAGCTGCCAGAGCAGTGTCACAGCATGTTTAATACCTCCTACTAGCTCTATGATGTTTGCTGCAGTTTATAATGTTGGGTTAGCTGAGTGACTGGAAAAGAGATGAAGGTTTTTACCTTCTAAAAGTGTCCTTAAGCCACAAGTGAAAACTTTAATCATCTTGAACGTGGTGGTCATCTGTTGCAAACTAAATTGCATATACAGTTTGGAACTGTAGCCAGCCAGCTGATACAATAGTCAGCATTTCCTCTGTATTTTTATTTTCACCTGAGACAAACCCAGAAGTGATTTGCTGGGCTTGGGCAGGTGTTCCTTGCCATTAAAAGAAGCAGATCTCTTGCTGATGTTCCAGTGCTGTAGTAACCGTGCAGAGTGCCATACAGAGGAATGTGTGGGTATGTTTAGTACAAGCCTGTTGAGTTGTAGATCTGTCAAACCCCCAAATTTGCATTTCTTACATAAGCAGAAATCCTGGTAGAGTTCACACATGCTTTGTCTGTGCTTTAGGAACTGCAGGAATTGAATTGCTCTGTACAAAACCACTTCTCTCAGTTACCATCTGTGGGATTGCATGGACATTGCTGAAATATTTACAACCACAGTCCTAACTGGTAGTTTGTTTGCTGTTTTGCCTGATACTAAAACTTATCCCAACAACCATTAAGAGAAGCAGGAGATCTTGCTGAAGTGTGGACACTTGTAAGATTCTGAGAATACACAGGAACAAAAACCTTGACGTTTCCCTTCTGTTTAATCAATTGTTTTTGTGGGTGACAAGGTTACAAACCATTTGTCATAAGCATGCTTCATCTTTTGCCATTTTTTTCCAGATGGGTGTGTGCTTCCTTTTCATAATGTTGTTTTTCTTTCCCTTTTTTTTATAACACAGCCACTCCTTTCATTTTAAGAATAAGAAATCAGCTTCTTGCTGAGCAGAAGAATGAAAAAAAGTTTCATAAACATTGCAATTCTGATCCTTCTAATCTTTTATTACCTGTAGGGGCAGGTGCAGGAAGCTACTACAGGAGTGGAGGTTTCCTAACATCTTCAAGGCTTGGGATTGCACAATGGAGCAGGATATTTTGGGCACTGTGGAGAAAGTTGAGAACAACATGGTCGAAAGGTGCGTGGCTGAGAACTGCATCACTTCTGCTTAGCTTATTTCACTTCAGCTCTGCCCCAGAGAGATCTGAGCCTTTCTGCTGGCTTTCTAAACATGGCATTGGAACAGGCTCTTTGAAGTCTGTCTGTGTTACCTGTGCTGCTGTGAAGTAGATTTTATTTGGTGGAGGTAGAATCTTCTGCTGCTTTTGTTACTTGGATTTTGTTTGTTTGTTGCTCAGGAGAAAGCCAAGGGAGCCACTCACTTGACCTGGGTGAGAAGGGAACAGTTAATGCTGTTGGCTCTGTTGGCTGTGTAATGCTGAGATAGTGTCTGTAGGAAAACAACCAGACAGCTTAAAGAAGAAGTAAGATTGATTTTTTTTTTGTTTGTTTTTTTTTTAGCATGTTGAAACCATTTAAGATGCCAGAATGGGGGTAGGGCAAGGAGAGTGGTAAAAAAAAATCCATCAGCCATCCCTTGTGATTCTGTGGTTTTGTCTGAAGCTTTTTTTTCCCTTCCCATGTGTTTCAGTTGTGATCACTGCCCTAAGACCATAGTTGTGTGCAAGATGTCTCATTAACCTGGGATTAAATACCTGTGTCTAATAACATTATTATCATGCTTCCCACCTGGAAGAGAATGTCCCTCATCTCTGTATTAAGATTCACAGCAGCCTTTTTGCATGTGTTATTGTGTTTTGTGGCTGGAGACTCCTTCACATGGACTTGTTAGTTCTGGTCTGAAAAATAGTTTAATGCAACTTACTGTTTCCTGCCAGAAAGAAGCTTTTCTCTCTTTGTCTGTCCTGCTCAGTCTAGTAGAACCAATCCATTTATGAGAGGATAATTTGTCTGCTTCAAAACAGTATGGTTCATTTGCTAGAAGAAATGCTAAACAACTAACAGATAGTAAGAGATCTGAGGACCTTCTGTATCCTGTCATTCAGGAGATGCCTGGAAGCTTTAAGGTTTTGGGGCTCAAATTGTATGTGCAGACCAAATCATGCCTCATGACCCTGGACTCAGAACTGATGAGGCCACACTTCAAATACTGGGTTCATTTTTGGGCCCCTTACTCCAAGAAGTATATTGAGGTGCTGGAGCATGTCCAAAGAAGGGCAAGGAAGCTGGTGAAGGGTCTAGAGCACAAGTGTTGTGAGGAGCAGCTGAGGGAACTGGCACTGGTTAGCCTGGAGATGAGGAGGCTCAGGGGAGACCACCTTGTTCTCTACAACTACCAGAAAGGAAGTTGGAGCAAGGTGAAGGTTGGTCTCTTCTCCCAGGTGAACTGTGATAGGACAAGAGGAGGTGGTCTGAAGTTGTGCTGGGGAGGTTTAGGTTGGACATGAGGAACAATTTCTACTCTGAAAGGGTTGTCAAGCTGTGTCAGAGGCTGCCCAGGGCAGTGGTGGAGTCACCATCCCTGGAGGGGTTCAGAAAACTTTTTGACATGGCACATAGGAAGACAGGCTAGTGGCATGGTGGTGTTGAGTTGATGGTTGAATTTGGTGGTCTTTGAGGTCTTTCCCAACCTCATCAGGTCTGTTATTCTGTATCATGAGGTGTGAGATTCTGTCAAATTCTGTCTCAGGACAGTATCACTGTTCCCAGGCCCATCCAGGCAGTTGCTCTGCTGCCATTCACATCAGCAAGGCTATATTCTTCCTTCAGTGAAGTGATAAAATTGTGAAACAACTGGGAATAACCTTTTCATTCTCAAAACTTGTAACAGAGGTGCTGCTGCATCAGCACTACTACAAAAGAAGGAAGAAAGAGAGCAGCTTTATTGCTAGCATGACTTTGGAGGAGGGACAGTGAATTGCTGCTTTTCTAGGAATTTTACAGCTGCTGAGCTGCTTCTGTACTTTTCTGCTTACAGTGCTTCTATTTGCTGATATGTTCTGATTAATACATTTCCATTTAAGGGCATAATCATCCTTTAAAAGACCACATTTTCAAAGTGCTGGGCAGCAGCCAGCACAGCACCTATGTGCTTCATCCCAGCTGGTGCTGACACCTTCTGGATGCTGAGCCCTTGGAAAATTCCACTTGTTGTTTGAGTCATTGATGGAAAGTTGAGTTTTTCCCAGAGCATGGCATGATCCACAATCCAAATCTGCCATCTCCCAGCCATGTTTTCTGAGCTGTCATAAAATGTTTTCTTCTCAAAACACTTTCAGACCATGACAATGCAAATCTGACCTGTATTTCTATCTGGATGTTTGGAAGAAGCCCATACATTCATTTCCATATTGTTTTCACTAATTCTCCAGCTTATTCTTCTGAGATTAGCTGCATCTGCAGCATGCACAAACTGGCTTTCTGCTGTGCAGGTGCACAGCCTGGCATATCTCCTCAAATCAGTGTTAGCAACTGCTTCCACAAACTCCATGACAATGTACAAGCTCCTGTCTGAGAACCAGATCAGTCTGAAATTGGGATTCAGTCCAAAGAACAGAATACTGCAATCAGTCTACTTACTGTGTCAGCAGTCAGATTTCTTTCTGTTCTATACACTGCAGGGAAAGGAAGTGGAAAATATACCCTAGCATCCAGGAACAGATTCCTGAGTCACAGAGGGTGGCTGAGATGAGCACTGGTAATAGGAGTGCCTGAAAGGTTCCTGGTTTTGCAGACATTGGAAGGTCTAATAGATGTTAAAGGCAGTGTTCTGAGGCTGTGTGACACTAAGGAAGTCCCTGTGTGACACTGGATGGCACATGACTTCCCTGTTTACACTCAACCCAGCTGGAAAGGCATAGAAAATAGCAGCAACTGAAGGATCTGCTGTGTCACAACATCCTTGGTTTGTGGTCCTCAGCCTTTAGAGAGCTGCCCCTTGGTGTCAGTGAGGATTTGTGTTGTTCAGTTCCCTTGGAGAACTATGCTTTAAACACTGAGGCATTCAAACTGAGCTGACCTCTTGATTATTCTCAACACCATATATTTCCATCCCTTCCACCTGCCCTACCTGCTGGCTGGCACCTCTTCTCTGTCCACTCCTAAGGTGCTGGGCAGGTGGCCTTCAGCTGCACCACTTCTCACCCATCCATTCCTGCATGCTTAACATTTAATCCTCTCATTTCCAGTTTCCTAGACTTAACCTGTTGTAAAATTTGCTTGATCTCAAGAAAATCATTCACCTGTGTTACTGGGAGAGGAGAACCCTGAGCAGACTGGAGAGCTGAGTGAAGATGAAGCTAGTGAAGTTCAGCAAGGACAGCCTGTAGGGTCCTACACCTAGTGAGAAATAACTCCAGGCACCAGTACAGGTCAGGGGTTGACCTGCTGGAAAGCAGCTGTGTGGAGAAGGATGTAGGAGTCCTTGTGGATAACAAGGGAACCATGAGCCAGCAGTGTACCCTTGTGGCCAGGAAGGCCAGTGGTCTCTTGGGGTGCATTTAGAAGGGTACTGCCAGCATGTCAAGGAAGGTTCTCCTCCCCCTCTGCTCTGCCCTGATAAGGCCACATCTGGAGTATTGTGTCCAGTTCTGGGCTCCCCAGTTCAAGAGGGACAAGGAACTATATAATTTATAGAGAGAGCCCAGTTAAGGGCTGTAAAGACACTGAGGGCACTGGAGCATCTCTGGCAGGAGGAAAGGCTGAGAGCCCTGGGGCTGCTTAGCCTGGAGAAGAGCAGCCCCAGAGGGGATCTTCTCAGTGCATATCCATATCTAAAGGGTGAGGCAAGAAGATGGGACCAGACTCTTTTCAGTGGTGCCCAGTGACAGGACAAGGGGTAACAGACACAAACTAGAACACAAAAAGTTCCACCTAAACTTAAGCAAAACCTTGTTTGGTGTGAGGGTGTTGGAGCCCTGGCCCAGGCTGCCCAGAGAGGTTGTGGAGTCTCCTTCTCTGGAGCAATTCCAGCCCCATCTGGAGGTGACCCTGTGCAACCTGCTCTGGATGACCCTGCTTTGGTTGGACTAGATGATCCCCAGAGGTCCTTTCCAACCCCCTACCATGCTGGGATTCTGTGACCCATGCACCCATGTGATGCTTCTCAGATCCCTGCAGGCAGCACTCTGGGTACTGCAGAGCAGCAGGGGGGTTACAACAATAAATCTTTTACAAGTAATCACACTTCAGAAGTGATTTAAACACTCAAGTTTCTGGGTGGAAGCCAATTGCCAAAGTTTAATCTGCACCCTAAAGCTCTGGTGGTGACTCTGATCTGGCAGTTCTGTCTGCATATGGGTAGAAACACCAGTATCAAAATACTTTCCTGATAGAAAGCAGCCAAACCTTCAGTGCCCCCAACAGAAATAAGAACATTTTAAAGGCTTTTTAACATAATTATTACACTGTAGCTGTGCAGCAGAATACATGGATGGGATTTGGCTCTGCTAGGAGGACCAGACAGCATAATGGAAGTGCACATACATGTCTGCAAGTGCACTTTGGTATCTGGTGCCTTTTGAGGCACCTGAGGTTATCTGGAACATACCCATGGGGCTGACAGGTACAACACAAGGTTTAGATGGGCCAAGCAGGACACAGTACATCACCTAAAATGACAGGAGCCATGGGGATTGTGTTTAGGCAGCTAAATCTTCACATGAGTGTCTAAGTTCTTGTTGGTAATTGCTGGAGATGCAATTTATCCCTTAAATCTGGAGAGCAGTTCTGCTAACCCAGCAGCAAACATTGCTGTTTGGTGGCCTGAGGTGCTCTGCAGATGCTGCTAGATCTCCAGTGATTAGAACACTGGCTTTGTTGTATCTCCTGAGACATAGGGTGAAAGAAATATGAGTAATAACTAGTTTGAAATACAGACCAGTTCAGATTCATGCAGTGAAGATCTCAGAATTTGTAGCAGTAAATGGGGATACAAAAACCCCTGGGTATTTTTATGCAGCTGGAACCCTGTACAGAAGAAAATCATTAGACTCAAAGCCAATAACTTTTCATGAGTGTGACTGCAGCTTGTTACTTACACTTCTCAATTACATTTCAGTGTCATGAGCACATTTATTTACCCATTAAGCATTTTTTTGCCATAAATTGAGAGGTTTTAGTGATGTTTTTCATGGTTAACTACTAAATAGTGAGTTATTCTTCTAGGGAAGTAGGGGACAATTTGTATTTTGAACCAAAATACTACAGCACCTAAGGAAATTGGGTTTCTGTTCTTAATTGCCATTTTCTTCCAGTCTTTTATTGTATCTTGGTTTGAAAAAAAAACTAGTCAACAAGCCCATTGTGATGTTTTTGATGAGGCTTCAACAGAGATAATAAAAGTATAGTGTCCCTTTGTGAAGGGAGGTTTTAATTACTGTTAATTGTACTTGCTAGCTTCATTTCAGAAGGAAAACAGAGGTGACCTCATCCTGAAAGTTGTCAGTCTCATGCTAGTGTCATTCACCTCCTGGAAAAGAGGTGGTGGCTTTGTTTCTTCTTGCTCTTTGTTAATGAGGAGCTATCAGCAGGCCTGAGGGACCCTGCAGTTTTGGGGACAGGAGCCAAACTGTCCTTCAGTAGTGTGTTTGTTTCTGAAAAGTTAAGCTCCAGAGCTGAGTTGTATCTTGGGAGCAGTCTCAGGCCTGTGGCCTGTCTGCTCCAGTGACATCTCTAACAGCAGCCAGCACCAAAGTAAATCTTGGGTCAGTCTCTTCAGGGAGAGGTGCTGGAGTTCTTACAGAGGACAATTTACCATAGATCTGAGGGCTTGTTCCTGCTCTTTCATACTAAATAATCTAATAATCCTGGATGTTTTAATTATCTCTTCAAAGACTTGTGTTTCTTAACCCTTTTCAGGTCTTGACCTCAGCATATTCTTGTGAGGTTCAACCTTCATCTATCAAGAGACGCAGAGAGAGGTTCCCTCAGCCTGTGGCTGCCAACCACCCAGAGCAGTGGTGGCTTCATGTGTGTGTGTGTGCAGGAGCCAATGTGTTGGGACCATAGGGTCACAGGATGGGTTGGGTTGGAAGGGACTTTTCAAGGTCCAACCCCCCTGCAGTCAGCAGGGACATCTGCAACCAGATCAGGTTGCTCAGATCCCCAGAGCCCCTGACCTGGAATCTCTTCATGGATGGGACATCTCCCCCCTCTCTGGGCAACCTGGGCCAGTGTCTCACCACCTTCAGTGTAAAAAAAATATTCCTTCCTTAGCTGAGTCTAAATCTCCCTCTTGTAGTTTCAATCCATCACCCCTTGTCCTGTCACAACAAGCCCTGCTAAAAAAGTCTTTCCCCATCTTTCCAGTAGGCCTCCTGAAGTACTAAAAGGCTGCAAGAAGGTCTCCCTGGAGCCTTCTCTTCTCCAGGCTGAACAACCCCAACTCTCTCAGCCTGGCCTCACACCAGAGGGCTTCCAGCTCTCTGATCATTGTTGTGGCCTCCTCTGGCCCTGCTTCACCAGGTCCATGTCTCTTGTGCTGAGGACTCCAGAGCTGGCCCCAGCACTGCAGCTGAGGTCTCCCCAGAGCAGAGCAGAGGAACAGAATCATTTCCCTTGACCTGCTGGCCACACAGTGTTCCTTGAGTCACTGGACTGTGTGTGGTGTAGTTTGACTCTCAGATATCAGTCAGTCTTCACTGGTGATCATAATGTAAATGCCTAAATAGTTCAAGTTGTTTCAGTTCATTGAACACCTCCACATGTCAGGAGAAGGCTGACTAGAGCCCTTCTTTGTGTCTCTTCACTCTTCTGTGTTTCTGAAGCTGTTACCTTGTTTCACCTTACATGAACCTTCTCTGAAACACCCTGACCTTTCCAATTCCATTTCAGTTCCTCCAGGGCCATCTGCCATGGTGTCTGCTATGTATTTCAGTCTTGAGGAAAATCCCATTCCTCATCACACTCCTCCATAAGGACAATGTGACATTGTTCCCACCTTCAGTGCTAATTATGCAGCAATGTAAAGAGGCAAGTTCTGACAACCTGTGTGTCCTCAGAGGTGTGGGAACACCTAACTCACAGTGAAATCATGAGCAGTGAGGCTTTGGAACATCCCTGAGGCTCTGGGCTGGGGTCTTCACTCAACTTTTGCTTAACCAGTCTCTCACTGGCTTTAACCACTGCTTTTTTGTTTGTCTGTCTTAGATCTGTATTTAAAGCTGCTGGTTGGACTGTATATAGTTTAAGCTCTTTATTCCATTTTGAAATCAAGAATCCTGATACCTGCCAACATCAAAGGCACTCCAGAAACCCAGCTACCCACTTCTCTTCAGAAGAGGTACAGAGTGATTTCTTACCATGAGCCTGCCCTGCAGGAACTGCAAAGCAAAGCTGTGTTCCCAAGTTTGTGCTCAATCCCTGAATGATTAAGGGTGGAAGGGCCCACCAGAGATCATCTAGTCCAACCTCCCTGCTCTAGCAGGATCCCCTAGAGCACATTACTCAGGATTGTGTCCAGATGGATTCTGAATCTGTCCAGGGAAGGAGACTCCACAGCCTCTCTGGGTAACCTCTTCCAGTGTTCATAAAGAAGTTCTCACTCATGTTTAGGTGGAAGAAGATCCTGTTTCCCTTTGGAAGAGCAGCAGCAGAGCCAGACACCTTGGGAATCATGGTGTTGGAGAGCAGAGGTTGCTCTTGTCTTTCCCATCTCCATGGGCACACAGACAAGAGATGTACTGAGGGCTGCCAGGCAGCAGCAAACAGAGCACAGCTCCTCCTCTCCTGCCAGACAAGTGGACTTGGGGACCTGGATTTCACATGGGCACAGCTAGCTCTGGTTTGAAAAAAAAAGAAAAGAAATCAAGCAATCCATTTGAAAAGTCTCCTGGGGCTAAAGGAAAGGACTGCAGGATGAGCAGAGGGTTGAGCAATGTGCACAGGACATGTTGTTTCCTTTAAGGGTTCTGACTCTCAGTGACGTCACTCAGATGTTTGGGATGTTTGGGAGCACTACAGGGCCTTGGAAAGGGAAAGCAAAGGGAAAAAACACTGGGAAGCTGAACAATTTGTTTTGTTTTATGACTCCCTGGTAGTTTAATGAGGGAGCTATTACTCATGCACTGTCACTGCACATCTAGAAAATTCCTCTGGGTTTCAAAACTGGCAGGAAAATGTAGTTTCCTAAAAACCACTGAATTAATGAGATAAAGCCTTTTGCTCAGGAGTCCTTAACAGGAAGGGTCAGAGGCAGAGCTGTTGCAGGACTGATGATGGTGTGTTGGAAATCATCTCCTCAGGGTGTTGCAAAGAGCAGACAGTGCTGGCAAGGATTCAGAGGAGTGATGCAGCAGAGATGCTCAGCATCTCTCCTTTAGGATGCAGTAGTATGGATCTGGGGAGGAGAAAAAGATTGAGGCATTGAAGCCAATCCTTCCCCTCTATTCCTTTCCATCTGAAAATACCTGGGGCTGGGGTACTGGAGCTCTCCTAAAGAAAGGAGGTGTAAAGAAAGGGGTTTGTACTTGTGGGTCATGGTACAAGGCAATATATTAGTAATATTGACACTTGAAATGAGGGAGATCTGCTTAAGGAGAAGAAAAGCAAGTGTTGATGTGGGCTTCATTCTAGGGCTTTTGGAATACAGGATTTTCACAGTATCATCATCTGTATTCTCATGTCTGTCAGACTTCTGGCTTCATGCTTTGTGCCTGCATTCTTTCCTAGGTCTGTGTAGTGCAGTTCACATATGTACTCAGGTTCTTGCAGCTACTTTAGCCTAGCTTGTCACATCCATCCAGGATACACATTGTCCTCATCTTAACTGGAAACTTAATAGAATTTTGATGGCCCTTGAAAGCAGGATGAGTGCTGTTTCAGTTGGGTGTTGTAGAGAGTACAGTACACAGAAAAACTGCTCCAGTCAGGAAATAGAAGTGACTCTATTCCTCACCCACCCCCTGGCACAGTTACTCCCTCCCAGCTGAAGTTACTGTCATTTCTTTTGCAAAGAAATAATAAATGCAGCTAAAGGAGGAGCTGTTAGGAGGAAAATCCATGAGGAGTCTGTAAAGTGTGATGTCATGGTTAGTAATAGAATTAACAAGCCAGTTCTGGAACAGTTCTGTTACAGTTGGGCTCAAATTACAGTACCTCAAATGTACTCAGAGTCATTCCTTGTGTCTTCAGTGCTCTGCTGTAGTCTGAAGCCATTTGATCTTCTCTATCCTTGTAAGCACTTCCAAAATTCTTTTCATTAGTCATTTATTTTTCCTCCTTTACACAAACTATAGCCCAGAATATTACCAGTTTTCCATGGAAGTACAGAAGCTGCACAGGAGAAGTTGGGTATTTTAACCTCCAGTTGTCTGTGTTTTGTGCTGACAGAAGAAAGAAAAATGTTTGGCTTGTTTTTGATAGAAACCTAACTTAATTTTCCTGTTAATGAGGGCTAAATAGTAGTCTATTAATGTTATCATGGTTCAGCTGGTTTCCTTTCACAGAATCACAGAATTGTTTTGGTTGGAAGAGACCTTTTAAGATCATCAAGTCCAACCATTAACCCAGCACTGCCAGGTCACCACTAAACCATGTTCCTCAGCACCACATCTACACCTCTTTTTAAGTCCTTCCAGGGATGGTGACTCCACCACTTGTCTGGGCAGCCTGGTGGTGATAGGCTGGTGGCTGAACTTGATGATCTTAGAGATCTCTTCCAAACCTAATGATTCTGTGTGATTGCATAGCACAGAGTTCCCCACCCAGTCATCACTTGACCATTTTATCCTCTTAGACTTCACAGTTGCTACAGTACACAGTGGTGGGGATAATCTAGAATCACTTTCCCTGGCCAGCATTAAAACCACAAAGAAATCCAATGTAGTTCTGTGGGGAAAAAAACCCCAAACAAACAGGAATCTGATGATGAAACTATTTGCAAGGGACTGAAAGAGGGAGAACAAAAGGAAAAGCCAGGCCAGCTGCAGGGATGTGACTGTGGGGACACCATCATGGGCTGGCAACTGCCACATTCCTGCCCCCAGATCATCTCAGCCCTGAGACAGTGAATGCAGAAGGGTCAGCACTGCTGAGCAGGGAGGGGACCTGGCAGGTGCCTGCTGCTGTTTACCTTGTGACTAATTCTCTCAGTAAGTTTTGTATCTGTCTTTGTTACAATCTGGTTTTCTGCCTTCAAATTCCCCTTTTCTCATCATGACTAATAAATGAAATTGAATTTGCAAACTATGCCATTAGGATGTGCCTGTTAGCACAGTGGAATAAATTAATTGCACACCCTGAACTAACTGAACTCATTTACTAATTGATGAATTAATTCAGTCATGTCTGTTACAAATAGGGGAGCTCAAATGCTGACAGGAAAGAGCTAACTCTCCTCTTCATTACACCATTAGAGGCTTTCTCTTGATTTAGTTTTCCTTAGTCTAGTAATGGCCACATTTTTATCAGTGGGAAGTGACACCAGTCATCTACAATTTGAGGTTCTCCTCTTTGCTTCCATCCTACACCATGTCCAGGCTGACATCTGCCTCTTGAATTCATGTGAAACTCTGAAGTTTCTACTTCTTAGCCCAACACTAGTATTAATTCTTCATTCTTACCTTCTTTTCACTGGTCAGACATTCAAAGCCATCAATCCCCTAGTCCAACTCAAGCTTTCCATCCTAACTCTTACCTGAGTGTCTGCAATTCTGAGGTTTTTTGTGATACTTGTTAATCATATTCTTCATGCCAACAATAACACTCTCTCTCTGCACATTCTTCATCTTCTCCCTTCCAGATTTCCTCTGCTTGCTCAGAGGCTGCTGTTAAATATGTTTGCAAGCTCCAGATCTTCACCTTTGTGCATCATTTGAGTTCTCTCCTGAGATGTTTGCCTGCCTTGTGCACATGTGCTTTGGTAGCAATCAGCTCCAGCTCAGTACTGTTGCAGCAGGAAGGAGCTTTCTCCCGTGCCAGCCCTCTGTAAATGCCACCCAAAGTACCTTTTTATTTAAGCTGTATCTTCCTATAGTGCCTAGAGACATCAGGCTGTTAATTTGCCTTTGTATCAGATTTTATTGTCTCATTATTCCTTATGCTGTTTTTTTTATGTCTCCTCTCTCTTCCTTGCCTCAGGCAGTAAATTAGAAGCCAGATTCCTTTTCCTCTGCTTTCTGTAGAGCTCTTAGATCAGTGTCTTGGTCCATGACAGGGACTCTGCTCTGCTCCAGTAGCTTTACAGTCCCTCCCTTGGAAATAAAGGCTGAGGGAGCTGAGCTTGGTTAGCCTGGAAAAGAGGAGGCTGAGGGGGAACCTTAGCCATGTATACAAGTATCTGAAGGGAGGCTGTCAGGAGGATGGAGCCAGGTTCTTCTCCATGGTGCCAAGCAATAGGACATGAGGCATTGGGCACAAACCCAGCACAGGATGTTCCACCTGAACATGAGGAAGAACTTCTTCACTGTGAGGGACACAGCCCTGGAACAGGCTGCCCAGAGAGGCTGTGGAGTCTCCTTCCTTGCAGATACTCAAAATCCATCTGGACACAATCCTGAGTCATGTGCTCTAGGGGACCCTGCTGGAGGAGGGTGGTTGGCATGACCTCTGGTGGTCTCCTTCCAACCTTAGCCATTCTGTGTGTCACTGCCAGGTGATTGTGTTTCTCCTGCTGGTCAAGGGAGTGGACAGCTCTTGGCTGTGGGACACTAACCCTGGCATCAACCCTGAAGCAGTGGCAAGTGTTGACCAACCACATTCCCCTCATGCTCTTCCATCCTGTGATAAAATGAGGTGATCTGCAGTGGAATCAAACTGGTGAAGTTGTGCTGCAGCTTTGTGACCTGTAGCTGCTTGTCTAAGGGGAACCCAAAGTGGCAAAGCAAATATGCATTTAAATAAACCATGTTCTAAATTCCAGGTGCTGATCTCAGGAGAGCACCTTGCCTATGCCAAAGGAGGAACATGTTGTTTGAGGGAAATATGTGCAAGCTGAAAGGTAAATAGTTTCCAGTAAATTGCTGGAATATGCTCTCTGCATTGGTTCTGTTTCCTGCTCTGAAAGCTGCAGTGTAAATAGATGTGACATCCATGAAGTCTGTGGCTCTGCAGCACCAGTGTGTAGGAAATGGATCTCTTTAAACTGGATTTCTAATTCCTTGATTCTTCAGTGGAACAAAAAAGGGTTCAAAGTTGCTCTGAAAATATTTCTGCCTTGGGTTTGGGGTTTTTTTCTTTTGCAGTGTCATGCATGATGGGAGGAGTAAAGAATATTTGCCTTCAGCTATAAGATCCTCTGCAGTCTGTTTGTCAGGGGTGGGATTAAAAACAATCACACTTGGAGTGGTCTGATTGAATTTCCTGTTTCACTTCATTGCTCTCTTTCTTTTCTTTATGATGATTTCAATTTTATTTCCTCTTCAGTAATCCTTGCCAGTCTTTCCAAGTAGGCAGAACTTGGGTTTGTTTTATACCAGAGGAAAAGAAACAAACAGATAAATAAATGTTTTCATGTGTGTTTATTGTTATTTTTAAAAGATCCTTCAGAGCAATACTTGCCAGGTCACCTTTCATCCTTTGACAGACAGACCAACATGATTGATGGAGTGGTGTAAATGAATCCAGTGCTGAAGATAAGCAGAGAGGCAAAAAAACCAAACAAGTTAGAGGCACCTGGTTTTAAGAGCTCTCTTTGCAGAGACATAAGTGGATGTGATACAATGGACAGCACAGGAGTATAAACAGTAGGTGTAGTTCTGGAGTGCTTCATGACAGGGGCATTTCTGTTCTGCTCTGGGATTAGTGCTGCTATTGAAACTTATGTAAGAGCTTCATTGCCAGGGTGGTTTCTAAAAATGATGCTCATCACTCTTCAGATTGCAAAAGCTTGAAGTCAGAAGAAGTATTTTAAGCTGAAGAAATCTTTTTTTTATTTATTATTTCCCTCTAATGATCATCAGTTTTGTCTCAGATGTCACTGGGATGCTTTTGCACATAAAAGGTAGCAGTGGGAATGAAAAGAGAAAGGTTTGGATAATGTAAAGCCATGGACAAGCAACAGTCAGTTCTGTTATGGGTGGCTACTTCATTAACATACCTTCATTAACTTCACCTCAGCAAATGACAGGCAGTTAAGTTGTTCCTTGTGCTTGTCTTGTACAATTTCTAAAGTATAACAGCTGCTGCTTTTATTCAGCAAATTGTGATTCCCTTGGGGGGGGGAAAAAACCCCAAACCAACTCTACTCCTGCCTCTGTTGCCCCAAAGATTGCTGTCTGACAGGCAGCTGCTATGGTGATGGGAACACTGACAGAATTAGAGGCTAGGCTGAAGCCAGACCATTCCTGCTTCCTTATGATTTCAGTAGCCCTATCTGAATTTGATGGCTGATTTCAGGGAGTTAGGAAGTTATTTCACTTATCTTCTGCCTCAAATTCTCACAAATAGTGCAAAATGATCCTCAAATTGATAATGTTTCTGCAGGGCTGCATGTGATTCCCTGCAGTGCAGCTTGTGCCTGTTGGGCTTGAATTTGGATGCACAGAAATCTCTCTCCTCCCATACCAATTGAAGTCAGTTTTTGGTGATGCATAATTCATGCCCTGAAGCCCTTTGTCACAAAAACATCTTACTAGGTTTTTTTCCCCCCCCCCAGCTTGATAAGCTTGCTCTTGTATTTTCAGGATTTGTTTCCTAATAATCCCCAAAATCAGCCTGAAGAGGTTTCAAAACAGAGTTCAGAGTAAATGTGAGACAGCTCCTACATCAAGGATCTTGCTCTGCTCAGTAGATGATTCCCTGGCACCTGTTGTTTACAGATCTTTCCTCCACAGTGAATTCCTTCCCTGTGGCATGGAGGCCACCACTGCCATGGAGTTAGTGTGGAGGTGAACTCCACCTCAAGGTTCTACCAGGAGGTTTGTAGACCAGTTGATGGAACAAAGACAGCAGTTTCTTTTTGGAATCTTTTGATGAAGTTTGAAGCTCTACTCCAAAATGCCTCCTTCCCCAAGGAACATGATGCCTGTACTCTAGTGGTGGGCTTAGGCTGAACCTTGCTTAATGCCCTCATGTAAGGTCAGGTTGTGAGGAGCCATAACTTGGCTAAAAGGCTGGAGTTGCATTTTTATTTCTCTCTTTGAATCTTCAAACAGCTTCTGGTGGTTTTTTTCCCTTGCAGATTCAGCAGGCAAACCTGTCAGCAGTGAATTGATCCAGAAACAGAGAAAGCAGCACATGGTGGAGGCTGGTTTTGCTGAGCACATCTGTGTCCCTCCTCAGTATTGACTGCTGTTGTAAGCATAGAATCATAGAATGGCTCAGGTTGGAAGGGACCTTAAAGATCATCTAGTTCCAACCCCCCTGCCATGGGCTACACCTTGTAGCCATCAGACCTTTCCTGTTAGCAGCTTTGAGAAGCTTCTGAAATGTAGAAGATGGATGGATTGTGCATACATGAGAGATAAATTGGATGTGTCACTAGTGGGAAATGCCAGTCTTCATCTGAAGGCTGTTTCCTTGTTCCAGAGCAGCATTCCCAGATAGCTTTACTTGGTAGCTCTTTCCCCTACAGCTGAATGAAGCAGAGGAAGGAGAGATGTGAGGTGCCATCAGTGTAGGGAATTTTGATAGTAAAGGTTTGTCATTCATTTTCTCCCATATAACCCAAATCCTTTTTCTTCTTACCTGTTTGTGTCAAGCCACTGCAGACCTTCTGACATCTTAAATTCCAGCTGTGGAGGCTTTGAATGTTTCTTGCACATTGCCAGTTTTAAGGTAACAAAATTGTTCAGTGAGATAAAATTTAAATGGAAAGCTTCAGGCAGTGCTCCTAGGGGGAAAGTTGGACCTTTTAGAAGCAGCTGGTAAACTTGAGCAAGAATCTCCCAAGTTTGGTGTATTGATTTTTCTTGGGCAAGTTCAAGAGCTGTGTTTCATTGCAGGCTGAAACTCATCTCAACTCCTCCTGACCAGCTGAGCAAGGGAAATGGGATTTGATGCTATCCAAAGTGTAATTCCACAGTTCATGTCTTTTGCTAGTGCCAGCTTAATAAGTGTCTCCCTAACCTCAGCCATTCATTTCCAGCTCAGCAGCAAGGCAGTGCCATCTCTTCCCTGACAGTGTGACTGAAAATATTCCAGTCAAGAAAACAAATGGTTTGTGTTGGTTGTTTCTTTTTTTTTCTCTTTGAATGAGAATCATTTGAATGAACTGGTTTGTAGCATGGTCTGTGGGCAGCTGCATTGGTACAACTGAAGGTGATGGAACTACAGCATCACAGAGGCAGCAGTGAGCACTGGAGGCTGTCCCAGGGTGAAGTGAGCTTGCTGTCAACAGAAATCTGATCTGGGACCATATCCTGGATGATGAGGGTTTCACTAGCCACAGTATTGTTTATTGAACTGCTGCTTCTCATTTTATTTTGGTTTATTTTAGAATCAGAGAGTCATTAAGGTTGGAAAAGGCCTCTAAGATCAGAGAGTCCAACCATCAACACACCAGCACCATGCCACTGAACCAGGAACCTCAGCTCCACCTCGTCACATGTTCAGAACACTTGCAGGGATGGTGACTGCAGCACTGCTCTGGGCAGCCTGGGCCAATGCCTAACAACTCTTTCAGTAAAGAACTTTTTCTTTAATACCCAATCTGAACTTCCCCTGGCACAACTGGAGGCCATTTCCTCTTGTTCCTCTCCTGGGAGATGTCCCCCACCTCGCTCCAGCCTGCTCTCAGGGAGCTGATAGACCAAGAAGGTCTGTCCTGAGCCTCCTTTTCTCCAGGCTAAACAACCCCAGTTCCCTCAGCCACTCCTCAGAAGACTTCTCCTCTAGACCCTTCACCAACTTTGCTGCCCTTCTCTGCACACACTCCAGCACCTCAATGTCTTTCTTGGAGTGAGGAGCCCAAAACTGAACCCAGGATTCGAGCTGTGGCCTCCCCAGTGCCCAGGCCAGGAGGACAATCCCTGCCCTGCTCCTGCTGACTCCTCTAGTGCTGATCCAAGCCAGGATGCTGTTGTCCTTCTTGGCCACCTGGACACTCTGCTGCCTCATCTTCAGCTGGCTGTTGACTGGGCAGCTTTCCAACCACTCTGCCCCAGGTCTGAAGCATTGCAGGGGGTTGTTGTGACCCAAGTGCGTGACCTGACACATGGCCTTGTTGAACCTCATCCCATTGCCCTTGGCCCATCACTCCAGCCTGTCCAGATCCCTCTGCAGAGCCTCCCTCCTCTCAAGCAGATCAGCACTTCCACCCAACTTGCAGTCACCTGCAGACACCTCAATCACCTCCTCCAGATCATTGGTAATGCCACTAAACAGAACTGGCCTCAAAACTGGGCCCTGAAGAACACCACTTCTGACTGGTCACCAACTGGATTTGACTCCATTCACCACAACTCTCTGGGCTCAGTCTTCCAGACAGTTTCTTACCCAGTGAAGGAAAAAAAATGTGTGTCTTATTTTATTTAGAAAGATTAACATCTCCTAACTTGGTTGTTGTTTTTTCCTCAAGGAGATCAACCCATCTCTGTGAGAAGTCAGTCAGCTTTGTGGACAGCCATGAATGTCAATAAAGTCTTGGCAAACACAGTAGGTATTTATTCAGCCTTGCAAATTAAAAACATTTTTTTCTGCTTGTTTAGTGAAGGGAACAAAAAAAAAAAAAAAGACAAATTGCATAGCAGATGAACTCTCTTGCTAGTTGGAATTCATTAAGCTGGTGGTGAAAATGCTGGGGGATTGATGGTGCAGGAAAAAGAAGAAGATGAAGCAGTATTTCCCCAGTAACTGTGGGTTAAGATCAAGTTGAAAATGACCAAAAGAAACCCCCAAAATCCCTTGAAGACATCTGTAACTGACTTCACAGTAGCTTGGTAGGCAGTTCTTCCTCTCTGCAGTTAGTATTAATTGGTTTTTCAGCTGACAGACAATTTCTCAATGGTGCCTGGATCTTCATCATGCCATGTCTGCAGCAGCTCATAAATGAGATCCATGGCCAAGGAAGTTCACACAGTCACTTCCCATGCTCTAGCCATTCTGTGAAGAGAGGTTTTCTGCAGAGCTCTCAATCTCTCATCTTCCCTTGGCTCTCCCTTTTATTCAATTTTACTTTATTTTTTCTTTTAAAAAGCAAAAGGAATTGAAAAAAGTGACAATAAGTTGAGCAGTTTGTCAGACATAATGCACTCAGAGGCTATTGTCTGCAAATTAGGGGCTGACTTTGGTCTCTCAGCCTGTCCTAGATGGATCATAAAGCTGTCACAAGTGGAGCTCTAACCAAATCCAGAGCTCCTGTTGTGGCAGAGCATGGAGAGGAAGCAATAAGGCTTGAGTTTTTATGAACTTCTGCAGCAGATCATGGGTCTAGGTGGAAGTCTTTCCAAGTCACTCCCAGTAGATGTTCTCTCTGGTTATCCTTGAGTCATCTGATCAAGTGCCCAGAGTTGTCCTGAGCCCTCAGAGATGGGGTCATAGCTTACCTGTTAGGTGTGCAGGAGTTCACCAGGAGAAGGGAGAGGGTTCCCCAGTAGGTGTCTGAATGCAGCTACATCACTGGGATTAGACAGCAGCAAAACACAACTGTTGTAAACTTGAATCTTGCAGTGGTTTAGCTGCAGACAAAGCTGGCCTCATGGAAGTCATCCCATCACTGTCAAATAGTAACCTGTGAATTCTGAAGTGTTTAAGTCCCTGACCTATAATTCCCCTCCTTTTCTCTGGAAGACTACAGAACAGTGTCAGTTTGTAACTACAGAAACAAAGCTGTCACAGAACCTCCTCCATCTACAATTTTGATCCAAATCTGTGAATTCTGGATTTGTTTTTCTGATTTCTCAAGCTCTTGGTTTTGCTGCAGAGTAGATCTGTGAATGGAAAGACATTACCTCTTCTGTTCCTCTTCTTCTTTTCCAGTTCAACAAGAAACTTGCTCTCAGCTTTTCTCATCATTAAATCTAGGAAGGACAGAACAATTCAAGATCTGAGAATGCTGTAAAACTTAAAGGACCTAATTAGGAGGAAGCATTGTGGAGCAGTACAATAGGTCTCTATCTGCAGTTCATTTGTTCTTCCAATTTAGAAATGACAAGTTTACAGCCCTAGTGCTGGAGTGTTTCTCATTATCTGTGTTCTAGAAACATGCAGAGTTATTACAGGTTTGGAATGATGCTTTCTTCACCAGTGCAGATGATGTGAAGTGGACAGGCTGGCTCTCTGGGTAGTCAGCTGAAGATGCTGTGGTCTGCAGAGTGGTAAAGACAGAGCCATGCAGCTGGACCTCAGGATATACATCATGAATGCAACTGCACAGGAACAGATGTTACCAGCATGATTGAGCCTCGCCTTGTGCAGGGAAGATAATGGCTGTAAACTGTCTTTGCTTCCCTTGTTTCACAGATGGATTTCAGGTTTCTTGGACTTCCTCATGAAGATGTTATTGGAGAGGAGTGTGGTAGCTGTGCTGTTGACAGATCCCTTGTGGGAACTGTCCACACTAATCTGTGATTTCTACTTTCTGCCATCAAGAAGTGAGGTTTCTAGTCTAAGCTAGTTGCTTTTGTTGTCATTGTGGTAAATGAAGAGAGAGATGCATCTCTGGGGGTGCTGAAGCCTTAGAAACAGATGTAATTAGTTTGGTTTTTATATGGTTTCATGCCACCTGAAGAGGAGTCTGTGAATATTTGGCTGTCCTCAGGAGACCACAGGTGGGTTCATCTTGGGTGATGGTTGTAATCAACTAAAATCAGCTTTCACAGGGCTTCCAGCAGCAGGGGCAGTGCCCACCAGGTGTATTAAACTGCAAGAGGACAAGAGGAAGATGCTTCACTCTTCAGTCTGCTACAGCAAGGCAAAGTTGGAGGCTTCTGCATGGCTTGAGGAAACAGTTCAGGCCTGCCCACGCTTGAAGACTTGCTTTATTTTAACCATGCCAAAGCATCAGCGTTTCTTGTGCCTACATGGAAGATTCCCAGACAGCTGTGTGCTCAGGGCAGAGCCCAGCTCAGCCCTGCTGCTCCTGGCCAAGCTGTTTCCTGCCTCCTCAGCAACACAGAGATGCTTTCTGGACACAAAACCTACATGAGAGATCCAACGCTGATGTGGCCTGGCATAGTCAGAGCTCTTCCAGTAACTGAAGCTGCTGCCCACTTCCAGAGGTCCAGCCTGCTCTTTTTGGTGTTTTGCCTTTAAACAGCATTGTTTGACATGCTGTCACCTTGTGCCTTCCCTCTCTACCCTGCCAGCCAAACAGCCTGTGCCACTTGTACCAGTGCTGCTGCTTCAGGTGATTTGTTCCTGGCTGGGAGGTACTTGTCAAGCACTTCCCAGAACATGTCACCAGCAGTGTGGCTGAGCCTTGTAAGTCTGTGCAAACACTCAAAACTGGCTTGGCATTATTCTGCAGATGTGATTGGGGTGTGTTTGTTCTGCCAGCTGAGATGAGAAGTTGCAGACAGGTTATTTATAAGAAAAAAATCCATCTCTTTGAAAGGAGTAAATTGTCTAGAACATACTTCAGTAGGAGACTTCCAGGAAAAAACCCTGTGTCAGACTTCTTAGAAGAAGTGCTGGGACCAGGTGGTTGAGTGCCAGAGATCTGAATAGTCTGTAATTAATGCAGTCATTAGTTTGGGGCACATACTTTTTCCCTGATGGTGGAAATCTCATCTCAGCTAGAGCTAGCAGAGAGGTAGGCTGGCTTTCAGGCTATCCACATGATCTTCTGAATGAATATTCAGCATTTAGGCTTTAATCTGTAGTTTCTGTCTCATGCCAGTACTTCTCCTGCTCTTAAGATAGGCTGACATCTTGCTGGAGACCTTTCAGACGTTGTTTTGCTGTCGCTAGAGGGAGTTTGCAGCAGTGCTTCCCTTCCTGCTGTGTCTGGAGGTAGCTGTGCTGTGGGCAGACTGCAGCAGGCACAAGGTGTTCATAGGATGGAGGTTCTCCTTTCCTGGTTAAGCCCTTGTACATCTTGTCCAAGCTGGACTACCAGAATCCTTCAGAGTGACACTGCTGTAAGCAGTTCTCTTTCTGTTGGTAGCACTAGAATAGAAAGCAGAAATGAACATTTGGGGACTCAGGGGTAAAACATCAAGTGTTTAATGAGAAGAATAAAGTTAAGAACCCAACATGGGTAAGTATTCCTGTGGTGTTTCCAGTTCATTGTTACAGGACTATCATCACAGCTAGAAACAAGCTCCCTCAGGAAGCTGGTTTCATATGGTGGTTTAGATTTAACTATTCATTGTCTAGCACCATTTGAAATCAGTGTTCTTGGAGGAAGAATGCCTGCCTTCCTCAGTGAAACAGATCCTCAGAAAACTTGGTGGAAAAGAAGAGGAGGTCAAGATCTTCCTTGCCATTACTGTTAGTTCCACCATCAGACAAAGTCCTTCAGGAGTCTGGGACTGTAGAGTCTGGTGACCTGGATGATTCTTGGGAGAGCAATGGAATGTGTGTTTCCAAACTGCTGTTAATACTGCTGAGCAACAGGTGTGTTTGTAGTATTTGTAGGTGGTGAACCAGAACTTTGGAAACAAAGAGGAGAGCTTAGGAGACACAGACAATGCAAAAAAGCAAACTACAGAATTGCCACAGTGTATTCAAGATGTTGGCATGAATTGCATCAACTAGTACAATCTCATACAAACACCTCATTTGTACAGCAAGGTGAGGAGTAAGGAAAGGAACTACCTTTGCTCCACTTAAATTTCCAACCCAGAGCCTGTTTCAGCCTGAGGTAATTATGTTTTTGTTAGTTCTTTGCTGCCTTTGTAAATACCTTGCCCATAGATCATACACAACACAATAGAATTTAAAGCAGATAATTCTAAATGTAAGCACTGGGAGCTGTAGATGCTGTTTACATCCCTGCTGGGTGTTTGCTTTGTCATTATGGCACCTTAGGCAGATCTGAATCTGCTGATTTATTTTTGTGGGACTTAACTTGGTAGTGTTCAGGGTGCAAGCTGGCAGCCTGGTATGTGCTAGGTGTAGGGAATGGAAATGGTCAGCACCAGTGGCTGTCAGAATTGGACCACAGGTGGTAGGTCACAGTTGGCCAAGGCTGCTGAAGTTTGGAGAGCTTGAAATGGTCTGAGGTTGGCTTTAACATAGTAAAGATGTGTAGCTAGTGATGGACTTGGATGTTTCTTCTACATCACTGTCTTCTCACAGGCATTTCCATAATGTTGGTAACATTTCTTGGTGAAGAATGCTACAGAGGTAACTGATTAACACAAGTATTTGGAGATCCTCCAGTGTTTTCCTGCCCAGCATTTTAACCTCTTCCTCCTTGCAGATCCCAGTAACCCCTTTAGAGGATGACTGATTTCTTTTGGTGTTCAGAGTCAGTAATATTTTCTAGCACCATTTGAAATCGGTTATAGTGATTGGGGAATTGCTCCATGGGACCTGTGTACAAGAGGCTCCAAAGAGAATCTTCAGTGGCATTTTCTAGGACTGAAAGAAAAGGAAAGTGTGTTAACTTCAGTGAATGGAATTGCTGGATCCAGAAAATGGACCTGCTTCAGCTCTGGTGTTGTAAGATGCTTTCACGTAGATGAGGATTTGTCATCCATGCAGTCTCTGGGAGGTAAGAGTGTGTGAAATGTGTAATATGTGCTCTTGGTTGAGGTTATCTGTGTAAAGACAATCATAGAATGGTTTGGGTTGGAAGGGACCTTAAAGATCAGCTAGTTCCAACCCCCCTGCCATAAGCAGGGACACCTTCCCCTCAACCAGGTTACTCAAAGCCCCATCCAGCCTTGCCTGGGACACTTCCAGGGATGCAGCATCCACAGCTTCTCTGGGCAACCTGTGGCAGTGCCTCACCACCCTCACTGTGAATTTCATCCTTATATCTAATCTAAATCTCTTCTCTTTCAGTTTAAAACCAGTACCCCTTGTCCTAGTCCCTCTCCCATCTTTCCTGTAGGCCTCTTTTAACTCCTGAGAGGCTGCCATAAAGGCTCCCTGGAGCCTTCTCTTCTCCAGGCTGAACAACCCCAACTCTCTCAGCTTGTCCTCACAGGGGAGGTGCTCCAACCCTGGGATACTCAGAATGGTCTGGGAAGCCATACAGTATGGACAGTGTGCCCGGGTGGCCAAGAAGGCTTGCATCAGCATGAGTGTGGCCAGCAGGACTAGGGCAGGGATTGCCCTCTTGGACTGGGCACTGGTGAGACTACAAAAGAACCTTGAAAGGTCCCTTCCAGCCCAAACCATTTTGTAATTCTATGATCTTGCATCAAAATCTCAAAATGTTTGGCTTCTGTGTAATCCATTGCATCTTGGGAACCTGGGAGGCAGATACTTCCACCACATTGAATAGGAGCTTGGGATGATGGTGGAGAACTTCTTTTGTTTTCACAGCAAATAGAGAGAACTACAATTTGCAGCAGCTTAATCCTTACCTTAATTGATGAAACATGCAGACATAAAATGATTATAAAAGAGCAGACAAGGAAATAAGGCAAAATTGTGCTATTCTACAAGATACTTCCTGGTTCCTTCAAGCCAGTTGGAGGCTTGCTTGCCAAAAATAACCTGCTTGTGAAGGAGCTGTCATGCCCTCAGCATTTCCAGCACTGTGAGGGACAGCAGAACAAACCCAGGTGACATTGCTTTTCCTGTGGGCTGGCTGAGTCCAGCTGGGACCTTTGGTAAGTATGAAGCAGCAGAGGCTTATGTTGGCAGAGCTTTGCTGTGCTGTAAACCAGACTATTCAAGCTCACAGCAATTTAAAGATGCCAGGAGAGCAAATTCTTCCTCATTTGAGTAATGCTAACAAAAATAGTGTTCTGATTTCTAGTTATCTTCTCTGGTGAATAGGTCCCATGAAGACAGAGATGCAAAGCAGGGAAGCTGCCTATGTGCACTAGAGGTCTTCACTTCACACAGGTCATTCTGGACAGCTGCACCACACTGAGGGTGATGAAACACTGGCCCAGGTTGCCCAGAGAGGTGGCAGAAGCTCCATCCCTGGAAGGGTTTCAGGTCAGGTTGTTTGGGGCTCTGAGCAATCTGATCTGGTTGGAAATATCCCTGCCCACTGTAGGGAAGTTGACTAGATGACCTTTAGAGGTCTTTTCCAACCTAAACCATTCTGTGATTCTATGATTCTCAAGGCTTCCTCTCAGGAGAAACTGCTATGGCAGCAGGTGACTTGGCTTCAGTCCTGAGGTCCATAAAACCAGTTTCTCCTTGCAGCAGAGAACAGTTTTTAATGGCTCCTTGGCATAAAAAAGAGAAATGAGCTTCAGAATCACAAGAATTTGAGGTCAGTATTTTGGTGCTAGCTGTGGTTGCTGCAGAGGAGAGATTTTCTTGGGCTCTACTTTCCAAAACAATGCATCTGTCAGGCCCTACCCATCTCTGGCTGGATGCCAGTTTGACTCTTGTACTCCTTTGGAGCAGCACAGCTTGAGATGAAGTGGTAGGGAAGGGGCCTCCAAGCATGGTTTGGAGGAGCCAGCTATGGTAGAGTTTTCCAAGCACTGGATGGCAGTGCTGCTTGTTTTTTTCCATGGACATCACCAGGGAATGTCAGGCATTTCTGTTGAGTTCCTCATTTCCTCAGCTATCATTAGCTCTTGTACTACCATAACATTACTGCCTGCAGGGGTGTTAATGTAAAATCCAGCAGGGCTTAGTTATAATTAATAATGTTACTTGGAAGATACTCAAATCCCACCATGCAGGATAAAATTCTGAAACAGCTTGGCAGTTGCAAAAGCCAAAAGCACAGGTGAGTTGGCCAATCTTCTAATAGCCTCTGGAGGACTACAAAGTGCTTTTCTCCATTAGATTTTGCCATTATTTAGTCTTTTGTCTTGACTGTCTTTAGTGTGGAACAGACTGGAAGGAGAATGGCTTGAGAGTCTCCTAAATCATTCTTCATTATTAGAAATGCCTTGGGCTGCTGAGGGTTCAGCAAGGCCAAGTGACCTGCATTTGGATCACAACAGCCCCATGCAATGCTCCAGGCTTGGGGCAGAGTGGCTGGAAAGCTGCCTGATGGAAAAGGTCCTCGGGGTGTTGGTCAACAGCCAGCTGAAGATGAGCCAGCAGAGTGGCCAGGTGGCCAAGAAGGCCAAGAGCATCCTGGCTTGGATCAGCACTAGTGTGGCAGCAGGAGCAGGGCAGGGATTGTCCTCCTGGGCTGGGCACTGGGGAAGCTACACCTGCAATCTTGGGTTCATGTTTGGGAAGGACATTGAGGTGCTGGAGTGTGTCCAGAGAAGGAAGGGTCTAGAGGAGAAGTCTTCTGAGGAGCAGCTGAGGGAACTGGAGTTGTTTGGCCTGGAGAAAAGGAGGCTCAGGGGAGACCTGAAAGGAGGTTTGAGTTGGTCTCTTCTCCCAGATGCCTAGTGATAAGACAAAGTGGCCTCAATTTGTGCCAGAGGAGGTTCAGATTGGATATTTGGAAAGTTTTTTTCACTGAAAGTGTGGTCAGACATTGGCCCAGGCTGCCCAGGCCAGTGGTGGTGTCATCATCCCTGGAGCAATTCAGAAGATGTGGAGATGTGGTGCTGAGGGCCATAGTTTAGTGGCAGCCTGGCAGTGCTGGGTTAATGGTTGGACTCTATGGTCTTAAATGTCTTTTTCCAAACTATTTTATGGTTCTATTAGGTGCTGTAGCAGGTGGATTTTCAGTTGACACTACAATTTGGAATCAGGTTGGCTTCTTTGAACCACTAGCCAAGGTGTTAGAGCTTCATTTGTCTTGCTAGATCTGAGCAGACCAGTAGACAGCCCAGGTCAGGGCATGATGTGTTTTGCACTGAAACAGTTCTGTGATGCTGTGATACTGTCATTGCCTGCTGAAAGGTGCCAAAATCCTTACAGATCAGGAAAATCTCAGGAAATTCATGGAAATCATCATGGCTTTTAGATAAACTGTGGTGGAAAAACTTTTCTGGGTTGTTTCCAGTGTGAGAATTGAAATCACAACTGAAGGGAAGATACCTTCAGTGCAAGAAAAGCTGCAGATTTCACTCTGCAAATCAAGAACTTCTGAATTAAACAGTGTAAAAACCAAAACCCAAAAAACAGGGGGGGAAAAAAACCCCAAACAACAACAAAAGAAACCCCAAACCACCCACAGCAAGGTTTTTTAGTTGAGATTAGGCTGGAAATGTTAGGATGCTCATGAATAATTGATCCAGCAGCCTGCCCACGGCTGTGTGGCCGTACCCGCACGTGGCTACCATTTGTCCCCAGATTGAGATGTGTTTTTGGGGAGGCCAGTGGTGGAATCTTTATGGAGTTCTTGTTCATAATAAAGAGTTGCTGCTTAAGCTTGTTAATTTCCCAGATGTAAACAGGGCTGAGGAAGGAGATCGTTAAGAACGTTTGGGAAGGGCGAGTGAAAAAGCGAAGTAGCTGTGTGCCGCGTTCTCAGCAAAGGCTATAAATCACTGGTGTCGGAATGAGGCTGCCAGCCCAGAAATGGCCTCGGGAGGAATAGGCCAAAGATTTCATTTTTAAAACCACAGCAAATGAGAAAAGAGGGGAGGGAAGGACACAGAAGGCTTGAGAACCTGTCATGTGCTCTGCTTTCCCACTTTTAATACTCTTGTTTTAACACGAGATCGTTTCAAAAGCTGAATTAAATCTGCTTTTCAGTCTGCTGTTTAGCTCAGCAGTCTCTGAAGCCTTGGGACCAGTTGACTTCACTGTCTGATCACAGAATCCCAACATGGTAGGGGTTGGAAGGGGCCTTTGGAGATCATCTAGTCCAACTGCCTGCTAAAGCAGGGTCTCCTAGAGCACGTTGCCCAGGATCACCTCCGGATGGCTTTGGATGTTCCATAATCTCTCTGGGCAGCCTGGGCCAGGGCTCTGCACCCTCACAGCAAAGAAGTTTTGCTCTTGCATTAGCAAGGGCTGGTGATGTTTAAATCCATGCAAAGGTTTGTGAATAGCATTAACTATTAAAAAAAAAAACAGGAAAAAAAGGGGAAAAAATCTTAGTTTTTATTCAGTATTGAATCAGCAAAGCTGTTTCCTAAACTACATTTGGGGTTGCAATGTCCTTTGAGCCTTCAAAAGTCATTTCAATAACCTGTTGCTGTCTCCTGGGAGGACAATCAGAGGATCCCTTCGGGTGTGGGTGGGAGGGTGGAGCTGCCTAGCCCTGTAAAGTGCTAGGACAAGGGGACAGACAGGTGGGGGCTTGTACCCCCAGCGAGGTGCTCCTCAGCCTCTCTTTCTCTTCCCGAGCCAGCCCACCAGCTGTGAGATGCCACCTTTGGCCCGGGAAGCAGCAGGAGCTGCGTGGTTTGCTTCAGCAAGAGAGGCTGTGGGTGGAGAGAAGCTGGCAGAGATCCCAGAAGCCGTTGTGAAGAGGCTGCTCGCGGGGGAGAGTGAACTCACCACCCACTTGGGATGAAATCATGGAACGGGCGAATTTGGGTAAAGGCTGGTGAGGCAGAGAAGGTGTTAGGGCTAAAAAAAGGAGGAGGAGAGAAGAAGGATGGCTGGAGCAGCAAGGAGGGACAGTTCTGTGCTGGGGCTTTCAAGGAGGTTCTGGTTTTCATAGGAATGTATTGTGCATCTTACGGATATGGAGCCTGTATAAAGGGAGAGATCTGTCACAGGAAGGTTTGCTGTAGCAGCATAGAAAAGTAGAACTTGGAGAGATGACCTGCTTGATGGAAATTTATCCCTCTGTGTCTGAATGGAGGAATGATTGCACCCAGACAAGCTGCTGCTTTCCCAGTCCAACCTCCAACCACACTGGGACCAAGGAAGATGTGTTCCAGGAGCAAGGGGGGAGAGATAGGCAAGGTACCTGGAGCTGGCTCATTTAAAAGTGTTCATAAGGGTTGCTGGCACTTTTCTTACCCAAGAGGTGGATCACCTTGCTGTTACCAGCTGGGTGGACACACTGTCTCCCCCAGAGGAGTGTTGGTCCTTACTTTTCAAGCCCACAAGGGAAAACCCCAGCATGGCTTCTTGTTGCCCTCAGCTCTGAGACTAAACATCACCCAGGCTGAACTCTTAGCATTTTTTTCTTTCCCTATACTATTACCTAATTTACAATAAAATCTGCCCCTCATGAGAACAGCTGTTTAATCCCAAGGAGAAGACCTCCAGTGTCAAATGTTTTCCACCTGGATTTCTTTCCAAGCCTCCTCACTGCAGTTGATTCCACATCATTTCTGGAGAGCTGAGGCAGGCAGGGAGCCAGCTGAAGGAGCGGACGTGGTCCTCGGAGTGCAGCAGCCTGAGGTTTTGTCCAGCACACCCACAGAAGACAGCAGGAATCTCTGGGTGGGTTTTTGTTAGATCCTGGGGCTTTGTTTTGTTTTGTTTTGCTCTTGGAAAGAGAGTTAAGGACATCACCATCATGGTTTGGCTTTGAGGAATGGGCTTCTTGGTGCTCCTGTGGCTGCTGCAGCAAGAGAAGAGTGGTGTGCAGAACTCTTTCCCCTCCACCAGCTCCAGAGGGTGCAGAGTTGTAGTCGTTTGCAGGAGAGATGCAGCCAAAAAGAAAAAAAATAAAAGGAAGAAAAAACATTTCTCTAGCTCATTTTCTTTTCCCAGAAAACCAGATGGATGAATCATTAGAACAGCAGCTATGACAAGGGACCAGACAACAGACTGAGCCCAAAGCCCAGCCCAGGCGAGGAAAGATGAAAAACTGTCCAAGGATTTACCAGTTCTCCCTCCCACATGTGTTTAAAGGAGCAAAGCTCCACAGAGAGGCCATGCTGCTCTCCTCTGGCTTCTAACCTTCCTCTCACCTCCCAGCCTGGCAGCAAGGCTGAGAGCACACTGCAATAAATACACTAGCAGACAGGAGTGAGGTCCACACGACGTGGATGTGATGTGCTTGGTGATGATCACCCAAATGTGAAGCTCTTTACACCAGAGCTGGCAGCTTCCCTGCCTGGTTGGTGGATATGTGCCAGGCTCTCCTCTGCTAGCAGAGGGAGTTCTTTGCAAGACACGTAGACGCTCTCCTAATACACTGGAGCAGTTCCATGTGTAAAACCCTTCAGAATAACATCAGAAGTGACAAGGTTTGAAAAAGCATTTACAAATGAGGAGGTGCCTGTCCTCAGACTGCCCACATAACCTCTGTGGGTGCATGTGCTCTGGTACAAGTCTTTCATTCCATGCTGGAAGGTTGTTTTGTTCCCCCAGGACGCTGCTCTGCTCCGTGCCCGCGATGGTGGGACTCGCTCGGGCAACAGCTGGAGAATCAGTTGACTCTTTTCCTTCTTCATGCTCAGCTCTGCAGCATCCAAGTGCATTGGTGGAGGCAGTTGCAGTGATGACATCTGCTTTTCAGGTGAGGCTCCGTTGTCATTTGTGTTTTACAAACCAGAGCACAGGGAAATGAAGGTCAAAGAATCTTCTCTGGCTACCCGATTTGAAGGAGCCAGTGCAAGATATTCAGGACTCTCTGTTCAATGCACAGATTCCTCTCATGCCTGCCTTTGTTTCCTCCCACCCCCCTGCTTCATGTATTGCCCTCTTCCAACTTCTGCCTGTTGGACACTCTTAATTATGATTTTTAAATTCAAATGCTGCTCTTAGGTTTCAAGTGTTTTGATCGTTGGCTGAAAAGCTCTAGCTGAGCTCCACTCTGTGCAGTAAGTGTTCCCTGTTGCTGAAAGGTAAACAAGGAGTCAGGGGAGGTCACTGCAGGTAAAAAGCCACAGGTCTAGGAGGAAATAACAGGACATCATTAAGCCAAAGTACATGTGTGTGATGTGGAAATCTCTTCACCTCTCCTACCCTCCATGACTTCCCAGAGCCCTATCACAGAGCAAGGACAGCACAAAGAAGATGCATCTCTAACAGAAAATCCTGCTTGTTACCTCCACAGTGGACTTGATGCTGAGGGCTTGGGTCCATCAGTGCTTCAGCAGAGGTGGCTGTGGAAGAATTGTGTGTCAGGCCCATGGAAGGGACAGGAAGGCAGAGGGAAGCAGAGGTAAGCAGTGCTGCCTCTCTACTGAGCCTCTCTATACTGCATTGGGAATAGCTTCTGCCCATGGGGCCTGGTTGAATGCCAGGAAAACCTTTAGGATAAGCCTACAGTGCTCCTCAGGAGATGGTACCAAGCCCCTGGAGACCAGAAGGGCTGAACACTCTGTCCTCTCAGGTGCCCCAAGCACACCCCATTCACACAGGGACACGACATAGAACCATAGAATTGTTTTGGTTGGAAGTGGCAATGTCCCAGGCTGGCACTGGGCAGGATTTGTTTGGCCACTTCAGCTAGTGGCTTCTGAACATATATCCCAAGTGTAGGACAGGAGCAGAAAAGATGAGCATGGCATCAGTGAGCTGAGGCCTTGGAAGACCCCTGGGCTGTGTGGATTTGAGTAGGAGGGAGCTGAGAAGGACTTGGGGGCAGGAGAGATGGTGAGTCACCACAGAGCAATGCCTGGATGGCTCCTGAGAGGACTTTGCACACATCTGTCCAGGCTTTTCCCACTGTCACAGGGGATTCCTACACTCCTCCCTGCTGCTTCCTTCAGCTCTGGAGCTCTGCTGCATCACTGTTGCTGTTGGAAACATCATTATTTCATAAGCAGGCATGCAGGAGAGCTCAGGTCTGCAGAGACAACAAGCAAGCAGCTTGAGGACACTCAGAAGCAGGAAAACCAATTATTTTTAATCCAGCTCACATAGAAATGTTTGGACATCTCCAAACCAGCTTCCCACTCAGAGGAGGGCTGTAGGTAGGCTGTCAGCCATGACTTGGTCCAGCCAAGTCCTAAAGCCTGCAGGGATGGAGGGTACACCAGCTTGGGAGGTCTCTGTCCCAGGGCAGTGGTACTTTGCAGTAAGAGCCTTTCCTCCATCCAACCTGAGCCTCCCAATCCCACTCTGCAGCTGATGCCTCTTGTTCCAGCCTGGCACGATGGGGAGGAGTTTGGCTGTGTCTCTGCAGCCACCCTTTGGAGTATTTGTAGCCAGCTCTTAGCTCACCCATCAGCCTCCTTTGGACTGCACAGGGCTTTCTCCTCTCTGTTTGCACCCCTTGCTTGCAGCAGAGGCACAGAAACCCACCTTTGAAACCCCCACTCAGCATCTGTGGGCACACCTGCAGGGGGTGAATCACCCCAGCATGAGCATCTCCCATGGGACTTGGCCCTGTCTCCCCTGCTGGTGGCTTTCTGCATGCATGGATGGCAGGTCCCACTGCTCTCCAGACCAAACACCTCCAGACTGCTGAAAGGGGATGAAATGAAGCCCTGGATGGGAGGGGGGTGGCAAATATAGCCCAGGTGCCCTGGTAGACCCAGCCCCATCCAAGAGAGAGCATCCAGGGCATCACATCCTGCCCTCACAGCTGGGCTTGAGGCAGGGGTAGCACCAGGGCTGGGCAAGGAGAAGGAGTTGGCAAGAGCACTCCCCTTGTTCTAGAAACCATCCTACATCCCAGTTCATTCCCAGGTATTTCTGCAGAGGTATTTCTGCTCCAGGCAGTCTCCAGTTCTGGTTCAACCCACTGGCATCTTCTTGCCCAAACCACAGCAGACCACAAGGAACTTCCCACTGATGTCCCAGTGGTGGCACCACACACAGCACAAAATCCCCACTATCACTGTGACCTTTGGGGTTTTTTGACCAAGCTTGGTGCAACCTTAGTAAGATCTGTGAAGCTTCAGGATGAAAAATGAGTATGAAGCTGTAAATCAGCAGCAACTTCAGAGCCATCACCACCAACACCAGGGGGAAAGAGCTGTCTGGAAGGAGAAGTCATGAGGAGTTGGTTGGTGGTCCTTCAGCTGAGCCCTTCATGCTTCATGCTAACAATTCAATTATTGCTTATTGGCTTTTTTCACTTTTGAATTTCAGAATGAATATGAACAGGGGCTAGCCCAGATGCAAATAGGAACCAAGGCAGTTTTGAAAGGACCCCAAGGGAGTCTTCTGACCACCCCACCACCAAGCACTGAGTCACCACCAGCCCCTGGGAGCCAGGAAGGTACAGAGGGGTGACAGGGCAGAGCTGCCTATTAAAAAAGAGAAGGAAAGGAAAAAGGTTCTAGTTTGGCAAGGACAGGAAAAGAAAAGTTAATGCTGCAACCTAGTGGAGAAAAAACAACCCTGCAGATGTACAGCAGAGTTCATCCAGGCGTGGGGAAGGGAAGCAGAGGGTGATGCAAGTTGTGCCGTGTAGCATAGGCTGGACCACAGCGAGCTGAGGTGGTGCAGCTTCTTTATCCCAAGTCTGAAAGCATGTTCTGTAACATATTCAGGTTTCTAGAAGGTGCTTGGCTTAGCCTGAAATGATATTCTGATGGAAAGGCTGTAAATGTCCCCGTGGTCCACAGTAACCTCAGCAGGGCACCAGTGGGACTGCAAACAGGGATCAGATCTGTGCTCCCAGGTGTTTCACATAGCCCCAGAAGGGACTGGAGTCACAGCAGAGCCTGTTTGCTGGGTGGAATAGGGGGAAAAAACCCAACAACAGCAACAAAAACCAAACACCAAAATGAAACAACAGCAGCAAAAAAACTCCCAGCAAAACTATCCAAAAAAACCCAAGTCGTTGGCATGAGTGAGGAGAATTTTCTGGTGCCTGCAGCTGTGTAAACCTGAGCTTTGCAGAGCTGCAATATTGATGTGGTGGCATGGTGTGGGACTAGCTCCAAGGCTGGAGCACCCAGGCCTGAGAAGTGGAAAATCCCCAGAACACAAAGGGTTTGGGTCAATAAACATCCAAATGGGAGACACAGGCACCAGCTGAGCTAAGGGCTAGTGTGAGTGAGTGCCAAACCAGGGCAGGGAGAGTGTGTTGGGAGGGATGCTGTGCCCAGGCTGGGGTCCACACTGCAAAAAGGAGGCTGGAAAATGGGAAGGATTTCCTCAAGAGTGAGCAGAAGTAGGAAAACCAGCTTGTGGAGGGGTAAGCCTGAGCTCAGTGTGTTATCCAAAGTGAGGAGGGTCAGTCTCTGCCCATCACCATCGAGTCCCATGCCCAAGGGACCCCACTCCTCTGCTGAGACCCTCCACAAGTTTGTACATCCAGGAAGATTTGGCACAGGAGAAGGATCAAGGGGAGCTCCCCTAGCACTGCCTGGGACATGGCCTTCAGCCTGGCCAGCATCACCCTCATGCTGAGGACATCTGCAGAACTGAGACGCCTCTGGGATTAAGGAACAGCTGAGCTGGGGATTTAGAGACCCACGTTTTGGCTTTAGACACCACAGTTGGCATCAAGCTGGCTCTTCCCTACCCCACCCCTCCCCCACACATCTCCATGACTGCACTGGTTTCACCAGCTGACAGCCAGCAGCTCCTGCAGATCTAGTGGAGACCTGAGCCCAATGGTCAAAGCCATCCTAGCACCCAGGAGACCTTGTGCAGGCAGTGACAGGGTGGTTAAACCACAGGTACTGATTTTGGTCCCTTCCAAACCCTGAGGAGACAAGGGAGAGAATAAAAACAGAAAGGGAGGCTGTTGAGTGCTAACCTGTAGGTGAACACCTGCAGATGGGCTTGAATCTGCTGTCATCTGTGCTCAGACTGGGCCAGGGAACTGGTGGCACTCCTTAAACCTGGTACCCAGAGGCAGGTGGCACCTGGCCCTGGTTCCCTGTTCGTGCCATGTGTCCTGCCTCCAGAGTTTTGTTGTGCCAAACCTCCCCCATCTCACTGCTCCCCTCTGGCATGCAATTATCATCAGTGGGGCTTGTTAAAAATAGCCAAGCATTGCACAGAGGAGAAAGCAGGGAAAGGGGATGAAGGAGTAGCAGCAGCAGGAGGAAAATGAGGAGGAGGAGAGACATGGAGCTGGGGGAGCAGAGAGGAACAGACCAGCTCGAGGCAGCTGTGAGGAGGCAGACAACTGGAAGCCAAGAATAAACCTCAACAGTGAATCGATTTGCTCTGAGGGATGGGGAAATGAGGGGAAGCAGAACCAAAGGGGAGAGGGCAAGGCAGCTGAGGAACTGAATATGCAGGAAAATCCACAGAGCAGTGAATCACCTCCCTGAGAAGCCTCTTTTCCCGAAACAAGGCAGTGATGAAGCAGAAAATGAAGCAGAGACACAAACAATTCTATGGCAAAGGGAAGTTGTCTCCTGCTGGATAAATATTCAAGGAGTGGCCAACCAAAAAGCAGGGAGTCAATATGAGCAAGGAGATAAATCACTGGTGAGCCAAGTGGTGGTGGGGCCCAGCTCCAAGAAGCACCAGGAGCAGTGATTCATGGATGTGTCCACCAAGTAAAGATGCTGCAGGGCTGCCATGGGGATGTGGAGCATCTGGAGATGTTACCTCCAGATGTGAGTGTGTGTCCCTGAGTGATGGGAGGACAAGGGGTTTCAGGCAAGGAAAAGTGGGCTGCAAATGTTGAGCTGCCCTGGGTAGAGGAGGTAATGTTGGGCACTGTCATGTGAGTCCCAGGGACCAGGATACAAAGCACCCTAAATGCCAATAAACATTTGGGGGGGGGATGTTAATGAATAATGAATATTATTGAGGTGGACACAGGATCCCTTCATGTCAAGCTTTACAGAGCTCATTGGGGATGGAGGTCCTCCCACCCCACATCCCTGGGGCATGCAATGAGGGTTCCAAGCCCAGGGGCCATGTCTCCACAGACCAAAGGGAGGAGCAGTTGTCTCTGCAGATGGAACTGTGCCACAGCCTCCACTTCTGCTGATGTGAGGCCACATTGTCACTAGAGGGAAGCAGAACCATGTTCACCAGGCTGATCTGGCACTACTGGCATCACCAGAGCTGCTTTGGGGACAGCGTGGGGGGACAGTGAGCAGAAGCACTCACCTAAAGCATCGTTGCTGGAGAAAGGGGACACCTTCCTTACCTGGGGCTGGGCAGAGCTCCAGCAGTGGTGGATAAAAGCTACAGGGAAAGGGAGCAGCTGGGCCACATCGACCAGTTGTTACTCTTCAGGGCCATGTCTGGGTCTTATGTCCCCTCTCTGCAGTGCCTGCCAGTGAACTGACATTGGCAGCTGACATGGGGTCCAAGGATATCTCACAGTGCAGCACCAACAGGCTTCTCTGGGACTCTGAACACCACTGGCTCTGCAGAGGAGATGCACAGTGCTCAGCACATTCATCAGGCTGAGTATCTCTCAGCCACCACCCTCCTGGGATGGGTTAACTGGAGGGACTGGGTGTGTGGGGACAAGAGGAGGAGGCACAAGGTGTCAGGAAGGGGACATGGTCCCGAATTACCCTTGGAGGGATGGCCATGGTGTCTGTGCTCAGCCTTGGCAGTGCTGCTGGTCAGTGTACCCTGGGGAACATGAGGAACATGCAGAACATGCTCATGGAAACCACACCACCCACAGAGGAGACTGATCTCTGGGCCAGCTGCTGCTCGGGGACCTGGAGATTTCTTCTCTGTGAAGATGAGCAACCAAAAAAGTCATTTCCCCCTTCAACCCTGGATATATGGAAGGTTCCTCTCTTCTCCCTGTCTACTGAGCTTGTCTCCACCTACACCCTGAGTTTCCCATGGGGCTGACTTGGCCAGAGCACACCTTCAAGTCCATCCACATCTCTAGGGAAGACTCCCACGAGCGTTCATCAGTTGCAGATCAGGAGAATTTCCTGGCATGTTTGGAAATAAATACATCCTGCAAATTTCTCCTCTTGTCTACTCCTTATGGGAGGTGTTGGCCAAAAAGTCAACCTCTTCACCAGCAGCTGCCAACTGAAGTATTGTTTAGTTGAAGAACACCTCTTGCCACCAGAGCTCTGCCCGTGTCAGCACAGGCCTCAATCTTCCACAGCAGGTCACACAGCCAAGAAATGTTACAGCTTTGCTGCTTTGGCCAGCATGAGCCTATAGCTCTGCCAACCTGACAGAACAGAGGTTGAAGTGGTTGTTCTTTTCAATCTCATCCCTCCTGCAAAGAGATTCCAGGACATTTTGTTAGCTAGATCATGCCTGAGGAGCTTTGCCATGGGACATTGCAGCGATCCCTCTGCAGGAGACAGGGCAGAAGGTGCCTCTGGGTTTCTGGGTGAAGGTGGGACATCAGCAGAAGACACAAGATGCAATCCATATCAGCTTGGATGATCAGAAACTGAGTAGTCTACAACTGCCTGAAAGGGAGTTGTAGAGAGATGGGGATTGATCTTTTCTCCCAGGTGACTTGTGATAGAACAAGAGGAAATGGCTGCAGGTTGTGCAGAAGAGGTTCAGGTTGGATGTTAGGAAAGTATCAGGTTGGACATGAGGAAAAATTTCTTCACTGAAAAAGTTGTTAGGCATTGGCCCAGGCTGCCCAGGGAAGTGGTGGAGTCACCATCCCTGGAGATATTTAAAAGACATACAGACATGGCACTTCATGACATGGTTTAGAGGTCATGGGAGTGTTGGTTCAGTGTTTGAACTTGATGATCTTAGAGGTCTTTTCAATCTAACTAATTCTTTGTTTCTATGAAGTTATGTTTCTCAGGTAATGGAAGGAGCAAGCTCCCTCTGGTCTCAGTGTGTCACACAGCAGCCTTTGCCCAGAGCTGTGTAAGCCATGGAGCAGGTACAGCCATGCACCTAAGGTACACTGAAGGTGATGAAACACTGGCCCAGGTTGCCCAGAGATGTGGTAAGTTGGATGGGACTCTGAGAAACCAGCTGTAGTTGCAGATGTCCCTGCTGACTTCAGGAGGGCTGGACTAGATGACTTTGCAAGGTCCCTTCCAACCCAGCCCATTCTGTGGTTCTATGAATAGCTCTGAGGCAGTGCCCTGCCCTCCTCCTCTCCAGGCAAGATGTCTGCTATGTGGAGAGGAGCTTCCCTTCCTCAAAAAGACATACATAAACAGTGTCTCTCCTCTGGAAAGAGAAGATAAGCTCTCCTTCTCCTTTATGCTTTCCAGGAATCAGAAATGAGTCCCTTTCTTCTGCCTCCACCCCAGAAAGTGGGGGATCAGTAGCCCAAATCTCCATGTCTGGGGCAGCTGGGAAAATCCTCCTAGCAGCAACAGATCAGCCCTAATCACACAAGTAACTCTGTGCCACCTCCTGCAAAGACAATTTACACCTTCTGCCCAGCAAGTGGTTTGCAACCAGACATTTCCCCCACCTTTGAGTGAGAAACCACTGAACACAGATGCAGTAGTTTCCCTTTCACACGCTCCAGCCCCTGCAGAGCTTGGTGAGTTCCTTCCCTTCTGCTCCTCCATGAAACTTTGGTCTTCAAATCTCAGCATCTTCTGAACCTCAGCTTCATCATGGATGTGCTCATCCCTGCCCCATGGAGCTTTATTCACCAGGAGATGTGAGGATATCCAGGACTGGAGGTGTCCAGGAAATGCTGCTGTCCAGGAACTGCCACTTCTTCCTACCTTTTGGGGTTTGAATGCCCAATATTAGGAGGAATGCATGAGTCTGGTTACAGTCAGATGTTCTTTAATCAGGCAGTTGTGGAGCCTTTCACACCTTCAGGGCACATTTTCACTAGCTGTTCATTTTCAGGGTAACTGAGCAAAATTCAGTTTTATGACTTGGTGGTGGGGAGAAAACATCTCCAAGAAACTGAGTCATTTCACCTCAGGCAGCAGACTCAAGCACAGTCATAAGGTTAGAGATAGAGACATGGGGCTGACCTCAAAGGTCATCCCATGCATTTCCCAGCCAAACCCCAGAAGTAATTACACTTGTGCCTTACTTGAAGGACATTCCATAATGGAAACATCACTACCTTCTCAATGAGTGTTCCAGCACCTAGAAACTTAAGAGAAACCTTCCTAATGTCTCACCTAAACTTCATTGAGTCTTGCTTAGTTTCACTTGTGGTTGTCTCAATCAGCATGGGCCAGGAGAGCAGAAACTTTTGGGAAGTGATAGCTCATTTCTCAGATGTCCATCATGGGTTGTGTTGTTCAGAACAGAGACCTCTCATTCCTGGATTCCTCTTGGCTGATTCAGTATGTGAGGTGCCCAAAGCTCAGTCTGCCACTCCAGCTGGGGCCTTCCTGGTGTTAATGTTGGGGATGGCATTTGAATCTTTGAAGAAGCTCATGCCAAAATGTCATGTCATGATGCCATAGTGCACCATAGTGGGCTAGAGGATTCACCACCATCACAGGAAGCTGCCAGGAATGGTGTGCTATGGATTGAACCTTTCTGGAGGCTGGGGATGAACAAACTGGCCTCTCCATGTCCATCTCTTGTGCTGTTTAGGCCACCCCCAAGCTCCCAAGTGTTTTCTGTTGGTCATATTAAGGTAGGCAAGCTGCAGCAGAGGATTTAGGAGCTTGCAGCTGGCAAGAGTCAGGGCTGGGCTGGCCACTGGACAAGTGATAGACATCTCTATTGATGTCTCCCTTCCCAAAGGAAAGAGGAAGGGAATAAGGGAGAGAAGCTGATGGGCTGGGAAAGAAACTAAACAGCTTTAATGAAAATATCAATAAAATTAAATGTATGCAAATACATAAAGAAACAATATTGAACTCAACCCCCTGGAGGCAATTCAATTGCTGTGACAGGTACTTGGGAAGTCCCAGACTGGACTCTGTGACAGATGGGAACTGGGTTCAGGAGCTGGGTTAGGGAACTGGATGCAGAAACACATGAAGGATCAAAGGCAGAACAGACAGAGTCCTCCTCAGACACCAGCCAGTGCAGAAGAGACTTGACCCTGCTGATCCCTCAGGTTTCTCCTGCCTGTGCCATCCATGGGATGCAATCCCTTGCTGGGCAGTTCAGGGTCACCTCTCCTGGCCTCTCCTCCCTGCAGCTGCCACCTCTGACTGCCTGCAGCCCAAGCTGGGACACAAGATGTAGCAGTGCCCTTGGGCTGCAGAGGAGCAAGGCTAAGGCAGAGCCTTTCTGCAGCCCAAGCCTTGGCAGGAACTCTCCCCATGGAGTGTTGTCCCTGCTAGCAGCAACCACTGCCTGGGGGAACATGCTGGGGGCTGCAGCAAGTGCAGCCCTGAGAAGAGACTGAGCTGAGAAGTCAAATCCCTGAGCAGAATGAGTTCTGTTCTAGCTCAAACCAGGACAGCAACAGTGCTTTGGGTATCCCCTATCAAAGCTGAGATCAAAGCTCAGACAATCCTGGCTCCTGTTCCTGCAGCCTGTGGGGTGTTTTTGGTAGCAGCAGAGACAAGTCAAGGGAGAACCAGGTCTGACATTTCCCATCAAGAATTTCCCCTGTGCTTGCAAGTGAAGAGAACACTGTCATGTTTTGCCAGCAAAACCCAGTGGCAATTCAGCTCTTGCTGACTTGGGTAGCTCAGTGGAAAGACAAAGAGCTTCTGTGCTTTGGGCTGAGGATTGGAGGCAACTGGCTTGCTGTGCTTGTGATGGTCCTAGTTGAAACCAAGGTAGTTTCAGTACCTGCTGCATACGTGGAGGTGTCACACCACTTCCTACATGTGACAGCTGAACCCTATCAAGCACACAACCTCCTTTCCTGTACCAGGGTTTCTGCCACTGAGCAGGGCAGGTTTGATTCTCCTAAGAGGAAAAAAAAATAAGCCCAAAAAATGTCCTGGCTTTGCTTTCCTGTTTGCAGAACAGTGCTAGAGATAGTGGCTCCTGGGGAAAGCCCCTTCCTCTGTGAGACATCTCAGCACCATGCAGGGAGCATTCTGGTGGGCAGGATGTTTTCCTCCTCCTGGATGACATCTTCAGAGTGCCCTGGATGGGATGGAGTGAAATGTACCTGTTAAAAATAGTTGTTGTTTTGGAAAGTAAAACCTTGGTTGCCTTGTGCTTGGTTGCTGCTGTAGATTGCTGAAAGCCTGAGAACTTAAGGGCTGGGAAGGACTTTCAGCATGGGCTTTGTACAAACAACATAGTCAGGAAAGAAAAAAGTCCAGAGTTTTTAATACCTTGTGTCTGTGGATGTTTTGCCCTTGAACATCACTGGGCAGAAGGTAGAGAAAGGAATTTTTCATAGTAGCCTATTTATTTTTCTTCCCCAGTTCATCCCTAATGTTCTCTAACTTTTTGGCATTGAATCCCAATCAGGAAATGGAAAAATATTCATTTCTGTGTTTCTGACTTCACTGCAATTCACCTTTTACTAGAAAGACAGCCAGTGACTGGTAGAGAAACCCATAAACCTATGAGGTTTTTCCTGCCATTAGTAAATGTTACTTACTTATCTTCAGGGACAGGTTGTTCCTGAAGGCCAATTTGTTCAGATGACTGAGAATAGAAAAGATTCAGCCTTTTAAAGGCTACTTAGATGAGCTGCCTGAGTGGATGCTAAATGAAAATAATTTGGAGCATGAAGGAGCAGTTTGAGAATCAGCAATATCCTTAAGTCTGCTCCCCTGTGTCTGTGAGTGATTTCCAGGAGCAAAAATATATGTTCAGTGTACAGCATGACATGCACAGAAGGAATCTGAGGTGAGCAGAAGACTTCATGGTATAAGCACTAACATATAAACCCCAAATAGCTGGAAGGCAACTGTGATCTTTAGGAGAGATGAGCTCTGGGATGGAATCATCTGGCTGAGCAGATGCCCTAGGTTACATTAAAGAGAGGTGTTACCTGCTGCAATCCTGCAGAAGAATTATGTCTTGAAAGGTTGATATTGAATAAATGCAAGGATTTTAGTGGCAGGTTTGTGCCAGGAACCCCAGCCTGCCCATTGCCACTTTCCAAATCAAGCATAACTTACCCCAATTTCCCAGTGAAGCATCTGCAGGGGATATCCAAGAGGGAGTGTGTGCAAGAGGGAAGAGTCTGGTTCTCAGCATGCTGTTTCCAGTAGCACACATCTCAGGATACCATGTTGGGGCTGATGATGACAGCTCTGCCTTTTTCAGAACTTTTCTTACCACTGAAAAAACTGAAGAGCATCAGCCTGTGCATTTTGTGCTGATTTCTGTGCTTTAGGTCTGTGGCTGACTCAAAAACAAGAACCAGGACATAGAAGCCAAGCTCTAAACCTGGTATCTTCTGCCTTCTTTATTTCTCCTCATTGACCTGGATCTTGGGCTGATTTTGAGTTCACTCTCCACGTCTTTCTCATAATGCCCACTGTAAAGATTTGCCTCTTGACATTTGAGGTTGGACTTGACTCCACACTGATTCTTGCCCCTCACCTCCTGTGGGTGGTAGCACCCTCTGTAACCCTAGGAAGGTGGGTTTTCAATAAAGACTTCTGATTTTTGCAGATACAAGAGTTCAAAGGAGAAAACAAAAGAGATGTAGGTGCCAGATTTCAGGTAAGCCTCATTCATTGCTCCTCAGGGGTCAGTGTCCTCACACTGAGCATGAGGGATGCAGATCTGCCTCCTGCTGAAGTTACACTTCACTTCTTGTGAAGCTTAGGCAGGAGCAAAACAAAATCATCTTGGAGAGACTGAGGTTAGAAGGAGGCTCTGGAGAGCCCAAACTTCTGCTTGCAACAGATCTAATATCAATGCTAGATCAGAGGTTGCTCAAGGTCATTTCCATCCTCAGTTTTATGGTATTGCTAAGTGTTGACACTGGACAGTTTGAGCAGGCCTACCAGTTTGCATCCAGTACCTCCACCATGAGATTGCTGTGCTCCTGATTTAGGGCTCCTCACTTCCAAATGCTGCTGCTGACATTTCCTTTTGCTTTGCCCAGCTGAACAGATCATGCTGAGAATTGGTGAATCTGACCTTTTCTACCAAGGCAACCTAGAGATACTGAATCTCACTGAGAGGGCAAGAAGGTGTGATCCAACCCCCAAGATTAAACATGCAGAAACACCTGAAAAAGCCTCCAAAAATGTATGCCTGATGGGATCTGCCTTTCACCAGGCAGTCTGGATTTCAGATGCATCTTCTATAAAACAGTTTTGCTGGGCTGGTTTCCTTGCTGGTGTCAGCAGATACTTCTGCTTTTGCTTTTCAAGGGTGAAACAACCTGTATGGTGGACTGCAGGTCCATGGCTGTTGCAGCTTGCCTAGACACAAGGCTGCTGCTCCCCAATGCTTCTCTAACAACATCAGCTACCTTCTATCCCCCAGCAAACATCTTCTGCTGACAGATGGGTCCTGGCAGCTGGTCCTTGCTGTGGATTTCACATCCTAGGGAAGTGCCTTCATCTTGGGTAAAGCATCAAAGAGCCAACTGAGGTGAGGTCTGAGCTGGCTGCATGCAAGTTTTGGCATCTCCCTGCTAGGTTCATGTCTGCCTCTCTTTGAGGAACATCTTTGTTCATCACTGAAGAATTTGCCCATTGTTATGGCACATCTTCTCACCCTGCTTGAGTTAGACTTCCAGAGCCACCAGCCCTCTGTATTCCCATTCCTCTCTCTCCTACTTGGAAAGAGAGTTGCTGCCCATATACAACACTTCCAAACCATGTCAGTGCAAAGACCCACACAACAACAAAGGAAATGCTGAGCTGGGCTTACCATGGTTTGTGACTCATCAGATCTTGTTGACATCCTCCTGGAAATACCCATTTCAAATTTCCCCACTTGCTAATTATAGGGACAGGTATATTTGCAGAGTAAACTTATTCTCTGCATGCTTAGAGTGAAAACAAGCATTGAATTCTGCACCCATAGCATGGAAACTCAGGATTTTCTCTCACATCCCATTGGCAACAGCCACATTCCATGTAGTGGTGTCACCAGCAGAAAACCAAGCCACAAAGGAAGCATCACTGATCCTCTTGGGTTGTGCTCTGCCCTCTGAGTTCATCTATTTGGGCTGAAAAGGAGAGTGTTACAGGGTAAGGCTGCAAGGGCCAGAGATGCTGGCCAGGGCCAAAAACAGTCTAGTGGTCAGCCAGATTGATGGGAGTACAAGCCCAAGTGCAGATGAGCTGTGATGTAGACCAGGTGGCTGGTAGCATGGCCACAACTTAAAAGTAGCTCCCACAAGAAAGGTGGTGAAGGACACTGGAATTAAATCTGGCAAGGGATGGGAAAGACAGCAAGGTCTTCTTCTAATACATCAGCAGCAAAAGGTGGGAAAATGTGGGCCTGCTGAACATCCAGCAAATACTGGATTTTTGGGGGGTGAGAGAGCACTGAAATAGACTGCTCAGGGAGGTTGTGGAGTCTCCTTCTCTGGGGAACAGCAAAACCTGCTTGGATGTGTTCCTGTGCAACCTGATCTAGGAGAATCTGCTCTAGCAGGTGGGTTGGACTAGATGATGCTCAGAGATCCTTTCCAACCCCTAACATTCTGTGATTCTGTGAAGGCTGCATCACAAGGGGAAGAGTAAGCCTGGAGCAGGCACAAGCTGGCTTTGGACTTGCTCCACTGCATCCATGAGCTGGCCTTTGATCTTGCAGGAGGTGTGACTCAGAACAAATCACCTGCACAAACAGCTTTTGACTTCACTTCTCAAGCAGCCCAGATTTGCATCTAGCCCACAGCTAGTTCAGCATGAGCTCATCTTCATGCTGGGTGACTTTGCTGCTGCTAGCAGCTGCTTTGGGCTTGAGTAAGATGCAGAGCACCACTCTACACCCAGCCAACCCTCACAAGAAGTAAGAGAAGACTTACCTCTGGTCCTCAGCCTCTGTTGACTTCTCCAACCACATCAAATGACTGGTATCTAAGAACATTAAGACTGAATTCCATGAAGTGCATCTGCCCTTCTATTCCATGCTACACTGATGATTTTTCTGTTGTGCTCTCAAAGGAGCATCCTGAAACCCGGGAAAGGTGCTGGGAGTGCAGCAGATCCTCCCAGAGGGTTACAAAACTCCCTTGAAATTCCTGCTGGGTTGACATGCCAAGGTGATGAGGATGAATGAGGAGGAGCTGTTTGCACCAGAGGTCTGCCCATAAGGAAAGGGCTTTAGAAAAGGGTAGATTTTGTGGGTTTATGTTATGCTTTGGCTAAGTAAGTGATTTAAACCAGACATCATGTACGTAGAGATATATATAGAGATAAAATGGGTCTCATCTCATGTGATCTTAGAGGTGTGAATCAGAGCTTGTCACCTTGGGATCCCTTATAGTCACCAGAAATCAGCACTTTTATCATCTAATTCTCTTCATCTGCCTGGTGTGAACTGTGCCCTGGAAATGTGTGTTCATCTTTTATTGACTCTAAAGGGAGTGCTGAGAACTAAGCTCTTCCTCAGAAGCTCCATCATCAACACCAGCAGAGCTCCAGAAGTAAATCAGGGAGTCTGAATCATTTTGATTTGGACCTAGGAGAGGGTTGTTGCAATTGTTGGTGTTAGTCTGGCTTGAAGGGAAGGTTTCTTGTGAATTCAGCTTCATTAGGAAATGTTCCTGGCCAAGATTTGAGTCCTGGCTGCTTTCTTCACCTACACATGATGATGCAGCAGCAGGCCTCTGTGTCTGAGCACTGTCTCTCTTCTCCCACTGGTCCTCAGCTTATATTGCAGATGCAAATATTAAGTAGCAGGTGGTAGAGAGCAGATTTTGTTGATTTTAGATTTAGTTACAGTCTTTCACATCTACATCCTTGAAAGGAAAACATTAACATGTTGTGTCTTGGCCACTCCAAAGGTTGTATGCTGACCTCCCACCAGATGCACTCAATTTAAGTGGTTGGCTTGTGCTCCTTCTCCACTGGAAGAAAAACCATCACCCTGCAGTTCATGGTCTCTTAACCATGGATCCTAACTTAAACTCAGTAAGTTTTGTTGAGTGAACTCCTAAGATCAACCTGAGTGGGATCTGTTTCCTTAGAGTTCTGGACATTCCAGTAATTGCAAGAAAGTCACAAAAGTACAAAGTGACAAAACACATAGTTATGAGTATGCTCAACAGGAAAAAGGTCTTTCCTGGCAGCTTCAGCATCTCTGAGAGCTTTCTCTTAAATCACAACTTCTGTTTCCTCAACAGAAGATGATGCCTACGTGTCAAGCAGGCTCAGCCACCCTCCTACAATGCAGCATTGTCACATCTCTTCTGGCTAGAGGCTGTGAGCACTGAATGACTAGAGCTGACATCTTCAGAGGTGAAGTGAAGTTCAGCCTTGCCTCCCATGGACAGCTGGCTCTTCCTGCCATGCCACATCCATGAGCTTCAGGGGATGCCAGGTGTGACAGAGACAACCCAAGGCACAACCTCTGAGCAAAGGGACTGCTCTTCCTAATTAACAACCAGGTGTTTCCTCTGGAATTTGGTCTGACATAGTTCCACCCCCCAATCAACAACCTCATTTCCATAGAGGTGAGCCAGCAGCCCAATTGGAAATCTTCACGTTGATGTAGCTGCTAATTACCCTCAGTGTAATTAATGTGCAGTAACACAGCCTGTGTTTATTGCAGAGAGACCCAGCCTGGGGCTCCTGTGTAGCTGAAGCTCATGGTGGGGTGATTTTACATGGCTAGCAGGGGAACTGGGATGGTGCAGAGATCACTGGATATCATCAGTCTCTCTTTGCAGGAGGAGATGAGCTGATGGGGTCTCATCTGGTTGGTGTCCATCCTCCAGAGGAGTCTGAGGCAGGAATCTGGAAACAAGCCCTTCTCTTGGCTCTCTGAGGTAAGTGGTGTGGTTTTTTGTGGCTTTGGGCTGTGGAAAGACTAGTGTACAATGCTCAGGACCAGGGAATTTGGCCATCTACTGCCTTGTTATAACTTTCCAGATAATATCTGAGTGTGGCAGGGCAGGGCAGTGGAGGGAGAAGGTGCAAGGTGCATCACAGGGGCTTAGAAATGTTGGTTGACAACACCAGCTGGAGGACTCTTTTTCAACCTCCTGCCTGAAGAGGAAGCATAGTCACATCTAGACTGACTTAACTATGCTTTCATCCAGCTAAGCCTTGAGTCACCTCCACAATTCACCATGTATCATTTCCCAACCACCTGTCACAGCACTCTACTAGCTGCCTAGAGGCATTTATCCTGCTGTCCAACCTGCATCTCCCAAGCCACAGTGTGTGGCTGCTGTCCTTTGTTACAGTGTCTGGCTCTACCACAGAGCTTGGCTTTGTTATCTTTGTTCTTCCAAGTAGCTGTAGGCAGCTATTGGGCTTCTCTTCAGCCTTCTCTGACTCAACAAGCCAGAATCCCTCATCCTGTTCCCTGAAGATGTGTGCTCCATGCCTCAGACCACCTTGGTAACATATCCCAGAGCAGCTTCAAACCAGCCAAGTTCCAGCAGGATTTGGGGGTCTGTGTGTATGGTGAATACTGGCCCTAATACACAAGCTTCTTCTAAGAAGAGAAACCAAAGGAAGATTAATCAAGAGGTTGTATGAATAAGTAAAGATATTTCATCCTCTTAAAATACATCTCTGCATGAAACCACAGCATGGATTAGTTTCCATACAGCCCAGGCTGTTCATGAAGGCAAAACACAGTTGTAAGAGTTCCTTCAGCTTATGAAGAAGTGTGCTTTTATCACTGGCATGGTGGAAGGAAGGAAATCCCACAAATTCCAGCTCCAGAGTTCCTTTAATATCTTGAGACTTTCTTTTAACCTGAGGAAAAACTGCAGGGTGTGAGACACTTTCCAGTCCAACCTTTGATTTCCCTTTGCTTTCCCTTGCTGTGCATGAGACCAGAAGTCAACCAGAGCAGTGTGTCAGCTTGGTGCTGCTGCTTTTCTCCAGAGAAAGGTGCACCTTGCTGGAGGTCAGTGACCTGCAGCCCATGAGGGTGAGCAAAGCCTGAAGCAAGGGGAATGGGATGTGCTCCAAGCTTGCAGGGAAAGTGCTCACTGCATTGCCTTGGCTGCACATCCAAAGGAGGACAATGAAGCTGGTGAAGGGTCTGGGATTAAAGTCTTCTGAGGAGCAGCTGAGGGAACTGGGGTTGTTTAGCCTGGAGAAAAGGAGGCTCAGGGGAGACCTCTGCATGCTCTACAGCTTCCTGAAAAGAGGTTGGAGCAAGGTGGGGCATGGTGTCTTCTCTCAAGTAACAAGTGGTAGGATGAGAAGAAAGCTTCAGTTTGCACAAGGGGAGGTTTAGATTGGACATTAAGAACAATTTCTTCACCTGAAAGAGCTGTAAAACATTGGCCCAAGCTGCCCAGGGAAATGGTAGAGTCAAAAAAAATGTGTAGATGTGGTGCTGAGGGGCATGGTTTAGTGTTAGGTTTATGGTTGGACTCAGTGACCTTAAAGGTCTTTTCCAACCTGATTGATTCTGTGATTCTGTTACTGACTGTGCTGAGGGCTGGGGCTGGCTATTTTGATTGCAGCAGCAAAGCCACTCTGCTGCTCAGTTGAACAAGGAAGCCCTTTGAGGGAGAAGCAAACTGCAGGGATAGAAGAAAGGGGTCTCACAAGCCCTAGCAAATGCAAAAGGACAGATTCCAGATCTGTCTAGACTTCCCCTTTGATGCTGATCTTTCATGACCCAGGCCATGTGAGGGGGAATTACCTGGGAGATCCAGTCAGGAGTGATCTGTGCTTACTGACCCAAATGTGCCTGGTCCCTCTTTTGTTTCTCATGAGAATACAAGTTCTCTAACCCTGACTGCCCAGCCCTGACCTCACTGGCAGGATGTCCTCATTGATTCAACAGTTCCCTGTTTTAGTGCAGCACCATAAAGTCAGAGAGAAGTCACCCTGAGTCATGGGGTCGAGTTTCTTGAACTTGGAGTACACACATTTTTTTTTTGCTGTGGGGAAACTCATCTGCCTGACCTAACCTAGACTGCACCTGCAACCACTTCTAGTTCACAAAAGGTGTTAGGATGCAGAAGTTCTCTACTGATTTTCATACCACAGGCCAAAAACTGAGCTTCCTCTTGGGTACGTGGGAAAGAGCTGCTTTGAAACCTGGAGACATGACCCCAGTGATGGTGTGACTTGGCCTGCAGTGCTTTTCCAGATGTACCTCAAGACCAGAGCCACCAAGAGGAGCTGGATATTTTTTTGCAGAAGGCTTTTAAGTGTCTAAAATCACAGAATCACAAAATAAGGTTGGAAGAGACCCCTAAGATCATCAAATCCAACCATCAACCTAGCACCACCATGTCCCGAAGTACCTCATCAAGATGGTATTTTGAACACCTCCAGGGATGGTGACTCCAGATATCTGTGGCTGAGCTATCACCTCTGGCTGCCTTTCTACTCAACACAGAAACTTCAATTTGAACTATTTCACAGCTTTACTTTTTATATTTGCTTAATTTGGGCTAACACAAACTCATCTCTGAGGACACCTTTTTGTCTTCATCAACTCTAAAGGTCATGTTTGGAAATCCCTGTTTCATATCCCTGAGTTAGGATGACTGAATTCCCTAGAAAGAGATTTTGGGGACAGACTTCTCTTGTTATTTCTTCCTTTGTAAGATTTTTATATAAGCTCATTTTAAGATTCCCATGTGTTATATGCACAAACACAGCTCTCTCATTGCCCTCCTGCATCAATATTACATCACTGCTTTTGCCATCCACATTTTACCTCTGCTCCCAGACAAATATCCTGGGTTTAATTTGCTGCTTTCTCTTCATCCATCAACCCCTAACCCTTAGAAGCCCTGGTGTGAGTCTGTGATGTGGGGTTTTGGTTATTGCCTCATCCTCCCTAGCAGACTCTGTGCTGCTGCTGAGAATCAGAAAGTGAAAGTAACAGACTGATTTTGGGTCTCTAAAGCTGAACAAAACTGAAAAAGTGAAAGTAACCACAGGCAACCAGACAGCTCTCAGCTGGTGAGTATCTGTAGCAGGGTGACAAGGAGGAGACCCCAGTGCCACCTAAGTGTTTCCTGCTCTGCATGCACAGGGACTGTGGCACTCTGTCTCCTGGGGTTAATGTGACTGAGCTTACCTAAGTCATGTGGCAGCTCTTTCAGTGGCCCCTGACTACACCAAGGACATTGAGGTGCTAGAGCACATCCAAAAAAGAGCAGTGAAGCTGGTGAAGGGTCTTGAGCACAAATGTTATGGAGAGTAGCTGAAGGGACTTGGGTTCTTTAGTCTGGGGAAAAGGACTAAAGGGGAGACCTCACTCTCTACAAATCCCTTAAAGGAGGTTGGAGCAAGGTGAGGGTTGATCTCTTCTCCCCAGTAACAAGTGATAGGACAAGAGGAAATGGCCTCAAGTTGCACCAGGGGAGGTTTAGGTTGGACATTAGGAAAAATGTCTTCCCCAAGAAGGTTGTCAAGCATTGGCACAGGCTACCCAGGACAGTGGTGGAGTCACCATCCTTGGAGACATTCCAAAGACAGATAGAAGTGCTGCTGGAGGACATGGCTTAGTGGTGGAGCCAGCAGTGCTGGATTATCAGTTGGACTTGATCTTAAAGGTCTCTTCCAACCCAAACATTCTGTGATTCTATGGTTCTGTGACTGTAGGAGTTCACCAGGTCAGCTTTTGTGATGCCAGTTACATGGAAATACTTTTTCTTATCCAAGACTGGCTTGTTGCAAACTCCTCTGGGTGAGGTTTCACCATCAGGCCTTTTGAAAACTTAAACTATGTTGCCATTGCATTTTGATATCACAGTTGGGTATTGATTGTATGCCTAAGCTGGCCTCGTGGTTTAACCCCAGCCAGCTCCCCCCAGTTTATATACTGAGCATGCCTAGCCTGTGAAATATCCCTTTGGCTAATTTGGGTGATCTCTCCTGGTCATGCTTCCTCCCAGCTTCTTCTGCACCTGCTCACTGACAGAGCATGGGAAACTGAAAAGTCCTTGGCTGAAGATAAGCACTACTTAGCAACACCTAAACCACCAGTGTGTTATCAGCATTCTTCTCACACTAAATCCAAAACACAGCATTGTACCAGCTACTGGAAAGAAAATTAACTCTATCCTAGCCAAAACCAGGACAGCTGGTACCTAGAGTTGCAGCATCCCAATAGCCCCAGCACTGCAGGTGAGGTCCCCTCAGAGCAGAGTTAGAGGCAGAATCCCCTCCCTGACCTGCTGGCCATGCTGCTGGGGATGCAGCTCAAGATATGGTTGGCTTTCTGGGCTCTGGGTGCACATTACAAGCTCATGTCCAGCTTTTTATCCAGCTGTACCCCCCTGTCCTCCACAGAGCTGCTCTCCATCAGTTCATCTCCCAGCCTGGATTGATATCAATGATTACCCCAAGCCATGTGCAGGACCTTGCACTTGGCCTTGTTGACTCTCATGAGGTTCACCCAATCTCACTTCTCAGGCTTGTCCAGGTCCCTCTAGGTGACATCCCATCCCTCTGGCATGTCAACCACACCACTCAACTTGGTGTCCTGTGATCTCTGTATCCATGCCCCCAAATCCCTTTCATCCACTTCTAAAGGGGGAACCCCAATCTGCAACAAACTTCCTGTCTAGGCAAATTTGGATCCTATTTCAACATGGGCTTGGCAGTGGCTCTGCAGCAGCAACTAGAGACCAAGGTGTGCCCCCAGGATCTACAGGATGGCATTAGCAAGTGCTGTTACAAAGCCTTTGCAATCAAGTAAGGGGAAATATGTAGCTTGAACATCATCATTATATTCTGAGAGGCTGTAGAAGAGCAAACTGTGAACATTGACAGGACCTGGGGCAATGGCATGAAGCTGTGCCAGGGGAGGGTCAGGCTAGATCTTAGGAGAAGGTTCTTCCCCCAGAGGGTGGTGGAGCATTGGAACAGGCTCCCCAGGGAAGCAGTCATGGCCCCAACTCTCAGGGAATTCAGGAAGCATTTGGCCAATGCTCTCAGACACATGGGGTGACTTTGGGGGTGTCCTGTGCAGAGACAGGAGTTGGACTGGATGATCCTTGTGGGTCCCTTCCAACCTGGGATATTCTGTGATTTTATGTTTCTGTCTTCTGTGTGGACTCAGAGACAAACCAGTTGATCTGATGCCACCAGAGATGGTCTGCCAGGAAGAGAAATGTATAGGTGCTGAGGCAGCAGCAGCAATGCCCCGTGGGGAATGAGGAAATAGAAAGGGAAACCAGTAGACACAGGTTTCTGCTCCTGACATGTGATGCTGCAAGTCAGCAAACTTAGGAGAAATCCTGAGGAAAGAGAAAATGGCAACTGTCACCCCATTTCTGGGCAGGCATGAACAAATCTTCCCTGAACAACAACAGAAATCCTCTCTTTTCTGTGAGTTTCCCTTTTAATGTAAAGGGGTAGGTTTATCACTGGGTATATATTGCAGTTGGACTCTTGAGGGATCAGACAAGGGTTTGTCCAGGGAGAAGAGTGAAGCAACAGTTCAGCTCTTTGTTCAGAGACTCTGCTGCAAGGTAAGCTCTTGCTCCTTTCTCACCATTAACTGCAATATTTAAAGTGTTTCCTTAGCTTCAGAATAAGTAGATCAAACACAGGGTGGGCTGCAGGTGCTGAGCTCTAACATCCTTCCTCCAAGGAGAAGATGAGAGTTTATGCATGCACTGGGTTTTGCAGCTCTTTAACTTTGTATCTTAAGGAGAGCAAGGGCAGAAGGAAGACTTGGGAAAGAAACTCAAGCATAGAAAACTGAAGATCTAGAGAACATGAGAGAGATCCTTAGAGGCAGAAGAAACTGGAGGAAGCTTGGAAATTGGCACCACACAAGTTAATCCCTGGTCTTTGAAAACAAAACAAACCAGCAAACTAATATCAGGTGGGTTCCAGAGGAAAAAAAAAATCACTTTTGGTGATGCTCAGATCAAAAGCTCCAAGAAGGAATGCTATTCCCAAAAGAAGAGAATAAACTACCCTATTCTGAACTGGCACTCCCAGAAGCTGATCCCCAAACCCCATTAGATCTGAAGCCCTTAGTGACTCTGGCAATGTGTCACCCATCTGGAAAAGTCACCCAAAGCAGGTGGGGTGCTCTGAAGTGGTGCAGTGATCCTGCTGCTCACTTGTCCCAGCCAAGTGTTGAACCTGGTCAAGGATGCTCTGGGGGGAAAAAAAAAAACAGCATGGGAAGTCTTGGAAACAGATGCACAAGGAAGATGCCTGATGGTGAACTGGGATGGCTAATTGGAGGAAAACAGATTCTGGCTTGGTTTTATTTCAGTTGGAGAAAAGAAGGCTCCAGAGGGACCTTATAGCAGCCTTGCAGTACTTAAAGGGGATGATAAGATGGGAAGGGACTACTTAGCAGGGAGGGTAGTGATAGAATGAGGAGTAACAGTTTCAAACTGAAAGAGGGGAGATTGATTTAGATATTAGGAAGAAATTCTTTCCTGTGAGGGTGGTGAGACACTGGCATAGCTTATCCAGAGAAGTTGTGGATGCCCCATCCCTAGAAGCATTCAAGGCCAAGTTGGATGGGACTTTGAGCAACCTGGTCTTCTGGAAGGTGTCCCTGCCCATGGAAGGAGAGTTGGAACTAGATGATCTTTAAGGTCCTTTCCAACCCAAACCATTCTGTGCTTGCAATTTCTCCTGCCTGTCTTAGACATCTCTTTGAGGTTGGATTATTGCCTAGGTTCCAGCAAGGGCTTGGTTAGCTAAGAGTGAACTCCAGGCATTGGGTTGCACCTGAATGCCCCTGCCTGCAGCACGGGAGTCTGACAAAGGTTGTAGAAGATGCACTGAAGATTCTGGGTGCAGAGTCCCCTCCTGATCTGAGATAGCTAGTGCAGCCAAGCACTTCTTTATACCTGATCTGGCAACACCACTCACCTAATGAACTACTGCCTGTTGATTACAGCATGCACTAAGCAGAGGGGAGCTGGGTTTGTACCCTCCTTCATGTGCAACATTGGGAAAGGGTAGATTCAAAGTCTTATTTTGGCCCATTGGCAGAGTTTGGCTCACAGCTGTAGGGAAGACTTGATTCAAGGTTATCAGAAATGCCATAAAACACCTAGCATAATTAAGTTTCATTTGCCAAGTCACCTGGAAAATTCACACCAAACTGTTGAATAAAAGGAGGAGGAGCTTACTGACTACCATAACTCCACCTATGACCTTGTAAAAGACCTCTGGAAAAACACAGGTCCTGGCTCCACCCCTGGTCAACCTTCCTTGAAACCTTGTTTGAGAAATCTAGCAACTCTGCCCTCCAGGAGATGATATATAAACCTTCATAAGGTCACAGCCAGGCTCAGCTGGTAGCAGAGGCATTTGAAAGTCCTCCACCACGTTGAGGCTGTGAGAAGAGTCCTGTGAATAAACCATATTTATGTGCTGCTCTTCCACAAGGTAGGTTGGCTTCTATATGTCTGATATTAATTTAGTTAGATATATTTTAAGCTCATGGAGAGGTTGAAGGACTTTCAGGAGCTTTTCTGCCTCAGCAGGGGCAAATAGGGTCATGTTCTGCAGAGTAATGTAGAAAGTCACTTCTTGTGGCTCCCTCATCTCAGTTTTCAGCTTGTTGGTCACCATGTTCCTGATCCAGCACTAGTAAGGAGATAAAGGACCAGATGTCTTGGGTCAGAGCAAGTATATCTAGCTCCACATCCTGAACCTAATGGCAACTAATAGGTGAGGGTCAGGGAAAAGAATAAGAAAAGAGTAAATGTGTAAGATGACTTCCCAAGCCTTCAGTCTTCCTCCTCTCAAACACTTCCCCAGCCTAAGGTGGGGTTTGTGTTCTAGAGGCCATGGCACCTTTCTCTCCTGTGAATCCTTTCAGCTGCTTGTCCTGCCTGCCTTCTTTCAAATGCTAATTATTTCTAAACCACTCCATCGAATGACCAGCAGTGAAAATGGAAAAGCTTACTGTGCATCTGAAAGAAGATAAAGAACCCAGCATTGCTGCCAGCATCACAGGGAATTTTTCAACAGTTTTCTCCAAGAAAGATCTTGCTGACTGCTGAAAATCATGGCCAACACCTGAGAAAGACAAAATAGGATCTGCCTCTGTTCAAGAAATGGAAAATCCTGCACCTCTGCCTTTTACTGTACAGGATAAAAACAATCAGCAAAGCTAAAGATGTGGATCAGCAAGAATCCTGTGCAACCCTGGGAAGAGCTGCCCCTGGGTCCCTGCATTGCTACAGCAGCAGCCAGGGTGCTGATGTGATAGAGAAGTCATCCCCTGTGCTTGCTGCTTCCATTTGCTTGGCCTCTTCTCTGCCTGTAAGTTCATCGTCTGAGGCTGGATAACCCAAAAATATAAGAAGAGCAGCAGGGCACATGTTTCCCAATGTCATCTGAGAGCCAGGACCCCAAGCTGGACCACTTTGGGTTAAGTATCTGACCTAGCTTTAGGGGAGATTAATCCTGCTGGGAGCACAGAAGAGTTACAGAAGAGCTGCAGATCAGTGTGAACTTGGATGGGGTCAGAGACATAGGGGAAGAGACATATATAGGAAGACATATATTTCCCTTCCAAAACCCCTGTGAGACTGAAGCCTAGCTCAGCATTGCAGGTGGCTGAGCAGCTCAGCTGCAGGTCATCCTCAGAGCAGAAGGGCTCAGAGCAGAAGGAAGAGAGATGGTGTTCTGAAATAAGGGCTTCCAGATCCTGGTTGGCTTCAGGCTACTTTCTCCACTGCCAAGGCTAAAGCCGAGCTCTTGACCAGCACAGGTAGGTTGGAAAAGTTGGCCTTGTCCCAACATCATGCCTCAGTTCCAAGAAAACTTTGCTGGAGGAGCTGATGTAGGGTGGGTTTGGATCCCTCCTCAGACAGGCTACATTCTCCCACTGCTGCCTCCTCTAGGCACCTCAAATCTCTTTTAGATTTCACCCTCATTTCCCTGTTCATTTTTCCATATCTAGGAGGACAGAAGTTATCCCCTCCTTGGTCTCTCACAGTCCCCTCTCTGCCAGCAGTGTCTCACAAACACAAAAATGACTCCAAGGCCATGATGAGCTTTTTCCAAGCTGAGTGTACCTCTGCATTTGCCTTCCAGGTGAACAAGAGCCTTGAAATCCTCCCCACGATGCTGTTGCTGCTGCTGCTGCTGCTGCAGGTCATGGCCAGCTGCCTCTGGCTGGGACACAGCGAGCTGGTGACATCCTTTGAAAGTTCATGCCCTCAGTTTTTCTTCAGGGAAACTCCTCCCAATGATGCCCTGGAGCCAGAAAACCCAGCCTGGATCTGCCAGCGTTACAAGAACCAGTATTACTTTGCCACCCTGTATGACAGGGACAGGCGCATTCCTGTCTACTCTGCTTATCTCTACCAGCCTGGACCTGGCAAGAGACCTAAAACTTGGCTGGTTGAGCCCCAGGTGAGTGTCCTCTCCTCCAGTCACTAAAAGATGAACTGCAACGTTTAGCCAAACACATCTTTCTCCACCCCTCCACCTCCAAATACATGCAAATAGACCTGGTGGATGAGATTCATCTCATCTAACTTCAAACACCTTCACCACATGATTTCTCTGATGAGCCTGAGACATCAGCAGGAGGATGAGATGAATCAGATCCTAAAAGTGCCCATTTTTCCTCATTGGCTTTACAGGAGCATTTAGTCCAACTATATTAGCATTACATTACCTCAAGTCAAATGACTTCCCTCCCTGTCCCATGCTGTGCTGGGAGACCATAGGGTGGGGAAAAGACACCCAAGAGCAGCTAAATTTGAGGGACCTACTCTCTGATCTCCACTTCACCCTGCTGAGCTGGTTTACATCCCTGACATAGCTTATTTGCTCCCAGTTCAGAGCCAGTTTGGCTTTGAAACAGGTGTGAGAGAAGTGCAGAGACACTCAGAACTGGGTGAGATGACCTAGGGAAGAAGTCTAGACACAGGCAGTCAGTGATGAGAAGGTTATGGTAACATTGGGTGAATTCATTGAGTAGGATCACTATGAGTCAAGTCACAAGTGCCTGACCTCCATCCACCTGCAGTTGCCCCTTACCCCTATTGCCTCAGGCTTGATTCAGAAGGATCCACCAGACAAACAGACCTCTGCAAAACACAGAGGCCTCTCAAATGTCCTTCTGACAAACTGCAGACCTTCAGTAAAAAAAGACCAAGCAAATTGTGGAACAGAAGAAGAGGAATTTCAGGTGATTGCTCAGGACACACTAGTAGTGGGGGATTTAGGTGAAAATGAGCCACAGAAGAAAGCCATATGCCCTGTTCCAGAGGAAGGCTAAGTATGTTTCCCTAGATATGACAAAAAAGGTCTTATAGTTATGAAAAAAACCCCAAACACCTTTTCACTTGTTACTCATAGGAACTCAAACAACTGATTTGATGTTGCACCACTGCAGCCTCTACACTTACAGGGGATAAGAATTTCCCTCTTTTCCTCCTGGACCATGGACCCAGGACATCCATCATTTTGCTAACTTTCTTCAGAGGCTTTGTTTCAGTGTTTATCTTCCCTAGGTCTCTTGGGGATTTATGAGCTCCTTTAAGAGGTTGATCATTTCTAACCTATTAGTGTAGAAGGAACTGTCTGTGCTTCCTAGCACAGATCAGCTCTGGGGCATGTTATTAGCACTGCAGCAGCAGATCCCACTTGCATTGAGGTGTTTTTACTTACTGAGCAAAAAGCTTCATCTTCACAATGAACTAGAGCTCATTTCCCAGGGAAATGTCTTCTCTAGGACTGGTTTCCCAACACATCTCCCTGTGTATGGATTGGAGGAGCCAAACCCTGGTGTTTTTAAACACCTGCAGCCACCACACATACCTCTTCTCAAGTGAAGGACCAAAGAGAAGAGGAGGAAGGGGCTGAGTGCTCCTCACCTCCTCCTGTGAGTCCTGTGGGCTGCATGGCTCTTCTGTTCATCTTCTTCTCATCCTGCCCACCTTAAAGGACTCCCTAAGTCTCTCAACCTTCAAAGAGGGTATCTGTGTGTTTCTTTTCCCTAAGCTTGTGAAAGATGAAGATGTTGACAGATTGAATTAAGAAAGGTACAAAAACCTTTCACAGAGACTTAGAGAGCTCTTGTGGCAATGAGACTGAGCAGAGCAAAGGCCAGGGCTGATAACAGTGTCATTAGATGGAGGTGATGATGAAGGTTGGATGTGATTAATGGGGATGGGAGGAACTGGGGAGAGCCCTGTGCAGATGTGGGATGTGGAGAAGGGAGGAAAGGGAATGAGATGTGGCAGTGGTGATGTCTCACCAAAGTCACCTTGCAAACCTGGGAGTGGAAAATGCTCACTGTCTCCTGTGTTCACCCACACTCCCACTGCAGGCTGCAGGCTGGATTTCAAAGGTCACAAGTCAAACTGAAAGCAGCCAAATTCTGGGCTTTTTTTCTTTATTTCCTTAATCTCTTCTGTTCATTGAGGGGGGGGAGGGCAGCTTTATGAGTCTCTCTGATTCATACACTTCCATATACTGAGATGACAAAAAAAGAAGTGCTTGACCCTCAGAGACTTCTGCTCCAGAGAAACTTGCTCCATGACTCCCATCCCCAATGCTAACACCTTTTCCTCTTCTTTACCTGTCAAGCTGATGGGTGTAACTTACCCCAAAACCATGGAAAGAGAGTGGACCCTCTTAAATCATTACGGAGTCAGCTTAGAGCAACTCAGCAAGAGCCAGGCTATCCTCCAAGACTACAAGAACCTGACAGGTTTGAACCGTGGCCATTTGAACCCCAGTGGCCATCATGACAACTCCAGCAGCAGGACAGCTACCTTCACCCTCACCAACATAGTGCCCCAGGATGCAAAACTCAACGGCGGTGCCTGGAACAACTACGAGCAGCGAACGATGATGAGGAGAACCCAGGGCTGTAACACCACCTATGTTGTGGTGGGTGCCGTGCCTGGGAACAGCTATATTGCCCAGGGAAGGGTTAATAAACCCAGCCACCTCTGGTCAAGTGCTTGCTGTGAGGTGGACACCAACCACAGGAAGGCTTGGGGGGTGATTGCTGAGAATGACAAGAATGAAGTCCAGCTCCTCACCCTGGGGGAGCTGGAGGATGTATTGACCCAGCTGTATGGAGGGGACCAGGTTTCTCTGTTTGACAATGACTGTCCCAGGGAATAGGTCCCAGCTCATATCCCAAGGGTAAAAGGCTCATGAGCTTTTGCCACATGTCCTGTGCAATATCCTTCCTGCTTCCTTCTCTAGTGGTTTTGCAGCTCTGTCTCTCAGAGCACCTTCTTCTCTGAGAAAAGGGAGAAAGAGATCAGCAGAGCCTCCACCTGGTTTGCTTTGCTGCCCATGCTTGAAGGGAGCTCTGAGGGAGAAGTTCTTGCCCTGGTCACTCTGGAGGGACAGGTTAGATAACAGCCCATGGCCAAGGAAATCAGTTCTTCTCAATGAAACTAAAGGAGCTTTGCCTTTTTAACCCCTGTTTCTCCATGCCCACATACAGATCATAGTTCCTTCTTCTGCTTGTTAGATGTCACTGATAACGTGCTGCTGACTTGTCTCTCACCTCCTCAGGAAGAGTATGGGACTAGGGTGGCTCAGGTTGCCCAGAGAGGTTGTGGAGTCTCCATCTCTGGAGGTACTCAAAACCTGACTAGACAATCCTGGATAACCTGCTCCAGCTGACCCTGCTTGAGCAGGAGCCTGGACTAGAGAATCTCATCAGGTTCCTCCCAGCCTCAACAATTCAGTCACTCTGAGACAAGGAAAGCAAAGAGCCCAAGGACTGCTGAGAGTCTGTAAGGATTATCCTCCAGAGACCAACACAGCTAACAGCAACAGCAATGGATAAAGGGAGAGAGGAAGGAGGAAAGGAGGAAGACAGCTAAGCATAAGAGGAACTTCTCAGCCCTCTTGCAGCCTGTAGATAGGTCAAACAAGAAGAAGGAAGGAAATAACCTACACTAACCACGAGGTTCCCTATCCCTGACCTTATATGAAGACTGTGCTTATGGAAATTGTCTAGAAGGTTTTTGTCTGCTTGCTTTTGGACCATGCACCTTGAGAGCAGGAGCTGAGGTATCAGCTAACCAGGCTCAGAGATCAGATATACTGCAGGCTTTGACCAGTCATGGAGAAATTTCTGTGATACACTGGCTGTATTTTATTCTCTGCTCTCCTTCTGAACTTCTGCAGATTCATGTGTAACTGGTTTTGTGCAGTATATTCAATGGATGTAAAAGATTAACCTTTGCCATATAATTTAGTTTCTGAGCAACTTAGAATATAAATTATTTGCTCCAGTGCTGGATTGTGGATTCCCCTTACATGTAAACCAGAATTTGCTTCCCACTGAAGTAATGCCCTAGTATCTACAGCATCCTTGCAGGTGATAGGCTGTCCAAATCCAATCTGAAGATGCCATAACACCTATGAGAGTCTCACCATCAGACTCCACTTACTTTTCCTGTGAATGTGTATGAACAAAGTGGCTCATGGTGTGAGCAGTTCATGCAAACTGTCCCACTTACAAAGACAACAGCTTGAGCCTGAACTTCTCAGCTGAGGAGCTGTTCATCACCCTGCTGGGTCTCATCCCTTGCCCAGGACAAACATCTCTGGAGGCTGCACAGAAACGTGGGGTAAGGTTCAGGTGCAGAGTCAGACATGTACACGAAGGTGTCTCCATGTGTGCTGGGTGTCTGAGCTCTGATTGCAGCCAGCAGAGATCCAGGCATGGCTCAGCTGCATCAGAGGCATTCTGGGCCACTGGAGGTGTCCTGATGTATGCAAGACATCCAGTGGGGCTGGCTGATCTGCTGCAGGGTCCTGTGGGTGCCCATACCCACCTGGGCCAGCAGCTAGAGACCAGGCAAGGTCACCAAGGGCATCTCCAGTGGCTCTGGACACCTGAGCACAGGCAACCAGATCCCACTACAGACCACTGGGCAGTTCCCAGTGGCATCATGGACTTCTGCTCCTGCAACCTCCAGCTGCCATAGGGAGAGCAGCACTAGCCCTCACTCGTGCCAGCTGTGCTGCCCAATGAGGTAGGACAATATTTTGCTTTTAGGAGGACAAGGTAGAATCACCACTCAGACCCACCCCTTCACTGGTTAGCCCCTGAAGTCCCAATTCCCCTGGCCTGATGGATTTTTGCTCCTAGGTTCAAATGCTGATACAGACCACTGATGGGATGAAACCACCATTGCTATTTCAGGTTGAGGGACCTCTGCAGACACCACTGGGATTGCTCATGGGGTTCCCTCTGACTTGCTCAATCATCTCCTTACACCTGCTGGGGCTGGAAGCCACACTTATCCTTGCCGCTGCCCATCCCGTGCCCTGTCATCCCTGCTTTCTCATCACCCCCATAAGTCACCCCTCCATCAGCTCCCCAGGCTCTCCCCAGGACCTTTTCCCCAGAAGGTACCCAGAAATGTTCTCTCCTCCACAGCAAGTCTGTGAAATACATGGAAAGCCAAATAAAAATGAATGGATCAGCTTTGAGGTTGTCTTCCAGCAGATAACAGAGATACCTCACACAGCACCCCAGCTTGGAGCTGAGCAGAGGGCTGCCCCAGCCCCATGGTCCCCAATTCCAGGACTATCCTCCCAGGCAGCTTTCATCTATGATTTATTCTGGTTTCTGCTGACCCTGGCCCTTTGGGGAGCCTAGAGCTGATCCATGCATCATGGATCTGTCCCTGGAGAGGTGGGAAGCTCCTCTGTCTGCTGGGAAGATAGCACTACACTGAGGTGGGAAGGTAATTTCACAGTTTGCTCTGTGTCTGTCCATCTCTGGGAAGAGCTCTGGGCACTAGGGGGGCACCAGGATTTTGGACACAAAGGGAAAATAATTTTGCCCAGAAACTGTGAGAGGATGCTGGAGCTAAGCCCCACTTGCCCTATGGCTCATTGAAATGATCATTGGGGTTGTTGGAAGCACTGCCTACACACTGCAAAGGACTGGATCATGGAATTTGCTCCCCCTTCTCCTGGTGCCACCATTTCCAAACCATAAACCAGAGGTAGAATTATCTTCATTTGATTGTGCACTGGGGCTTAAGGCTAAAAAGGAGAGTATAAAACCACTGGGGTTTATTACTTTCCCCTTACACTGTCTTAAGTCAGAACTTTACTAAGGACTGAGGGAATCTGAGCAGCATGCAGACACTAAAAATAGAGGAGAAAGAGACCTTGGGTTTTGAGCAGACCAAGCTGGAAAACAGGACTACTTGTGCACAGGAAATTCTGTCATTTCAAAATGTGGTTTCAGTCTGAATCAGAACAAAACCCCAAGAGCTTCCAAATTCCCCTTGAAATGGAAATTCTGAGAATTTTGATCTGGAAATACTGAAGCAGAATGTTTCTGATACCCACCTCCTGCCCCAGACCTGCTGAGCAAAATCAGCTTCTCATCAGCTCTCTACAACTACCTGAAGGGAGGTAGGAGTGAGATGGGGGTTGCTCTCTTCTCCTGGGCTACCAGTGAAAGGACAAGGGGAAATGGCTTCAAGTTGCACCAGGGGAGGCTGAGACTAGATATCAGGGAAAATTCCTTCACTGAAAGAGTTGTTGGACATTGGCACAGGCTGCCCAGGGAGGTGGTGGAGTCACAGTCCCTGGAGGTGTTTAAAAAGCATCTAGGTGTAGTGCTTAGGGACTTGGGTTAGTCTTAGGGACATGGTTTTAAATGACAGTAACAGGCTGATGGTTAGACTTGATGGTCTTGGAGTTCTCTTCCAACCTTGGAAATTCTCTGACTGTGATCCTCAGCTTCCCTTCCCTGAGCCCTTATCCCTGCTGGAGCTCTTGGTGACTCCTGGTGGTACCTCCTGTGGTTGAAAGGGCTATGTTAGGATGGGAAAGGTGGAGGCTGTTGACAGGGTAGTTTTGTTGACTTGCAAAAAGCCCAAACCATTTATGCAGCAGCACTTTGCCCTGCAACCATGGACCATAGCCTCCACCTGCATGGACCACTCCCTCCACCCACATGGGCCACACCCTCCTCCCATATGGACCTCCCCACAGCTGGGATGACACCTTGAGTGAGTCTCTTGACTGAAAGGGCTGTATTTGGTTTGGGTATGAATTCCACAGCTTTACAAATGAAATCAAGAGAAGGAATATCTTCTGGAATTCTTCTACAGAAAGACTGGAGGAGAAAACAGGTTGAGAATTAGAGATCTGGACATGACTGCTGGAGTTGGTGCTTCTTGGTTCCTGAAGTCTTTGTCCACATGCCTTTGTACTCCTCAGGTGAGCTTACCTTTGCCCTTGCCACCCTGGAATTCCTACAGAAAAAGTAAAAAACAACCAAAACAAAACCAAAAGAAAAAACAACTAGAAAATGTGTGTATAGCTGCAGTGTTAGGGCTGTGACTGAGAGGCAGAGATGAAAGGTTTCAGTACCTCCTTGCACTCCTCCTCAACCTTGCCATATATCTCACTGTCTGTATTGTCTAAGATACCAAGAGGTAAAGAACAGCTCAGCTGAGGGCTATATCTTCCTCATAAAGTACATGTACAGCTCCCATGCTGGAGATGACCTGAGTTCAGATCCTAGGAGCTAGGAAAAGTCCATAATAGTTGTCCAGCTTGTAACCCCCTGTTGCTTACAGGTTCCTTCCCAGCAATGTGTCATCTCCTTTGATTTCCAAGAAGCAAAGACAAAATGCAGAGAGAGAAAGCTCCTGAGCCAAGCTAGCTTGGGAAAGGAGGAAAAGCAGTGGAGCAGTAGGAGACATGTGACTCTGCTTTTGTTATCTGCATAAAAATATGCATCCTAGGAGCAGATGAGATATTGGCCTTCTCCAGTGATATGCCCTGAGCAGGGCAAACCATGCCAGCCTAACCACAGTGCTTAATGGAGTTATGTTAGCAAAAGGGAATGTGCATCTACTGAATGAAGCAGAAGAGCTTAGTACCACTGCTTGCAGCCTTCAGAGCAGCTGACAGGTGTGAAAGCCTATCATCTACTGCATAAACACAGCTTTTTTGTTTGCTCCCATACAAAAGAACAGCATGTTATAGACCTTTACACATCCATCTTTACAGAGATACATGGTGTGAGGAAGTCCTATTCCAACAGGAGTTAAAAAAGCCATGGGCATTATAAAGATAAAGGCTATGGAGTGAGAATAACTCAACAGGAGTGAAAACCAGTGACTCAATCACATACATACTCTACTAGAAAATAGAAAACTATGCTAAGACCTCATGCCTCCTGCATTATAAGAAAGGGATTCATTTCATTTTGCTCTTGTCATGTGTCATGTAAGCATCTATAACTAACCTGGCTGGTCTGGCCATTGTTCAGAGTGAATGCAAAGAAACAGGTGCCTTTAGATTGGGAGTTATTTGGCCTCTGTGTGTTTGTGTCTATCTGTATCTGAATATACATATAGAGCAGTGTATATGCATACTAGACAACCAGTCAGATGAAGGAACCAAGTTTGTTTAACCTGCAGAAGAGAATGCTCAGGGGAGACCTTCTCACTCTCTACAGCTACCTGAAAGGAGGTTGTAGCAAGGTGAGGGTTGGTCTCTTCTCCCAAGGAACAAGCAATAGGACAAGAGGAAATGGCCTCAGGTTGTGCCAGGAGAGGTTTAGATTGGAGATTAGGAAACATTTCTTCACAGGAAGAGTTGTCAAGCCCTGGAATAAGCTGTTCAGGGAAGTGGTGGAGTCACATCCTTGGAGGGATTTAAGAGATCTGTAGTTGTGATGCTGAGGGACATGGTTTGGGGGTGGACTTGGCAGTGCTGGGTTAATGGTTAAACTTGGTGGTGGACTTGGCAGTGCTGGATTAATGGTTAAACTTGGTGGTGGACTTGGCAGTGCTGGATTAATGGCTGGACTTGATGATCTTAGGGGTCTTTTGCAACCTAAATGCAGTTGTAGTAACAATACATCTGCTCTATGGGAGGAGGAGAACAAGTGGATTTAGGAAGGAGTTTCAGGAAGGGCTCTTTCCTCATCTGTAGGCAGAAAGTCTGCCCCCATAAGAATTATGCTGTAAGATTTTCTGCCTCCTTCACACACTGGATGTGAGTGCCCAGGCTTCCTCCTTGTTTGCCACTGCTGGTCTTGGAGTCACTGGTACCATCTGGTTTCTTCTGTGGCAGGTCATTGATTTTATGAGTTTGGATCTGAATGCCACAATTCCTTGAGAAGTTTTCCCTACAAAAAGAAAAAGACACTGCTGTAGCTGGGAAGAGGCAAGTTTTCTGTGGTTTCTTCTACATTTACTATGAGAAATCATGCAGCACATTTTGCAGAAGACACCACAAAAATCTCAGTGATTATTTCATCAGGTGTTGGCTATTTCATCATTTGTTCCATAACAGAGCCAGTGAAATGTAGATTATTCTTGACATTTTTTTCACCTATCATATTCTCAGAGATCCCACAAAGGCCCAGACAACCTCTACCACAGTTGATCTCCTTCACTGAAACATTTCAATGTATGTTCTGCACTATCTATAGTTTTAGCCTATGGTGAACTGGCAAAAAACTATTGCTGGTGTGGTTTCACAAGGTCCTTTCCTCCTCCTTTCTCCCTTCAGCTGAGAAGCAGAGCCCATCAATAATTAGTAAGGAACATGAAGAGAAATGAGGATTAGCAAAGAGAAAGGAGAACTCCCAAATGTCAAACAGGGAGCCTGTGAACAGGAAGAGCCTTGGTTGCATCTCCAAGTAGTAACAGAAAGAGTGAGGAGGCCAGGCTAAAGTAAGTCTGAGGTACAAAGTTGTCATGACTTGTCTGAGAAATCAGGGGGATGAAGGAAGAAGAATTATGTGGTTGTAGTGGCAGATGCTTCACCAGACTTCCCACAGCTTGGCCAGAGAGAAAACTACGACTGGGTAATCGATCCCAAACCGACAGATTTGCATAATTAACCTTCATTTCCCCCAGGGGGTTCATTTTACACCTGTAATTTGATCTGCCATTCTCAGTTTCACAATGGCTGTGACAAAGTGTGCTTTTGGATTTCAAAAGCTCTGATTCTTCCTTTTCTTGTGCCAGTATTTGATAGCTGAACCAGGGAACTCAAAATCCAGGGTCATTTACTGAATGCCAAATGAGGAACTTGGAAATACAGTGCATTAGTGAGCTGGATGATCTGCTTGATAGCTCTTGTACTGCTAGAGAATTATTTTTACTTCTTTTTTTTTAGATTTCACATTTTCCATCCCACTTACCATGGTCTCTGCTTGGTGAGTCACACAAAGACAGCAGGAATGATAAGCAGAACAAAGAAGATAGCTGTTAACACAGAAAATCAACATGGTTAGTGCCTGTTAGCTTAATTATTGCAGTTACTCCAACTTGGAGACAGAGGCAAGACCTGGGATAGGGTCTTATCTTGCCTCTTTGCCCACAGGCAGGAGTTCTTCCATGTTGCCCAGTTGCTTTGCTCCCTGGGGCAAATGGGATGCAGCCAGACAGAACTTGGGCAACTAGAGACTGACCCCAACCAAATAACCAGGATCTACCTATGCTGTGTTCTCTGGCATTGTTTGCAATACTTCTTCCCTTCCTTTATCTTGCTCCATGATTCCTTCTTATTATAATGTTCACTACAGTTGTCAGCAGACTCCAGCTGGAATCAAGATCCCTTGTACAAAGTCTTGAGCATATGCACAGTATGAGACAATTTCTATTTTAGCAGCTAATGGCTGAATGGAAGATGGGGAAGGAGGAGAAGAAAATCTCTTCAGAGAGATCTAAATGCATCAGTTTAGCTGTGGGGAAATATTTCATTTTGCCATCTTTCCTTTCTTGCTCCTTTGATAGCAACAGAAATATATCATCTAAATATTTACATTTCCCCCTGGTTTTTCCAGTTGAAGATATTCACTGGATTCACAGAAAGACTCAGAGAAAGAATCTGAAAACTGCTTCATGGAAAAACTAGACTCTTAGTTGATCTGTTTTCTTTTACATCCCTTATGACTCTTTGACTCCTGCTTTAGAAAAGCTCAAGTGCTTAAACAGTGCCTCTTTACACTTCCTTCACTGACTTGATGTGTCTTGCAGTGTATTTGTTAGCTCTTACAGGAGAGATGGATCTCTTCTGTAGAACAGAAAATTGAAAGGCAAAGGAACTGCTGTGGGGGATGAAGTGAAGTCAGAGTCCAATTAACCAGACAGCATACCTGTCAGTGGCAGGCTCACAGCTGAGGAAGAAGATGGTTGAGTCAAACCTACAAAGAGAAAGAGATTCTTGAAAGAGAAATGCTTATTCTACTATTTTCTTCCCAATATATGACTGTGGCTCTGTCTGCTCACAAATTCCTGCCATTTTGCAGATAGTATGAAAGAACACCCAAGACAAAGTAGGATTGCAGCTATCTCCTCCCCAAAGATGCCATCTCCATCAGTCAAAGATGATAGTTCCAGCAGTGTCAGAGCCTCATCTCTCCATCTGAAATCCCAAGTAGGTTGTTCCCTAGGGCTGATCTGCTGAGTTGGGAGGATCTGGACCCTGCAAGAACAGGTCATGACACTGATGTGATCCCAAAGTAACCATCTTACCTTTCTGAACTGTCTGTGGTGGCCCCATGTCACTGCCATTGCTGCACCTCATGTCAAGGTCGGTCCAGGTGATGATGCCATTCTCCTTCTTGCACGTTCGTGTCCCAGAGGTGGGGGATTGCTTAGTGTAACCACTCTGGCACCTGAAATGTAAGACTTGCCCCACCTGATACTGTCTGTCCTGGTCCAAAAAGGCATGTGGAATAGTCTTGGGGGGACCACAAAAACCTGCAGGATCACAGGGCAGCACAGGGTTAAAGCAGAGAGATTTCACCGACTGTGTTTGCTGATGAAACAACATGATTTGTATTCTTACCAAATACAGGTGAGCAGGATATTTACTAAGCCTGCCTAATTCTTTGTTAGGATATAAAATAGTCATTTGCTTACACCATATTCCTTGTTTAACCAAGATATTAGAGCAATTGTTTCTTTCTGCCTGTCGAAATAACTAAAAATTAGTCATTCTCACACTGCTTCCAGGGAAATCAGTGGAAGAAGTGTTAGAGTAATGAATGGGCTCTTACCTACCTTCCTGGTCAAACTCTGGAAGGTTTTCTTGCTTCTGGAGTGCAGGACTCTCTGTTTTTCCTTCTGGTGTCTGTATAAAGTCTAAGTCCATCATGGGAGCCAGGGCTGACAACATTTTCTCGTCTGTGGGAGAAGTTGTATTTGCTGAGTTACAGCAGGAGAAAGAGCAGAGCAAAGCCAGAGCACCCAAACTTTGAGGGGCAGGAGAGAGTTGTTGCAAGTTCTCATTTGCAAAGATAAAGGCAGGAGATCATTTGTTAGAAGAATGCTCAGAGGTGTCTTACACTGACTAACTTGTGACAGAGTGTCCTGGTTTGGGTTAGAACAGAACTAATTCTGTTCAGTTGTTTCACTTTTCAGTTAAAGCTCCTGTAGGAAACTGCACTTTCTGAAACTAACAGCATGTTTTCACAGACACTGCCTGCTTTTAGCAGTGATAAGAGCTAATGTTTAGATTTAGATTTACTATCAGGGATTGGTATGAAAGCCAAGATCGCTGCTAAAGCTTCTGGCTCCTGTTGAGGGGTGTAGAGGGAAAGCTGCACCTACAGGGAAGAGCAAATAGGAGAGGTGACCCTGAACTGAACATCTAAGTATTTCATCCCATATACATCCTATTTGATATAAAACTGGGGGTCAGTTCCCTCTCTCTCTCCTCTCTTCTTCTCCTGTGCTTCAGTGGTTGGCATCTGAGGAGAAATCTGTTTTGTCCTTGATCCTGATCCATAAGTTCCTGCATCCAGTACCAGGATCCAGCCCCTAAACCTTAAAGTAGTTTTAGTTTTCCTTTCCAATCCACAAGTCTCTCTCCCTCTCTTAACCCCTTTCTCTTCCCTTGGGGGGAAGAGGGGGTAACAGGGGGCATCTGTCATTGGGTGATGGTCAGCCCAGCCCTGACCCTCAGCACAGAGGCACCTCTACAAGTGTAGAAAAAGGACAACAATGACTTACCAATGCATTCAAATTTCTCATAGACCCAAGAAGTGCCCTGCTTTACACTTTGACACTGAATTCCTGAGTACTGGCCACTCCTTCTTGTGTAGCCTTCCTCACAGTCATAATAGAGTTTGGTCCCCACTGGATATGTTTCAGCAGTGACATCAGCAAATTCAATCCTTGGAAGAGGTGGGCATTCTTCTGCAAATAGAAATCCTGAGATTCAGGACAGCCTGTACATCTACCTCATTCACTGAGGACCTCCCACATCTTTCTCTCTTGTCCATACCAGATCATGCCCAGAGCTCAGTGAAGCAAACCTAATGCTGCTCCCAGCCACAAGGCTAAAATCACAGCTGAGGGATGAAATGGGATGTCATGAAGGGAACATCAGGGTGGCAAAGATTTGTTTCTTTGTCTTTCTAAGTGAAGGAGGCCCCTTTAGGTACTGAAAGGCTGCAAGAAGGTCTCCCTGGAGCCTTCTGTTGTCCTGGCTGAACAATCCCAACTTCTCTCAGCCTTTCTCCAAAGAAGAGATGTTCCAGCCCTCTGATCATTTTTGTAGCCCTCTTTTAGCTCCACGATGTAGACTTGGTGTCTACACCAGAGTGTGCAGCCCTGAATCTGTGGAGTGAGGCATAATAAGCAAAACCAAGCCATTAAAAGTTTCAATCATCTATAAACAAACATTGAAAAGGAGACTAGACTCTCAGTTCTGTCTGAGGACACCAAAGAGCAGCTTACTGTGAAATAAGTTTGCAAACCTAAATATAACTTGTTCCAAAACAAGGATGTGAAGTGCTGTGTCATCAGCAAATCACATCTAAATATATTCCTCAATCAGTTGCCTTGGAATGAATGAAGTTAGATCATTTCAGTGCACTTGGAAAGCCCACTGAAGCTGAGATGGAGACCCAGAAGCTGACAAAGGCACTACTTAATGATTATTTAAGGCCTACAGGGTGAGAAATTCAAAGCTGTTGGATGAGGTCTGGCATTCAAGATCTTTAGGTGCATGATCTGTGGCCCTTTATGCTTCTGCATAATAGTAACAGCTATTAGGAGTAAAATTTCTTAGTCATCTTGTCTTCACATTTTCTGCAGCCATAATTAATGCAGCCTGAACAACCAGGAAGAATGAGTGCCAAATGGCCTTGAATCCCTGACAGTTGTTCATCATATGGCATCTGACTTGACTCCCAAAATGTCTTCTCCTTGAAAGAAAGATGTGCCTTGCCAACAGGAACCCAATCAGCAGCTCCCAGACCCAGTCCTGTCATGCCCTTTTCTTCCAGGGCCTTCCATCATTTTCTTGCTTTGATATTCTCTGCCCTTTTTACTTTTCATTACCTCACTGCTTAATAAAAGTCACAAAGTTTGAGGAAGGCAACAGTGAAAAGTACTGGGAGCAGCTTAGCAGCTGAGCTGTGTCAGGGATATTTTAATCCCTTTGTATCTTCATGTTATCAAAGGATTTGCCTTGTAAACTACATCAGACTGTGGCTTTGAGAGCCGTGACTGTACCTGAAAGAGTTAACCACATGGTTTACCACAGACTGTCAGGGTGATTAAAATTAAAGAGTTACCAGATTAGTAGCAAGTTGAGATCATGTACTCTCACTTTCCCTGAAAGCTAAAAGCATGTTTCCCTCAAGACTTCAAAAGCCTCTTTGAAGGCTGCAGATCTGAACCTCAGCAGGAGGCACTCAAACCTACAACTCTTCTTAAGAAAACCCATAGCATTTAGCCTACTCATCATAAAGGTCAACCATGCTTTTAATCAATGATCAAATGAAGCTAAGGTTCTTCTGAACTTGCACACATCCTAGAAGGATTGTGCAGAAATGGTGCACATGGGTGATGGTGAGCAATAGCCATCAGGCTTGTGCTCTTGGATCAACTCATCCGGTCTGCAGCTGGATCTCACACAACACTCCTAGGATCCAGCCTCTTCCATTTCATTCACATTGCTCAAATTCTTGTCTTCTCACATCTAAACCACTGCAGTGTCTACATCTTTGGCCTTCCCAATCATATTTCTGCCTCTGATCCAGAAAGCATTTGGAAAGATCAGTTTCCTAGGTCTCATTGTGAACTTCTGTTTGCTTCCCTCTGTTGACTTCGAATTGCTTTGTTGTCACATCAAATATTTTGCTCCCACTTTGAGAACCTTCTCCTTATCAACCCTCATAGAATCATTTAGGTTATAGAAGGCCTTTAAGATCATTGAGTCCAACTGTTGACCCAGCACTGCCAGGTCACCACTAAACCATGTCCCTTGGCATCCATTTACACAACTGTTAAATACCTCTAGGAATGATGACTCCACCACTTCCCTGGGCAGCCTGGGCCAGGGCTTTACAACCCTTTCTGTGAAGAAATCTTTCCTAATACCTAGTTTAAACCTTCCCTGGAACAACCTGAGGCCTTTTCCTCTTGTTACCTGGGAGAATAGACCAACCCCCACCTTGCTCCAGCCTCCTTTCAGGTAGTCATAGAGAGCAAAAAGGTCTCCCCTGAGCCTCCTTTTCTCCAGACTGAACAACCCCAGTTCCCTCAACCACTCCTCACAAGACTTGTGCTCCTCACCCTTCATCAGCATCATTGTCCTTTGGACATGCTCCATAACCTTTCAAACCATTGGTTTCTCTTCCCATCCTAGATGTAGACTGACAACATGTCTGACATCAAAGTCATCAGCTTTTTGGTTTACTGTTGTGCCAGTCCTCACACTGGGAGCAGCCTTGCATGAATATGGAAATGTCAAGATACTTGTTGTTATTAGTCCTCTTCATTACCTTTAAGTATCTTATGTATATTCAGAGATGCTTTTCTTTCAATGACCTTTTACTCATCTTTCAAGGACAGGTAGACACCCAGCATATGGATCAGCATTACTTCTGTACTTGCTTGCCATGCATTTGGATCCTGAACTTCTTATGTTGGTCAACTGTTTGTACCTGCTTATGCAAATGAGACCTAATTATCAGCCAGAACTCCAGGCATTGTGGCAGTAGATGTGATAATAACTCTTGACAATGACCACACACCTAACTAACTCTGTCTGAGAATGGAAGCTAGAGTTTGGCCAAGAAGAGCTCCCAGTGCTTTGACATTTGGCAGCATCCCAGGTTCAAGCTGATTGCTGTGTTCAAACTCCCATGTGCCTGATGACATTTAAGGTGTCTTAGGGCACATGGGACCTCCACATAAGCTGTCAGATACCATATCAGAGTTACTGGAGGCTGATGCCAGGCAGAAAACCCTGCCAGGTCCTGTCTTTTGGGAGCTCATTGCCAGATGCTAAATAAAGCTTAGCTGCTTTTGGTTACCCTCAGCATTTAGCATCATTATTTAGGCTCAGGAGAAGCTCACTAGCTAAATCACCATCAGTTCTTTCAGTGCTTGGGTTTCTTCCCTGAAGTTTCCTCTTCAGTTATGTTACTGACCCAACACAAAACTGCTCATAGTAGATGTGCTGGCAGGATTAGGATTTATGAAGCTATCCTGCTTGTTTCTCTTCCATTGACAGAACAGGGTTAGACAAGGTATCAGAACACCTCTTGTCCAGAAGAAGTGAGCAGGGAAACTTTCTAACAGGTACTTTTAGTATTAGGTAAACACAGCCAGTGAGTCATGCCACGGTAACCTGAACTCAGAATTTCCTCTGTCATGTGGCTGTGTGTCACCAGTGCCAACATTATTCTGATGTCAAGTTAAAAAGGCAAGGTGCAAAGATAGGACCATTTCCACCTATATACAAAGGCAGGAAGGTAGGACCAGTAGGAAACCAGCAGTTCTGAAGATCTGGGTGGAAGCAGTGGAAGAAACCAGGCACTTCACACAGCTGCCCAGTTCTGAGATAAAGACAGCCTGTCCCCAGAGATACCAAGAAATGAAACAGTGCCAGAATGAAGACATTTCCCCAGATGTGCCTGAAAAGCTAATTCAACCCTCAGGGTTTGTGTGCTGTCTGAAACTATGAGCTCTCTAAACAGAGCATGTTCTTGAAGATGAAACTGATATGGGTGAAGAGAAGGAATTGATACCAGCAACTGGACTGAAATGGTAATGAATTTTTTCTAACCTCAAAACTTATTCCTAAAGGGTCTGTTAACAAGCTAGCTACATCTCTGCCTGCTTCTTTCCCCTCTGATTAGTGTCATTTATGGTCTATGTGGATTTGTAAGCTGGCAACAGATCCCAGCTCTGGGGCTGGAGTGCAGACCTGAAGTTTATGGTAATTTGCCTGCAAGATGTTGGTTAGCTCTACTGTAGATTGCACAGAGATTATCTTACAAAGTCATCTGAGTAGGAAAGAGTCTGAAATGTATAAGTGACAGAAATACAATGCAGATGAAATCAGTAGGCACAAGATTTAATGCAAAGAGCAGTGGAGGAGACATCAGCCTTATGGGGCAGGAGGTGGGTTTTAATGTTCCTAGCAGTGGAGAGCAAGCATGTCCTACTCTAAGGACCAGGCAGTTCAATGCATGTTGAGTTTGCTGTACTAGAAGATGTCTCTGATGGAAAAACAGCATAAAGTCAACTGAAATATAAACTGGAAGGAACTATCCATTAACTCTTTGTAGGACTGTAGAAAATCAGGTGTGGGAAAAAGGCACTTCTCTTTTCTCTTGGCTTCATCATGCTAACTACCTGCATTCCATTGACCTGGCAGTGGAATCTAATGCAAAATTTCCATATACAGCAGAACTACAGTTGGTCTGACAGTGGACTAAGCTTTCTCTTGCCAAACATAGTTCAGCCTCAGGAACCTGCCTTCTTAGCTCCTTCTGTAAGGAGTGGAGCTGGGAAGACCTTACTAGAGAACAGCAGACACCTAACAAGTTCTCTAAAGCAATGCTTAAAGGTGCTTCTTTCTTTTTATCAGCTCCAGGGCTGGAAGAATGCTCTTAGATGCCCACATAGACAGTTAGTGTGGTTTAACTAATGCACTGATAACTTTAAAGCTCATTTTGCTGTGAGCTCCCAGCAAAGAAGCCTGTAGATATTGCTGTGTCTTCTCCTGACCCAGATATTTCCTCACTGATTATGTCTCCCCTTTTCCTGAACACAATCATCCTCCTTCATCTCCAACTCAGTTCTCTTTTAAGACATGGACTGAGTGCTGCTCAGCCAACAAAAGCAGACATTTTAAGTTCCTCTTTAGTCACTAGAAAGACACTTACAGGACATGACTCATTGAACCCTTATCTGCAATCTGGTAGTTGAGCTGTGCCCTGAAAGCCCTGCTTTCTCTCCTCTGGCTGTGAAGGGGTACCACACATCCAGGTCTGGGAGAATCTTTCCTGTAAAGGTGTCAGAGCCCTGGCCCAGGCTACCCAGAGAGGTGGTGAAGCCTCCTCCTCTGGAGAGATTCCAAAACCACCTGGAATTGATCCTAGGTAACCTGCTCTAGGTGACCCTGTTTTAGCAGGGAGGGTTGGACTAGATGAACCCCAGGGGTTCAATCCCTACCATTCTGTGATGTTATGGTTCTGTGAGATGAATCTCATGCCTGCTCTGGCACAGAAGCTAGGCTGGAGACTTAGACTGCAAATGTGGAATTGGAAGAGGGAGCATTAGAAAAGAGGAAGAATGTTTCCTAAGACAGGGAAAGGGAGGAAAACTAGCCCAAGAACAGTGCACTGCAGAGAAAATGTAGAAAGTGGAGAATGAGGAACATTTGTTCTGCTTATTCTTTTGTTTCTGGGTGTTTATAACCTTATTGGTTCTGTGGTAAAGCCACAGAGCTCATCCTTTAAAGGCAACCACTGCATACAGTATGGCAGGAGAACACATAGTCTGGTTTTGAGACTATCATATGTGAAAGTCTTGTTCTGGTGTGTGACATTTGAGTTTGGAATAGGTTTGGCTACGTTTTTGCTGAAATCTCTGACTTCAGTAACACCCACCTTGTCAGGTTTTTTTTCCTCCAAAGGGAAAAAATCATTACTGAGAAAGAAAATTGGCTTTTTAAACAGCAGCAGAAATTCAGATCCTTTTCATAGGTTGGAACTTTCTCAGCCTTGCCTTTTGTTAGGTTGGAAGGACAGTAGAGAATATCCTCTCTGAATATAATTTCACTGGTTGACAAGCATGTGTCCTTGTCTTGAGTGACAGTGAAAAAAAGCTGTTTTGATTACAGATCTGGCTTTAGGACTCATCACATTTGACCTGTGGCCTTAGCATGGTCATTGAGGTTTTCACTGGAGCTCTCAAGAGTGGGATGGATAGAATTTGTTGGTGTTGATGATTTTTCTGACATTGTAAGGCATGAAACATTTTTCCAGCTGACAAGGGCTGTGTATTCCTTATCTAGAGGCTTGCAGTTTGCAAATGGAGAATGTAAAGAAAAAGCAGCAGATGACAGAGTTCTACTACCCTGGCAGGGCTGAGGAACAGGGAGTCAAGTGAAGAAAGTCATGGAAGGACTATGGAAATGTGTGTTTGGGAGGAGATGGAGTAAAGACTCAGTAAGCCAGGTTGTTCCAAGACTCTGCAGGATCAGGGTCAGAAGATGGAAGCCATGGGTAGGAAATGTCCAAAGTTGGGCTTTGAAAATACAATTGATGCAACAGAAAAAATAGGAGAGACAAAGGAAAACACTGAGGAACAAAGCAGAGAGACCAAAACTGCAACACTCTGAAGGCAACAGTGGGCAAAGTCAAAGACAGTGGCTTTCCAGCAGCTAAAGAGGGAATTTTTGCTGTGATAAAAGGGAAGGACATAACATCCCAACTCTGATGAGGCAGGGAGAAGATTCCTTCATCTCAAGGCAGAAGCAGATACTGCAGGATCTCTCTCTGTAACATCTGCTTTTCCTCAACAGGACCACAAACTTTTTAGCAATTCTTGAACATTTTTTTTTACTGTAGCTGTATATTGGGCACTTTGTGGCTGAGGCCCACTGTATCTGGACAGTTCATAAAGGTATTTGCTCTCTGGTTGACCTTAAACCCTTGTATGTGTTTGACAACTTTAATTTATTCTGTGCTGCATTTCAAGTCTATGGGAGCCAGCACTAATATGCAAGTATAATGGGAAAGAAATTCCTCTCATTTAAATGGCTGAGATCTGGTACCCATCTTGTGTGAATGAAATTCTTTCTTTTGTTGAGTTCTAATCCTTGCCAGGTTTAACTTGCAAATCTATTCAGGGTGTCCCTGTAAGATGAATAGCAAGATGGAAAGGTTGTAGGAGCACAGCCCAGCTTTTATCTTGTATTCAACCCCTCACCTAGCACACTTCAAGCCTTGTCTGCAACTTCTAGGCACTGCTGCTGTGCAGAGTAAATGAGATAAATGTGATGCTCTTCACAAGAAAGGCAGTATTTCACTGCTCCTCTTTAGCACTAAGGTGTAGTTCAACTTTTACTATACTAAATGAATGATCATCCCATGCCTTAGTTTCCCCATATATATATATATATATCAGAGGACCTTAGCTTCCCAAAGCACTTTGAGATCTCTCAATTAAACTGTTCTGTAAAGCAAAAGCTTTTTATTTCCTTTTTCCCTATTTATATTCCTGGTAGTGCATTTGGCAAGAAAATCCTCTTGCAAACAAACAGCATTTAGGGCAGGATCTATTTACAGAACTGAACTGGCAGTGCTGGGATGAGCTGAAAAGACTTGGGCAAAATAATATGAATAGCATTGTATGTACTGAGATGTAGTTGATTATTGATCAGTTTGACCTAGCCTCTTTCCCTTCTCTGTGCTTCTGTCTGTTAGCAGTCTCCTTGGTCTCTCTAAGGCATTAAAAACAATAGGTTTTAGAGCCACAAGACTTCAGGCATCTCAACAATAAAACCCCCTAAATTGGTGTTTCTACCTTAGTGAGTTGCTGGTTGGACTTGATGATCTGAGAGGTCTCTTCCAACCTTAGTGATTCTGTGATGCTGTAATTATTTGCAGAGAGATTTTTCTTTAATTATTCTTATTAATAATAATATTTATTAATTATATACATATTATGTTTAAACATTGAATGAGACATTGAAAATAAATACAGGAAGCTGAGGCACAAAGAGCCTACTGCTACAGTGAGGAAAGCAAAGCTATGCAATTATTCATCAGAGAATTAATACTCATTAAAGAGCATCAAAACAGCTACTTTAACACCCCTCTCTTTTTTATTTTCTTCAAAAAAGCAGAAAGATTTCTGATAAATGAGACTTGCCAGCAAGAAATCTTACCCTGTGTCCCAGGCACAGTAATATAGAAAGCATAGTGTAGGGGACCTGACTCATCCCAGAACTGATCCTACTGACATAGCTCTTGGCTGAGTCTCTTGCAGTGATGCTCTTGCATGCAGCAATGAAAATGGCCCATGAAGGAAGAAAGTACAGTGTTTACTGGCAAAATACACTAATGAGAATAAAATCATCTGGGGGTTAAGTCTTTGTGAAGGTGCTTCCTGCATTTATGGGTTTGGTCCTAAGCAACACAGTCTTCCCTTGAGATCAAATCATAGAATCACAGAACCATTGTGGCTGGACAAGACCCCTGAGATCATTGAGTCCAACCATCCACCCAACACTACCATGCTCACCACTAAACCATGTCCCTAAGAACTTCTTCCTAATATCCAATCTGAACCTTCCCTGGCACAATTTGAAACCATTTCCTCTTGTCCTATCACTTGTTACTTGGGAGAAGAGAATGAGCACCACCTTACTATTACCTCCTTTTGGGTAGTTGTAGAGAGCAAGAAGGTCTCCCCTTTTATACTTCCTAAATTTACATGCAAAATGGAAAACAAAAAAACCCCAAACAAGCAAATTCCAAGAGCTACCTGAGATGCACAAAGCTGCTTTGATCTGCCCACACTTCCAGCCATGGGTTGGAGGATACATGCATTACGCAGACAAAAGATATCCTGTAGTGCTCTGTCTGCAGTTGCTGGTTTGTGGGCACAAAACCCATTTCTCTCATTTCCTTAGAATCTCAAATTCCTTAAGCTGAACATCTTTCCTTACCTGAAAGCAGTCAGGACGTTGCAAATATCCAGCAGCCACCACAAAAAAAGCAAATCATATTTTCCTTCCCCAAAAGGCAGAAATAGTCTTTTACCTGGCTTGTTCCTCTTGATGAATCCAAACAAGAGCCACATCAAAAGGCACTTGAGCTCCATGGGACTAGCTTACTTCTTTTCTTTGCAACACTGAGGATGGTGAAGTTTCTCAGAAGTGATGAGCTATTGCTAACCAAGCCAAGGAGCCATCTACTGCCTGGTTCAACCGATGGGGAGCATCACCCTGCATACACAGCAAGAACTTTTCTCTTTGGCCAGCAAGTTGTTGTTTCACTGGCTGGCTCTGCAACAGAGAAGAAAAGCTTCTCTCTCTTGAGGTATTAGTAGCTTTTATCCAGGAAATCAAACTTAATGCTCAGAGTGGTGGAGCGTGCCATCGTGTGTAGGAAGTGGTTTGACACATCAGAGCTACTGACTCCAGAGCTGTTCTACTACAGCTGAGGTCAGTAGAAGGGGGGCAAGGTTTGAATGGGTTTCTGCAGCCAAGTCTGTGGTTGCACAGGCATTCAAGAGGGGCCATGGCTGTAGAATAGTTTTCTGGTAGATGACAGTGGACCTTAGACACCATCTGTGGGCTCTACTTACAAAGAAAAGGTCCCCTGAGGTACTGTTCTGGCTTGTTGGAGGTCTTCATCTGCTGATGATAAAGCCACAATCCATTCTTTTATTTTGATGGATGCATGCTTGCAGTTTCTCTGAGTGCCTGCTGAGCTTCTGAACAATGGACAATTGGATCAGAAATATCTATGGGCATGAGGCTGGCAGGTTTGGAAAGAGTTTCTCATGCTCCTAAAGTGTCAGGCTTTGACATGCTTCAGTGAAATTGATTATTCCAAATGCTAGTGGACAACTGGAAAGTATCAAGGAAGAATCACAATTCATGGAGTTTTTTGACAGCCATTTCCACAGAAATTATTATCTGTTAGTACCTAGAGCAGTAGTTGGGATAGATTATGGAAAAACAGATTTAACCTATCTGTGGCATTCTATAATGATTATTACATGCTGTACAGTTACTTCTCCTTTATAAACCATTAATGAATGAGATCTTCCTTACAGACATGTTAAGAACTAGATGTGATGCCTTTCTGAATGCTGCTACAGCTGCATCCATCAGTTGTAGCCACAGACACAGAGGATGCTGCCTTGGTACCTCTGTTCCTCACACCAATAAAGGTGATGGTCCTGCAAAAGGTAGCTGAACACAAGGTAGCTTCTTCTGAGTGAGACCCAAACTAGACCTTTTGAGGGAATGAATGATGCCCTGTCTATGGGAGGTTGCACAAGTGTGCATCTTCTTCTCCAGCATATGGAAAGGTGCAAGCAAGGCTGTAGTGCTTAGGAGAGAAGCAGACAGAAGACATGCTACAGCCTCTGCTCTCTCCTGGGCAATCTCCCTTTACCCTTCAGTGAAAGCTTTTGTGCAGCTTCACTGATGAAGATGACAAGTCCCCTTGGAGGGTCTGTTGGCAACAAGGTTTTGACAGGAGATTCCTGCCCAAACCCAAATGCAATAGGGCACAGTGAACAAGTAAGACTTGTGGAGCAAGTGCAGTGGGTACAATACTCTGCTCACCCCAGGGCTGCTCCATACTCCACAGATATTTACTGCCTTTGCTTTAGTACCAAATCATCTTCCATCTTTAATAGGATAATAGAAAACACCCATCCCAAAGCCCACTGAAGCCTTAGAGACACTTGCTCTTGAAACATCTGCCTGAAAGTCTTAGATCCCTGTTCTTCAAATTTTTCCAAGTTACCTGGAGATACACAACTGCATATACAGACCTGCAGCTATCTGGGTTGGTAAAATGGATTTGTTACCCTGCCCAGCAAGAAATGCCAGACTGTTCATCACAATTTGTCCTTCTTCTACTAAACATGAGGTCTGTTCTTTAGAGGGGCAGGGATTTACTCCCTAACATTTCCTTCTATTTCTTGCCTGGTCAAATTATTTAATTTCATAGCTTTTTGCATGATGGAGACAGAGATGGGGGAGATTTTCTGCAGTCCTTCAGCTCAATCTGCCTCTTTCCTCTACTCAAACCCCTGCTGGTAAATTAATGATTGCAAGCTCTGTGCAGAGGGCAGTAGTTGGAGCTGCAGATGTAGATTCTCAATAAGCTGAGTTTTCCCTTTTTTATTGAAGAAAAAAAGTCTCTTTTTAAGCAGGTGAGCTGAGACAGGAACCCTCTTTCACATAGCCTTTCCCTTTCAAGCAGCACATCTCAGCATAGGTGGCTAAAAGCCACTAAGGCTTTATTAGAAATGGTGAGGTTTTATCCTAGCAAGAACACACAATGTACTGTCAGTTGTACTGGAAGGAATGGTGACCTCAGGTGGCTAATTGTTTATAGCACAGTTTGCATGAGGAAAAACCCATAGCTTGGCATTTAGACCTTTGAAAGGTCAGCAAAAAGCCAGGTATAGCTGGTGAGAGCCATTAGTTAGGTCAGCTTGGTGAAATGGGTCAGCATGCTGAACCATTCCAGGAAAAACCAGTGCTGCTTCTGCAAGTAACTGACTAAAAGCAGAGCAAGGCAGAGAAGGGGAAGGTGAGAACAGAGGGACCCAGCAATGGGGAATGTTATCTAGGCACAGAAAAAGCAGGGGTTTATGAGGAAAAAAACCCCCCATCCTTAGCTTTATCATTTAGATGATTAACAATGGAAGTGTGTGAGGGGAAGCACTGGGAAAACTCAGTAGAAAGTGATGGAGGGAAGTGGGAGCATCTTCTTTTTACACTTCTTACAAGATAGTTCTGTTTAATGTCTTATCACTGAGCTAGATAAGGGGATTGAGGACACCCTCAGTAAGTTTGCAGTAAGTTTCCTGCTAGCAGGACTAGGCCAGTGATCATTCCCCTGTACTTAGCACCAGTGAGGCTGCACCTTGAATACCATTTTGGGTCCCTCACTCTAGGAAGGACATTGAGGTGCTGGAGCATGTCTGAAGAAGGGCAATGAAGCTGGTGATGGTTCTAGAGAACAAGTCTAATGAGGAGTGGCTGAGGGAACTGGGGTTGTTTAGTTTGGAGAAAAAGAGGCTCAGAGGAGACCACCTTGTTTTCTACAGCTACCTGAAATGAGGCTGTAGTGAGGTGAATGTCAGTCTCTTCTCTGAGGAACAAGCAATAAGACAAGAGGAAACAGCCACAAGTTGTGCCAGAGGAGGTTTAAGTTGGATCCTAGGAAAAATTTCTCTTACATGGGTTATTCAACAGAAGAGCACTTCATGTGGACCTTGCCAGGAGGTTGTCAAGGTGGCTCTAATACCTAACTAAACTCTGTTAATCAGTATATTGCTTATGTGTCCTTGAAATTATGGTAATAGTGGTTGTAAACTCAGAGTATTTATTTTTTTACTTGGGAAGAAAGGTATTGGGAATTTTACCCTAAGCATGGGATAAAGTGTTACACTGTGCTGAACAGCTGAAGCTCAAATAATGAGGTTTTGCACTTAAATAGGCCACTCTTGGCTTTCTTTACAGACTACTTAGAGGATTATGCTTAGTACTTGCAAAAAAAGTCATTAAAGATGCCATGCACAAGGCCCTTCCCATCCTCCACAGCAGCATCCAGCTCTGCTGAAGAGCAGAGATACAGAGAAGCCATAGTTATACCACATGCTAGAAATGGTTATTAGAAATTTTTCACCCACCCTAGTTATCTAGGGTGGCCAAATTCTTTTTAACTGCCTTTTCTTTCCTGTAAAAAAGTCAGACAGAGATTCTGAGAGGCACACAAATTTTGCACCTTCAAAGGAGCATATTTGCAAGGTCAACAAAGGTTGAGGTTCAAGTCAAGACACAGTTGTATGGTCAACATAGTTGTCAAAGGACCCCACTGAGTCAATGGAGAGAGTCAAAAAGTGCAGCTGGAGAGTGATTCACCTCCTCTTCTGGACATCTACATCTACCAGATGAATCACTCATATGAACTCTCTCACTCTCCCATCTGCAGACAACCATTAAACCTAGTTTAAACAAAACAGGTCTTTTAAGCAGCTACAGCTGGATGAGGCAAATCCACCCTGAAAATCCATACTGAATTCAAAAAGAGAATTTAAGTTGTTTATTGAGTGACTGAGAACAGTCTTCTCTGTCAAACATCCTGGACATGGTTCATTGGACTCTTATTAACTATTTGTTTCACTGATGGCAAGTTCTGTGACAAATCCACCAGACACTGAAAAGAGACTGGCTCCATCCTCAGCCCAAAGTGGAAAGCAGGAATCTGTAGCTTTCCCACCTCTATGTTTATCATAGTTGTCACTATAGGTTTCTCCATGAATATTTGTGATACTGTGGCTCACTGCTATCAAATTGTGTATTTGGGTCTTTAGTTCACAGCCATGGTCCCAGCAATGGCAGCAGGAGATGCTAGTCCAGGAGGACACTTGATGCAGGCTACTCCCAATTCCCTTGTTTCTCCAGGTGTCCATGGCTTAGTGGTGCCTTGGCAGTACTGGGTTAAAGGCTGGACTTGATGATCTTAAAGGTCTTTTCCAACCTAAACAATTCCATGCTTCTGTGTGATATAGGCAGCTTTCTACATCTTCTTTGGTTTTATAAACAGGTTTATAGTATCAGAGAATTATAGAATGCTTTGGTTTGGAAGGGAGCTTTAAAGATCATTTAGTCCAATCTCCCTGCAGTGTGCAGGGACATCTTTAACTAGATCAGATTGCTCAGAGCTCCAGCCACCCTGACTTGAAATGGTTCCAGATTAAATTGGGGTTAGATACATCTGCTGAGGAAGGCATTAGTTCAGCACCTTCCTTTCCTTCAGTGAAGGCACAGTTAGTCTTTGCTGTATGAGTTTTATTGAGTCAGCTCTGAACTAACCACCTCATAGGAAGCTGTTGCAGATGTTCCAAGAACTGGGGCTAAATCTTGTGTCACAGCAATAAATGTAAATAGTTGCACTTCAGTTCTTGGGTGATCTTAATCTAGTGTCTTTTCCCTGGGGGTGAAAAAAAAACCTCTGCACAGTGCAGATTTTGAGGATTCCTTAGAGAAACACAACAAGAACTTCTAAATGCAAATAATAGGGGTAGGAAATGTTGACAAAAGTTCTACAGCTAGAGTAACTTGAAGGTTTTTAAATCTAACCACTAACCAAGAAATGTTGGTGTATGAGTGAGAAAATTGGTGTGATCCTCAGGAAGGAAGTACAGACTGAGAAAATGAAAAGGTGAATGTGGAAGGGTCAAGAGGCATTCTGCATTAGCCAGGCTAAAGAGACAGAAAATAATCTAAGTCTTTCCTCCTTGAGCATAAATTACTAAAGCTGTCCCTTTTAGTCTTTGCAGAGTAAGTGTGTCTGCCTTGTTTTTTGCTCCTTGGGATTAGCAAATGACCATGACATGATGAATGTTTGATGTGCAAAGCTCTAAGTGACCCCACAGATCTGTTGAGGATTTCAGAACAGCCTATCACTTTTTCTGGAGGGAAGCTTGACTGCCAGACAAGAAAACATTTTGGGGTCAACAAGGTGATTTTCTACCTTCTCTTACTTCATATTAGATGTGATGTAGACACAGACATTCCAGTTAGTCACCTGTCTGCCACTGCAGTCAACAGAGAGGAGTCAATGCAGCTCAGATGACCTCTTTTAGCTGTCTGCATTTGGGTGAAATGAACTCCACAGCAGAAGTGTGATCTTCTACATGCTGGCTACAAACAAGCTGAATGACCCAAAGATCCTGAAGGGTCTGGGGCAAAAGTCTTCTGAGGAGCAGCTGAGGGATCTAGGATTGTTCAGTCTGGGGAAAAGGAGGCTCAGGGGAGACCCTGCTCTCTGCAAATACCTGAAAGCAGGTTGTAATGGGATGGGGGTTGGTCTCTTCTCCTAGGTAACAAGTGATAGAATGAGAGGAAACAGCCCCAAGTTGTGCCAGGGGAGGTTTAGATTGGACATTGGGAAAAATTTCTTTGCTGAAAGGTTTGTCAAGCACTGGAAGAGGCTGCCCAGGGAAGTGGTGAGGTCACCATCCTTGGAGGTGTTTAAAAGACATGTGGTTGTGGTGCTTAGTGACATGGTTTAGTGGTGGACTTGGCTGTGCTTGGTTAATGGTTGAATTCAGTGATTTTAAGGTCTTTCTCAACCTAAATGATTCTATGATTCCATGATTCTATCTCTCTGGCTCTTGTGGTTGTGTGCACAGGATATAAAGACTGGAGCAAAGCAAGTTTTTGGGCTGAGCTCTGGGAAACTTCACTCTGGAAGGTGAATGCAATTAAAGGTGACAGCAATGAACTACAGCTGGCAAATCTGTAGTATTAGAAGATCCAAGATGTCCACACTAGTCCTAACTCTTGTGCTGTTCAGGGCCTCTGAAGGTCAATGCCTCTCCAGTGCCTGGGAGGAGAAGGAAGGAGGAAGGTGACCTAGACAGGATCAAACTGACTTTAAAACATGCTAATGAAGTGCAGGAATTATTTACATAAAGCAGTTCATATTTCATGCCCTGAAGCTGTTCTTCCCAAAAAAACAGCAGCTATTTGTCAGGCTGTTCAGCAGAAGTACACTTACCCTGAGCAAGTTCTCCTCTGACCCTCATAAACTGAACTGTCTCCACTTTATAGTCAGATCTTATTTCATCATCTGCATCCATCCAACCAAGGGAATAGCCCAAAGGTTGGCTTTGAAGGTTGTAGAGGACTCACTTGTGAGGGGCAAATGGCTTCAAACTTTATCCCTGAGGCCAGAATAAAGCTCACTGTAACTAGAGAACATTCAGTGCTGGGAAAGGGTCTTGGATGGACACATTCCTGAGACTGTGAGCTTGGGTAGTGAGTGCAACAAGCTTTGAATCTGATTGCATTTCCCAGCTGCACAAGAAATGTGCAAGATTTGCTGGAGACCACTTCCATCCAGCAGAATCCCATCATGGGTGGGATGGTTTCATGCTTCCAAAGGATATGGTGACACTTACTGCAGGCAAGGAATCAGATAAAAAAGCAACACAGAGGATCTTTTCGATCTCTTCTGGACAAACATGCACCCTCTTCTCTCTTGATACCTCTGATTATCACAGTTCAACCCTTCTGTAGTCCTGTCTGGTTTTACCACTACATGCTGATAACCACAGTTGTCTTCTCATAGGAGAATAAGGTCCTATGAAGAAAGTATTAAACAATCTTAAACAACTTAATCGCAGGCTCTGTCCTAAGGTGTGTCCTCCAAGCTTCTAAACTTATTTATTTCTAATTTCCCCATCTGTAAAGTTTTGCTTTCAATTGTAACTTTCTTTTAATAGAGAAAATTATTCAAAATGTTGGGGTTTTTTTCTAAGTAGAATAAAGAAGTCTCTGAAAGTGAGGATTTGGGGGGTAAAGGGGTTCACATGGCCTCATATCACACAGAGGCTGATGTCTCTTATGTTGAAGCAGTGAAGAGAGGACAAGAATTCCCAGGGCTGATTTACTTTGTTTCACTCAGGCTCTAACTGTCCCTTGCTCAGATGCCTTCATGACCATCTTCATTGCAGCTGTTACCTGCACAATACTAAGAGTAGCACTCAATAAAAGATAATCTCATTACCCATTTCCATAATGAGCAAGTGGAAAACCTGAAATATCTGATGTGACTAATAAAAACCAGACACTGAGCCTCCACAATTTGGAGTGTTCTGTCAGCTCATTTAGAAGAGGAAAGTACTCCAGATGCCATGCCATATATATGCAGATCAGAGGCTAGAGAAAGAACAGTTAAAGGATAACATGAAAATATAAAGTACAGTGGAAGGATAGTATCTACCTGCTTGACTGTTTAGTGTTCAAGCCATGTCCACCACAATGATCATATCTGTATCATCTCTCTTATGTGGATTAAGAAGATTAAGAAATTAAAGATTTGCATGAAGACATTAAAATTAATGTTGGGGTTTTTCCACAGTTGTTGTCCCAGACATTGTTATGAACAGCTTGCTCCTTTTTTCACCTTATTTTTCACCTTGGAGTCTTTCTGCTGTGTCTTCAACAGGTAGTGCTGTGGAGCTTGGCTAAATCAACCATACAGGGAGGGGAGAGAAGAAAACATGGTGAAACTGGACAAGCACCAAGCATACAGCTTGCTTCAGCTCAGCCTAAAACCAGCTCCCTCTTTGGCTCACTGTGGCCAGCAGTGCCAGTCAGCATCAACATATGGAATAACTTTTAGCAGGAGAACCTCAGAAGAAAAGAATCTCCTTTGGGTTTCAGAAGGCAGGAGGGAACTGCACCTGTGGTAAAGCAATTGGGTTTGCACTCAGATTGCTGTGGTATCCCAAATGGCCATGCACAGCCAAACCTCAGCCTCTCATGCTCTCTAAAATGTGACCTTGTCAGGGCAGAGGTGCTGGTACTGGCTCATCACCACAAACATTGATAGGAGCTCCTCACTGTGAGACAGCCTGGCTCTGCTCTTGGAAGGCTCCATTCTCACCAACATCCAGCTCCAGCATGGGGGTTTAAAATAGGAAAGTAAAACCAATAAACCTAACTAAGAAACCAGATGAGCTAAGAGAAGGAGAGCTTCATGAGAAGGACCTGCTGCTGAAGGCAACAAGCAACAGAAGGATGAGCCCAGAGGAGACAGCTGAGAGCACCTCACCATAATTTTGGCTCCTCCACTAACTCCAAATGTGGCCTGGAGGAATCACTTCCCTACCTTCCCCTCTGCCTCATACCTGTAAGTTGTTGATAACAAGAAATTGTTGATAACCATCTTGATGGTAACTGCAGAGATATCTCTGTGTTCTCCTGCTTAATACCATGCAGTCTTTGAGCACAGACAGTGCTTTAAACACCTTCATCCAGAGGATCACCTCCTCATTCTAAAATAGCTAAGAAATATCTAAGCAGAAGCTTAGCCCCAACGTTCTCTACCTTATATTTGAAGAGAAAGAGACAAGAACTTCATTTGTTTTTGCTTCAGGAAGCTCTCTGCAGCAACAGAGGAGAAAGTCCCTTTCTAGAATAACAAGAAATTCATTAGCACTTCTGGTACTTTTTTAAGGTCACCAATATAGATATTTTTGAGAACACATCCTTTTTACGTGCATGTGGTCTGCTCTGATGCTGGAGATAATGCTGTTTACCAGATAGTTACCTGAACAGTGTGGGGTTTTTGTTGCTTTTTGGGGGGATTTGGGTTTTTTTTTTTCCTTTTTTTTTTCCCCCTGTTGTCTTTGTTGTTTTCCAGGAACAGAAGGACGGATGATGTTCATGCCTGGCCTTTGCTCGCTTATGGTTAAGGTTTTGGGCTTACATAGATTTGAAAGAGTATAGAAGAAAAAACACCAGGTGAGTATTTTAATCCTCAAAAAGATGAAAGCTTAGTGTTCAGTTTTCTTCATTTGCCTTCCTTGATACCAAAGGACCAGATCATAAAGGACTTTAGGATAATCTATCTCTGGCTACAGCGCTTTCTCTTAAGAAACCTAGGAATTGCTAGGCTGGGCTAGATTCCTCACCAATGTAGTTCAGTATCAGGACATTAGCAGATTGGGGGGTTGTCCTGTGCCTAAATAGGAGTTGGACTTGATGATCTTTGTGGGTTCCTTCTAACTTGGGATATTCTGTGATAATAATGATCCCTTGTCCTTAATCTTGTCTTCCAGTCCTTGGGTGGTTTTATAGCACACAAGGTAAGTTTTTCTCTCTTGCATGAGAGAATGCACCCACAGCTCTTTATTTCTCACCTCAACAGTATGTTGTGAATTGTGGAGCTACCAAAAACTTATTGGCACACTAACTTTTTTATAAAATTAAAGCTATGAACAAAAACAAATCCTGGGACATAAAGTGGAATATGGAAATTGTCCCAGTAAATTAAGAACATGCTGTTCCATGGACATGTCTTCTAGAGATGATTCACCTCCTGGTCATTACCCATGCTTGAAAATTTACTGAACATGTCAGTTTTAGATAGTTAAAATTGGGTGAGATAACATACTATAATTGTATAAGACACCTCACCTGATCTGAGATGTCCATATGCCAAATATACACAGCCCTACTCTGGGATGGGAAGTGTCATTGCTAAACAGCTAGAAAGTGCTGCCAGACACTTGTTGAAGGTGTGAATCCCAAAGCAAAGTCATACCATTTAGACCAGACTGGTCTATTCCTAATGTCAAAAGGATGAGAATGTTCTAATACACCTGTCCCTGTTTGGATCAAGTGCCTCTGTGGCAGAGACAATCTTGAAGGGTTGATGTGTAAGTCCTTCAGGACTCTCCAGGTCCTCCAGGACTACTCCAAACCAGCAGATTCTGAATATCACATCCTCCAATTAGCTTCAATAATTTACCTCAGTGCTATTTATATATATATATATAAGGACCAATTCCACTGCACATTCCTCACACAGGAAGAAAGCCCTATTAAAGCCAGATAAGAACATGTCCCAGTACAAAAGGCTGTACACATGGAAAAGAAATTGAACTTCTCTTTAAAAGTTGGCACTGCCTTGTACAACATAGTTGAGATTTTTTGATCCTCTTCAGGAGAGCAACCTTTAAATTATGTGAAATCACCAGCTTGGGTAATACATCCCATAACTGGAGAGCAGCCCTTCCATAAGGAAGCCTGAATCCATCCTAAAGACCACAGGAGAGTGTCCAGGAAAGGGCCATGGAGAGGATGAAGGGTCTGGAACATCTCTACTCCTACACATCTTCCCAGTGATTAGAGCACTTGGTCAGGGATCCAGAGCAAGCCCTGATCCTAGAGCAAGGAAGGTTCTGGGCAGTCCTTATAGCAGCTTTCCAGCACTTAAAGGAGTCCTACAGGAAAGCTGGAGGAGGACTCCTTGTCAGGGGCTGTAAGTGACAGGAATATCCTCAAACACAAACCTCCTGAAATCCCTCTGATTTCATTGATGGCCCAGACAGTGGGAATTTGAGCATGTCAGAAACCTTCCTATCCAAACCCTTCCTCCAGCAGAGCAGCACAACTATGTTTTTTCTCTCACTGGCAGCAGATGTCCCATCTGTAGGAAGTGTCATCATGTGTAATATTTTCACTCTTACATCTTCAACATGTTTTCTCCATTCTTCAAACAAGCTTGTGATGGTGATGGTTGGACAAAATGGTCATTTCCTTATTGATAGCAGTTTGTTTTTAGCCTCATCACTGGCCAAACCAAAAGACTCCACTCTGCAGTGTCAATAGGAACTGAGCTTGCTTTAGTTGTGATCAAAAATATTGAGCTATGTGTGTGGGAAATTTCATCTGTGATGCAATATTCCTGTTCTGAGACACTTCTTACTCATTTTCAGTATGGTACTCAGCCAAAATATGAAACTCAATAGAAGTGTGAGGTAAGTAAAATCTAGGTGGAAAAAAGCCACCATTTTCTGGGGTTTTGGGTCATTCTCTATATGGCAAAAATATTTTCTTCATTGCTTTCATAGCAGTGTTTTCAGCTGCTCCCTTAGCAGAAGAAAGGATATTTGAAACAACTTTCTGACCATTTTCTGTTCTTTCAGGCTATTATACATTCACACCATTTTTTTTCCTTCAAGCCAGCAGACCAAGGCCAAGCTTCCCAAGCCAAGATAAATTTTCTGGTGGCACTTTCCTCTTCCTTCTTTGTTTTGTCATGTGAGGAGTGCTGAAGGCCGTTGGGAAGATGGCAATGATAATCAGGCAGGCATTTTCTGAAAGTACCTGGGGAGAGGAGACTTTATTGTGGCCTTTTAATACTTAAATACAGCCTATAAAAAAGATGAGGACAATCATTTCAGCATGGCCTTTTTCAACAGGACAAGGGGCGATGGTTTTAAACTAGAAGAGAGAGATTTAGACTAGATAGAAGGGAGCAGTTATTTACAATGAGGGCAGTAAAACACTGGCCCAGGTTGCCCAGAGAGGTGGGAGATGTCCCATCACTGGTACCCTTCCAGGTCAGGTTGTTTGGGTCTCTAAGCAACCTGATCTAGTTGCAGATGTCCCTGCTGACTGCAGGGGGTTTGGACTAGATGACCTTGACAGGTCTCTTCCAACCCAAACCATTCTATGATTCTATGAAAAACCCACCCAAAACCAAATGAGAAAACCAACCCACCCACCAACCAACCACCAATCAACCACAACAACAAAAATAAACCAAAAAAAAACCCCAGACAAAGCCCCACAAACAAAAAAACACAGTCTAGGAAGTTTTGAAGGTGCTGCCAGAGACACTACCAGAAAATGTTGCATGCAGCAGTCAGTTCTCCATGTGGGACCTCCACCACTGGCTGGAAACCTCCATCTGATAGACTTTAGGCACTTTATTCACCCCACTGACACCTCTCTGAGCAGCCCTGGTGTTTTGCTTTTGTAGCACGTTGTGGTCCCCATCATGTCCCACCTGACCCCCAGT